>CM031237.1:213298666-213898666 GCA_018340775.1 Taxus wallichiana var. yunnanensis | reverse complement strand
AACAGCAGCCTTGTATTCTGCTTCTGTGGAAGAGATAGCCACAGTGGGCTGAAGCTTACTCTGCCAAGAAATAACTCCTGAACCAAGAGAGAAGATATATCCAAAGGGTAGATCTCCGAGTATCCACCGAACCTCCCCAATCGCAGTCCGTGTAGCCAATCAACGTGAAATCTGCAACTCTCTGATACAAGATGCCAAAGTCAAGAGTTCCTTTGACATACCTTAACACACGCTTTTGCTGCTCCCCAGTGAATGAGTTTCGGTTTAGACAAAAACCGAGAAAGATAACTCACAGCAAAACACAAATCCGGTCGTGTAGTGGTGAGATAAATCAAACTACCTACCAACTGTCTGTACAATGTTTCATCGACCGGTGGTGAATCATCATGAGCTGAAAGTTTCAGCCCGACCTCCATAGGTGTAGATGATGAATTACAATCATACATCTTAAATTTTTGCAAAAGATTCGTGGCATATTTAACCTGAGAAATGAAAATCAAGTGATCTTCTTGCCAGAATTCTACACCAAGACAATAATGAAGGAGGCCTAAATCAGTCATGTCAAAAGCAGTGCACAAATCTGATTTTACCTTATGAATCGCAGCATCTCCACTGCCTGTGATGGCAAGGTCATCAACATAAACAATAAGAATCACAATGTCATCATTTGTGCTTTTGACATAGAGATTCGGATCAGAATGACTTCGTTTGAAGCCCGAATCTCTGAGATGTGTATCGATCTTAATATACTAGGCTCGAGGAGCCTGCTTAAGCCCATACAAGGACTTAATCAACCTGCATACCAGATGCTCACGACCACATGCCTGAAAACCCTCAGGTTGAGTCATATACACTTCTTCCTCCAAATCGCCATTCAAGAATGCACTTTTCACATCCATCTGATATATTTTCCAACCAAATTGAGCGGCAAAAGCAAGAAGTAACCGAAAAGTGACCATCTTTGCAGTAGGAGCAAAAGTCTCCTCATAATCTATCCCCTCCTGTTGCGAAAAACCTTTTGCAACAAGTCGAGCCTTGTACTTATCCAAAGTACCATCTGCTTTACACTTGATTTTGTACACCCATTTACAACCAATAGGGTGTTTACCTGGAGGTAATGGCACCAACTTCCAGGTATCATTCTTAATCAAGGCATCATACTCGATTTGCATGGCAGTTTCCCATTCTGGTATGCCTCGTGCATCAGAGTATTTTTGTGGCTCGCGAATATGGAGAAGATCAGAAGCAAGAGCAAATTGAGCTTGCTCAGAGTAATCAATCCTCTTGCCAGTCTGCGAGACCGCCATCTAAGAGTGGAGACAAATCGTCTCGTGTCGATCCTTGAATAGTGGAATAATACCACTTGGGCCGTCGCTGAACTGAGGATTCGGAAGCTAGTGGAACTTCCGGAGGTGAAACCAATGCAAGTTGATTTCCAGGAGACGAAGAAGACTCAGTAGGAGAGAGCATAGACTGTACTGGAGTCTGTGGAGGAGTATGAGAATGACCAGACTCATCATCAGGCAAGGAAAGAGAACCAATCTCTCGTGACCACCCTCGCTGATCGCTGCTATGTTGCTGGTCTATTTGCTGATTACAGCCAAAGAAAGACTCTGCTTTCTTTTACATCAACATCACGACTAATAATGATTCTATTAGTGGAAGTATCAATCAATCTATATGCTTTAGAATGATCACTATAACCAGCAAAGAAATATCTAGAACTTTTGGAATCTAGTTTACTCCTCTTACGATCAGAACCAAAGTATAAGCAGCTGAACCAAAAATACGAAAATTTGATACCTCTCGGTTTGATTTTGACCATGCCTCCTCTCGGTGTGATCTCCTCGCAAGGCTTTGCAAGGACTCACGATTGAGTATATAGACCGTTGTATTAACAGCTTCTCCCCAAAGATATGTATGGCACTCCACGACCGTGCATCATACACCGGCCATCTCCATGATAGTTCTATTCCACGCCTCTCAGCCACCCCATTCTCGTTGGGGAGTATATGGTGTCACAATCGACGCCGAATCCCTTCTTTCTCACAAAAACAGCGAATCGTTTAGAAGTGAATTCACCCCCATTATCGGATCTCAAAGTTTTTATCCGCCGGCTGGTCTGGTTCTCCACCAATGCCTTGAACTTGACAAAAGAAGCAAAGCAATCAGACTTCTTTTTCAAGAGATAGATCCACATCCGCCGAGAGTGATCATCCACCAATAAGAGAAAATATCGTGCACCAAGGACTCGTGGGAGTCTTCCACGATGGCTCACATAGATCTCGCATGAACAAGATCTAAGAGCCCCTTCGCACGCCAAACACCTTCATGAGGAAAAGGTTTCCGCTTTGTTTGCTCCAAAACATCCAACACACATATCCTCGCTTTTCCCGGATAGGAGGCAAACCAACAACCATGTTGTCTTTATGAAGACGGGCCAAATACGGAAGATTGAGATGCCCATATCTTTCATGCCACAAAACACTGGTATTTTCTACCACAACTAAGGCATGCAAGTTGACCGTGGCAGGATCAACGAGTCTCGCATAAAACCTCCATGCCCAATTCCTGTGGCAACCACCTTATTATGTTTGACATCAGACACAATACATTGTTTACCAGAAAAGTTTACAGAGATATGAGGATTATCAGTTAATTGATTGATGGATAACAGGTTCTTATTCATGTTAGGCACATATCTAACACTCTTCACAAGCAATTTAGTGTTATTATTTAACATGATACGAACATCCCCAATCCCTTCCACAAAGATGTGATCTTCCATCCCCTAAAGTAATCAATCAAGAACATGAATTAGCATGAAAAGTAACATACCAATCTCGCTGACACGTGAAGTGTCGTGATGCACCGAATCAAAAACCAGCACCGTGTAGGGCTGCACACCATCCGAGCAAGATGCCATGAGGGCATACTCATCTTCCGACTCGTGTTGCTCAACTCAACCGCCACCACATGTGCTTGCCCCTTCCGCTTCTTCAGTGGCACTTAGTCGCTTCCGACAATCCTTCTTCACATGACCAAGTTTGTGACAATAGAACACCGCATCGAAATTTAGGAGAGGAAGGCGACGCATCAGCCTGCCGCTTCCACTTTCCTTTGACCAGTGCAGCAAATGCACTCTCGCATTGTCCAATCGACTTCTTGAACTTGTGTCTGCTCTCCGCCTTCCTTCGCAATGTAGAACACACCTTGTCAAACGTAAGAGTTTGACTCTCGCCCATTAAATGAAGAGCCTCCACGAACGAGTCATACGAGAAGGGCAAACTGCTTAAAATGAGAGCCACCATATCATCATCATCAACCGGCTTGTTGATGGAAGCAAGCTGATCTCGGAGATCTTTCATCCGAAGTAGGTGCTCAGACAGCGATCCACCTTCTTGTAATTTTACGGAAAAAAGCATATTTTTGAGGTATAGAACCCGACTCTTCTCCGACGTCTGATATTTGTCCTTCAGACTGACCCACAATTTACTCACCTCAAAGGGCATTCCGACCTCGTATCAATTCATCCGATACCGACAATTTTAATAGCAGAAGAGCCTCCCGATGACGTTTGTCATAATCATCGAAATTTGCTGTAGGTCTACTCTCGACACCCGTGATTATTTTCTCAAAACCACGAAATTCTGCCAGTGTCAAGATCTTATGGCTCCACACATTAAAATTCGTGCCCGTTAATTTTTGTGTATCCGCAAAAAATCAAATTTGCAATGTTTGACATTTTATTATTCCAAAGTAATGGAAAATAATAAAATAATAAAATATCCAATTTTCCAAAGAAATATATTTAATTTAATTTCTCCACCAAGAATATGTGTGGCCGTAGGAAATGCATTTACGTGGGTAGAAAATATTAAAAAAAAATTAAACATTTTATAAAATCTTCTCACTACCTTTGAATGATTCTCGCCCTTCACGTTTTGCGATTCGCCCTTTACCATTCCGCCTTCTCGTTTCCACGACCAACGCTTGTTTCTGCCCATGAATTTGCTGTTTGCTCCACGATTTTGCTTCACGCTTTGCGATCCCGCTGCAAGCCTGCCCTTTCGCCCCTGCCCTTTCTCTCTCCGCCTCGCGCCCTCGCTCCCTTTGCCCCGTCTCTCCCTTCTCCGCCTCTGTCCCCGCATCTTTTTTTGCCCTTCCTGCCACGATTCAACTTCGACCCGCTGCCCTCGTGACCCACTGTGCTTCTTGCGACCACGTGCGTTTTTGAAACAGAAGTTCTCCTTTCTCGTGAGCCTTCTTCTTCAACGAACTAACTCCTCCAGTTTGTGCCCTAGTAGGGCTTCCTCAAACACTGAGTTGATTTCCCGTACCCTTCAAGGGCTTCCTCGCCGACCTCTCTCTCGATCCAACCTCTCACCGACTGCCTAGAAGCTCGATACCAATGTTAGAATATGCAAATGAAGAAAGAAGACAGAAGGTTACACAAACATACTGCACTGTGTCAAATACAATGATACAGCAGAGGTTTATTTATAACGTGCATACATACATAGATTGTGAGAGAGACCAGTCTGACGGCAATTCGAGAGTCCATATGATTACAATCATTCAAAATTCAAATCAAGGATCAGATATGACAATATGACAGAATGGACCCCACCTACCTAAAAGGCTAAAACTAAATCTAAGCTTTTACATGGATGAAGTATTATAGTGCTTCAATTATTTACTGTCCCAAACAGGAGAAAGAAACTCTGCACGGCCCATGGTGCCCTCATGACAGGAAGGCTCAGAAGCGGTTGAGTTACACAAACCAAGGTCTCTGTCATTAATAGCCAATCAGGTCAAACTATCATATCATTTAAATGACAAAGATAAAAACCAAGTATAATTACAGAATTATGCCCCGAAAATGCATTGGGATTAGCAGTATAATGTTGAAGTGCCTACAAAATTGCATAATAAATGCAACCATACAAAAGACAGATGAGCAAGAATAAGCAAGCAGGAAAGCTTTATGCTGCAATTGCAATCAAACCACAAGTGACAAATTAAAATCGGGAAACAAATCAGTCATTCAACATGTCAACGCTATATATTCATCTGGGATAATCAGGTGTTTTGATCTCTAGTCAACGAATGCCAATACAGATGTTTAGTTTCCCGTTGATGAAGAATCAAAATATCTTTTGATTAATTAACAAATATGTTATCACACAAGGGATTGTGGTGTAATCGTAACTGAGGATATTAGTGAAGAAGGTGATTCGGGTTCAATTCCCCTTTTGGGTAGCACATCCGGGGACAGGACCCCATTTGTGTACCACTGGTTGTGGGTCACACTATTAAAACACATTTATGAACCCAAAAATGACAAATATGCTATCTACACAAGTAAAATATAACAGAAGCACAATGGAACTCACCTTGGAAAGATCTATAGGAACATCGAGATAGTGATCAAGAAAATTAGCATTTTGCTCTGGATCAAGCAGTTCTAAAAGAGCACTTGCTGGATCTCCCGCATGTCCGCGTCCCAGCTGTAAGCATTTTATGGGCAAATATGAATCGATGTTCATGCAGAGAACATAAAATAGAGAACCTAGTAATGAGAGCAACAAATAGATCTGTCTAGTCCTGTCACAAATAGCCATAAATAGTTATCCATGCAGTCACCCTCGTTTTTATTTTTATGTTTTTGCTTTTGCATCCAAGGCTACAGCAAACTTCAACCCAGAGAGCACAACTTCAACCACATAAATAAATATGTCAGGCAGGGTATTTACCTTATCAATCTCATCAATAAGGACAAGAGGATTGGATGTGCCAACAGTTTTAAGGCATTGCACCATTTTTCCTGGCATCGCACCAACATATGTCCGCCGATGCCCCTAGATTCAAAACTCCCATATCTTAGCCCTTGTTATGCTTGAGAACTCCAAATTTCTCTATTGTAAAAACACAGAATACCCATATGCAGTACATTCCTTCTAGACAGCAGTTGAAGCAGTGTTTAATAGTAATTTTATTTAAAACAGCTAAATTATAAAGGGTAAATGAGAAATCAAGAATCTGAATACCTTTATTTCAGCAACATCAGCCAAGCCTCCTACAGAAAATCTGTAGAATTTGCGATTTAGAGCATGGGCAATTGATTTACCAATGCTAGTTTTACCTACACCAGGAGGCCCTGAGAGACAAATAATCTTACCTGCATTGCAAAAGTAAAATGTTAAAATGGCAATCATACAACCCTTACGCATAACCTCTACCCAGGTTGAAAGATATTCTTACAAATTGCATTGCACCATCCAATGGTAATTTAGCAGACCGCCTCTCACCTCAAATAAATGAGAAGAAAAAGAAAAAGAAATTATCAAAATTCAAAAAGATCTACCCTGAGCTGTTCCTCTAAGCTTTCCAACTGCTATGAATTCCAAAATTCTTTCCTTGACATCAGAGAGGCCATAATGGTCTTCATCTAGTATTTTCTGAGCTCGGTGCACGTCAAAATTTTCCTCACTGTGGCAACATCAACTCATTAACATAACAATTTGAAAGGTGTTTATCTCTTGATACCCAACCTCAAGCCATTGTACAAGGAAGGAAACATATAAACAATAAAACCATTAAACCAATAGTAAAATAAGACTTATTTCTGCCAATGAAAACAAACCTGATTGTAGATTAACTTCAATCTAAAATTTGACATAAAATTTGGAGCTGTTCAATTATGCATTAAGATCTCTGAGAAACATGCAAATACCATTTATATTCTGGAAGTTTATTCTATGAAAATGGGCATAAAGCTAATAGTTTATAACCATCCATAAGACCTCTTTGTCAGTTATCTGCAACAATGGTAAGGCAATCTACAAAGAATGATGGAAAAAACAAAACAATATAGTTTGTCTTGTTATCACTGCGTATAGTCATGGGTGTATTAATAGACTGCATGTTTTGGTAGCCAACTTTCTTATGTTGTCAATGACTCTATTGTCATCTATAGTGGTGCATGTATTAGTTATATGTTGTTGTGAACTGTCGGGATCAATAGTTGAGTCTTAACCAACATCCATTAATCTTATAAATAGAAAGTTG
The DNA here is from genome assembly GCA_018340775.1 of Taxus wallichiana var. yunnanensis. Taxonomy (NCBI): domain Eukaryota; kingdom Viridiplantae; phylum Streptophyta; class Pinopsida; order Cupressales; family Taxaceae; genus Taxus; species Taxus wallichiana. The sequence continues at coordinate 213,891,595 of CM031237.1, read as the reverse complement.
AATGTTGGGATCCTCCCTGTACCCAAGCATCGGTATATAGTTGAATAAACAAATTGGGTCTTATATTCTCTGTATTATTCTTCTATGTTAGGATATTAGCATGTGATAGAATTCTGAGAGCTGTGTAGAGTAGTGTAGCATTTTACAGTCCATATTTCTGGCATTGTTTCCTTTGCGAAACTGGGTCAGGCTGAAGTTGGGTAAAAGTGAATGTTGGTTGACAATAACCATTGATGACAACACATTACAAAAAGAAATTAGAAAAGGAATGAATGAGTCAACCAATTTAAGAAGCTGATTGTAGATTATACTTCAATCTATAATGTGATATAAAATTTAGTGCTGTTCAATTATGCATTAAGGTCTCTGAGAAACAATAACCATTGATAACAACACAATACGAGTTGAAATTGCAAAGGAATGAATGAGTAACCAATTTAAGAAACTGATTGTAGATTATACTTAAACCCTAAGTCACAAGGTTTGAGTTCAAGTTCAACGAAAAATAAAATTCAGTTCAAATTCAACAGTGGATAGTGTTCAAAACCAAAAAAACTTTAAATTTGAAGAATATATAAAAGTACAAAATTCAGAAAAATAAAATATGGACTAAAATGATTATAAATAAATTAAAACTCAATAAAATAAAATAAAATAAACTTGCAAAGAATAAATAAAAGCTCAGAATAAATATAAAATACAAACAAACTCTAAAATATGATTTAAATATTGAAAAACCAAAAGATAATTAGGAATATAATAAAACAAAACGTAACAAATACAAATACATCCAAAGAATAAAAACAAAAAACAAATTGTAAAAAATAAAAAAATCAAGAGAGAGAATAAAAAATTAGAAAGTAATAGTAAATTAGTAGTAGAAGGCTTTCATGAGCAGTTTTAATTATTTTGGTCACTGTTGTGGGATTGTGTTGCAAATAAAAAATAAAACAATAATATAATTATGAAATAGTCTGCAGGTCAACTCCATGTTGGGCTCTACGCTCCGGAATCTCGTAACAGTAAATTTCTGACTCCAGTCCAAGCTACATGCTCAGCCAATTACTGGAAGATCGCAACTCACCTGCAAATAAATCAAATACAGCAGCCTCGTGTTCAGCTAGGGCACAGGCACAAAACCCAAAGCTAAGGCACAAAACCCAAAGCTAGGGCACAGAATTTTGTCACACAATTTCATTCAATTTTACAGTCTTTTCTGGCCGCATTTTTCCTTGCCGAACTCCAACAATTTTATCCAAACTTTGTAAGGGTTTTTAAACAATGTCAATTGTCGTACCTCATGACTTAGCTTCAATCTAAAACATGATATTGAATTTAGTGTTGTTTAATTATGCATTAAGGTCTCTGAGAAACCTGCAGAAATACCATTTTATTCTGCCAATTATTCCATGAAAACAGGGATTAAGTTATCTGCAACAATGGGAAAGCAATCAACAAACAATGATGGAAAAAAACAAATCAATATAGTCTGTCTTGCTATCATTAAGTATCATCCTCACGGTACTAATAAATTACATGTTTCGGTGGATGACTTTGATATGTTTTCAATGATTGTATTGTCATCTTTCATAGCATATGTATTAGTTATATTTCATTCTGAACAATGTCATCACGCTTGTGTCTTAACCTACATCCATTCATCTGATAGCAAGTTGAATGTCAAGTCCTCCCTGTACCTGAGCATCACTAGCTTGTTAAACAAAGGAATATATTTCCTATATTTTGTGTTAATCTTCTATGTCGGATTATGTCATGTGAATAAAACTTTGGGAGCAGTGTAGAGTAGCATTTTAGAGAAAACATTTATGGCATTGTTTTCTGTGTAATTGTGTACAACTGAATGGCGTTGGACAATAACCATTGATGACAAAACATTACAAGAAAGAATTGCAAAGGAATAAATGCGTCGACCAATGAAAACAGCAGCCAGACTAAGAAACAAAGAGAAGACAAAATCACTAGAGATTTCAAGTATTTATGGGATCTCTTGGTATGTGAACATGTCAAAAGCGAATAGGAGATGAACCAAGCACCTGCAGATTCTACTTGGGGCAACATGGCAGTGACAAAATAAGTTGATCGACTGTTGGATAATTTTCCCAAACTCCTTGCCGGGCATTATATTGTCTTGCAACATCTATGTGCCGAACATGACCGTGACACAGACCGAGAAAAATGTTTAACACTGGTACAAGGAGAGTTCATCAAGAAGAAGAGGAATGATCTGAGGAATGGCGCCAAATAGGAAGGAATTTATGCCATTGAGCCTGAACAAAGGTAGTAGAATAAGACAACGCAGTTGGGGAGTGGACCAAGAAATAAGACAGTCTATTCAATTGGTAGATCAAGAAGAAAGCAGACAAACGCTGCAAGATTGATGGAACAAAAGATAGAAGACAAAGGCTGCGAGAGATAGGCAATTCTAAAAATCCATCAATGAGAGTTCAGAGTAGAAGAAGCCAAGGAATCAGTAAAAGAGTCGGACCAAAACAAAGTGTAGCCAAAACTGGAGGAGCCTAATCCATTCACGAGAGAGGGGTGAGTAGAGATTGCAAGACAATTTCCCCTTATGGAAGAAAGAAGGATCTTGCCAACCAGGCTAGGATGTGTTAGAATTAGAAGCATAAAGAAATACAGCAAGAAGACAGATTTGCACAAAACTGCACTGATTCGAATGACTCAGGCAGGGTGTATTTATTATTAGGAGAAGTAGTTACATGATCTTTAGTTACAACCTCCTAACTGTTTAGAACCGTACAAGTTCATTATATATATTCAACACCCCCTTAATGACAAACCTCGAAACAACACCAAGTTTATCTCTAAACTTGACAAACAACAAAGGACCAAGAGGTTTAGTCATTACATCAGCAGGCTGATCTGCAAAAGGACAAAAATGTAGAGAGATTTCACCAGAATCAACCAACTGGCGAATATAATGATGATGAATCTCAATATGTTTAGTGCAGGCATGATAGATAGGATTCTTCACCATTTTTAGAACACCTTGATTATCACAAAAGAGTGAAAGAGGTGTTGCAACAGCCTAGGGAACTGAAAATCAATCAGAATCTGACGAAGCCATATTGCTTCGCAACTAGCACTAACAACAACCTTGTATTCTGCTTCCGTAGAAGAGATGGCAACAGTAGGCTGAAGTTTACTTTGCCAAGAAACAACTCTGAACCAAAAGAGAAGATATATCTTGTGGTAGATCGTCGATTATCTCTGATCCTCCCCAATCAATTCAAGTATAGCCAATCAATTTGAAATCTGCAACTCTCTGATATAGAATGCCAAAGTCAAGAGTTCCTTTGACATATCTTAGAACTCATTTTGTTGTTCCCAGTGAATGAGTTTCGATTTAGATAAAAACCGAGAGAGATAACGACAACAAGCCATAGATCCGGTCATGTAGTTGTCGGATAGATCAAACTACCCACCAATCCATGCGTATAATGATTCATCAACCGGTGGTGAATCATCATGAGCTGAAAGTTTTAGCCCAACCTCCATAGGTGTAGACGAAGAATTACAATCATACATTTGAAATTTTTGTAGCAAGTTCGTGGCATACTTAACTTGAGAAATGAAAATCAAGTGATCATGTTGCCAAAATTCTACACCAAGACAATAGTGAAGGAGGCCTAAATCAGTCATGTCAAAAGCAGCACATAAATCTGATTTTACCTTATGAATCGCAGCATCTCCACTACCTATGATGGCAAGGTCGTCAACATACACAATAAGAATCACAATGTCATCATCATTGCTTTTGACATAGAGATTCGGATCAAAATGACTCTGTGTGAAGCCTAAATCTCTGAGATGTTTATCTATTTTGATGTACCAGGCTCGAGGAGCTGCTTAAGTCCATACAGAGGACTTAATCAATCTGCATACCAAATGCTCATGACCACGAGCCGAAAACCCTCAGGCTGTGTCATATACACTTCTTCCTCCAAATCCCCATTCAGGAAAGCACTTTTGACATCCATCTGATATACTTTCCAACCAAACTAAGTTGCAAAAGAAAGAAGAAGCCGAAAAGTGACCATCTTTGCAATAGGAGCAAATGTTTCTTCATAATCTATCCCCTCTTGTTGTGAAAATACTTTCATGTCAGTGAAGATCTATACTTATCCTTGGTACCATTTGCTTTGCACTTGATTTTATACAACCAACGGGGTGTTTCCACTGAAGGTAATGGCGCCAACTTCCACATATTATTTTTAATCAAGGCATCATACACCACTGTTAGAATTAGAAGCATAAAGAAATACAGCAAGAAGACAGATTTGCACAAAACTGCACTGATTCGAATGACTCAGGCAGGGTGTATTTATTATTAGGAGAAGTAGTTACATGATCTTTAGTTACAACTGTTTTACAACCTCCTAACTGTTTAGAACCGTACAGGTTCATTATATATATTCAACAGGCTGGAGGGTGCTGCAAAAGAATCATGTGAAGAGTTCAAATGTAAGTATTTATCTTGGAATGGAGTTTGAATATTTCTACTCAAGAGAAGCAAGAAAGGCCTAAAAGCATTTCTATTTTCTGCATTGCAGCTTTATTTATTGACGCAGTCAAACTGAGAACATTAGGGTGGATGATAGGACAAATCGAAATGAACAGAAAATAAACACTTTAGAGTGAGAAAATATGTACACCATGTCAACCAGGGTGGGCTGCAGGATGTTGCAGAAGAATCAAGTGAAGTGTCCAACAAAACCCCTTGTTCAGAGGGAATTCTGAAACAAAGTTTGATTACTTCTCAAGAGAGAGAAGAGAGGCTTTCAAAACAAAATGCTCGCTGCACAGAGGATTTATGGATTGACGACATCGAACTGAGAACACCAAGGCAGAAACTAGGACAAATTGGAGTAAGAAATGAAAGAGAGACATTGGACGGCGGAAAATTGGAAAGGAACCGGATATTTATAGAGAAATTATGCTACTAGGATAATTGCTAATAATATTGCACACATGTATTAAACTTACAAAAATCGCGATTTTCAAATCTTACAAAAAATCGCGATAAATCATAAATCGCGGTCAAAAACCCTCGAAAATCGTTGAAAATCGCGGCTAAAATCGGCGAAAATCGGGAAAAACGCGGCTAGGGTATAAGACGAAAATAAAGTAAATCGATTTGTTTTTTATGTTGTTTTCTCTTTCCACGGGCTCGTTTTTTATGTTGCGACTTCCTTCGTACAATCGTGACGCGCGTGAGGGCATTTTTACCGCCTCGTGCATTTTCTACCACCAATTTGTGCGCGCATTTTTACCGCTCGCATTTTACCGTTTGCGCGTTTTTGCTTTTACCAGTCCGTGCGCGTTTTTTACCTGTTCGTGGCGATTTAGCTCGTGGGGATTTGCATTTTCTTGCCCATTTGCAGTTCGTGACAGCCTGCAGGTATGAATATGTATATTTATTATTAATGTATGTTAATATTAATACTGTTACACTGTAAAAATAATAATATTAATACTGTTACACTGTATATTAATATTAATGTATATTAATGTATGTTAATATTAATATTGTAAGTGTAAAACTGTAAGTGTATACTGTACAGTGTACACTGGTGACTGTATACATATTACAGTGTATAGTGTATACAACTGTATATTAATATTAATAAATACTATAAGTATTAATATTAATATTATGTATTATACTGCTAAGTTCTAACTATCAAGTATAAATACTGTATATTCTGTATATTAAATTATTAATAATAGTATATTCAAGAATCAATATTGTATAACGATTTTAAAAATATTATCTATGAAATTATCATGATTCATAATTTACTGATGTCTTCATTTTCAATATCGTTTTTTCGTAATTTTTTCTTCATGCAATAGCAATTTTATTCTTAATTTCGTCATGGTCATACAATTTAATTTCTCCAAGGCCTGTAAATCTAAGACAATTGTTTTTTGTTTTGTTTTGTAGAATGGCATCGGATCCGGTTCCCGCTCACCGCTCGTAGAAGAAGCCTAAATCAAATGACCCTCTCGAAGCATCAGTGAACCAAAGAGAGGGCACTTGTGTTATATGCAATTATCAGGCATGAAGATGAGTGGAGGTGTTTATCGCCTTAAGTTCCACATCGCACTGATACTGTGGAATGAAGTGACAGCAGTGTGCATCAAGCACCTCCCGAGGCTCAACGAGAGTTGTCCTACCTCGCAACTTATGCAGAGAAAAAAGAAGAAAAGAAGAGGAAAGCTGATGCACTTGCAGCCCTAGCAAATAGAAGGGAAGCGAGGGAAGGTTTTGACGTTGAGGCATCTTCTAATGCCGCAACTCCACGAGGTCAAACACTGGGACGGGGTTCATCCACATCCACTAATAGTAGTTCAGCGAATGTTTTTGTTCCTCGAAGTACACCTGGTTCACAACCTTCACTCGAAGGTACTGCTTGGAATAAAGAAATGCACAATGAAGCAAGAATAGTGCGGCAAATTTTTGGTACTACAACAACATTCCTTTCAATGTGGCAAAAAGTCCATATTGGGAGAATTTGGTCACCGTATTGATCATCATTTGGGAAGGGGTTCAAGGCTCCTACTCCCATGATTTGAGTGGCCCATTGTTGGAGGGATTCCGTCGCACATACCAAAACTCTTGTAAGAGCAAAAATGTGTGGATAAAAAAGGATGCACCATTTTGTCTCGATGGGTGGACAGATGGGAAAACCGCACATTGATTAACTTCCTAAAGGGCATCAAAAAGGGGCAAATGGTCTTCCCGAAATCAATCGATGCCTCCCACCAAGTGAAAACCGCAATCACTTTGTGTGATATGTTAGATGAGGTGGTGAAAGAGGTGGGTGTGGAATGTCAGCCCAAGTTGTGACTCGACAATGCGGCGGCATATGTAGCAGTTAGGGGAGACTTCTTGAGGAGAGGCACCCTACACTTTTTTCGACCCTCAGGCAGCCCATTGTTCGATCTCTTATCGAGGACATAGGAAAACTCTCACGGGTGAAAAATGTGGTCGAGGACGCAAGAAATATTACAAAATTCATTTACAATCACACTTGGGTGCTTAACTTGATGAGAGAGCACACCAATGGAAAGGAGCTTGTGCGATCAGGGGTCACACGATTTGCCACAAACTTCATTACATTGCAGAGCATTGCAACCTCATTAACATCCCTTAAGCAGATGTTTGTGAGCACGCGATGGTTGGACTCTCCCTATGCTAAGAAGACCGAAGCAGAAAGGGTTGTGAAGACTGTTTTTGATGATATGTTTGCAAAGCAAATGGAAGAAATCATGAAGGTAATCTAAACTTGAATATTTGTTTATTTATCATTTGTTATATAATTTTTTATTAATTTCAATTTTAAATATATATGTTATTTTGTTTTAGGTGTCAGAGCCGTTGGTTCGAGTTCTACGGATGGTGGATGGGGAGAAAAACCCAATGGGTTATTTGTATGAGGCTATGGATGTGGCCAAGGAGGCCATAGCTAAATATTATGGGCACAATCAACGAAAATATGAACCCATTTGGCGTATAATTGATCGCAGATGGAACAAGACACTTCATCGGCATATACATGCAGCGCGTACTACCTGAACCCGAAGTTTTTCTATTCCCCATCATTTAAGGCTGATGAGGAGGTTATGGATGGCCTTAATACGTGCATAGAGAGGATGATATCTGACGAAGATATTAGAGATGCCATTGTTGATGAGCTGCAGATTTATAAGACTGCAGAGGGGAGGCTCTTTTCTTCGGCTCTATGTGTGAAAAGAAGAAACACTTCTCAGCCAGGTAAAAACAAATTGAGTCATTTGTATTTAGTCTCATTACACGTAGAACTAGAAACTAGAAGTCTAGAATTCTTTTATTTATTCAAGCTTAGTTAACTTACAAAATTATAAATGTTTTATTTGCAGATTTGTGGTGGGAAGATTATGGTGCAAAAACACCAAATCTTCAAAAGCTAGCCATCCGCATTTTGTGTCACCATGCAAGGCTTTCCGATGCGAACGTAATCGGAGCATGTTCGAAGTTGTTCACACAAAGAAGCGCAACAGGTTGACAACACAACGCCTCAATGACCTTGTCTTCGTGCGATACAATCTTCGTCTTCGTGTGAGACAAGTGGAGGGGGCACAGAGTTATGATGCAATCGACTTGGCTGACATTGATCCATATGATGACTGGATTGCTGAGCCTGATGATGCGGAGCCTATGTTTACTACAGAGGAGATAGCAGCTTTGGAGAGGGAGACTGAAGAAGCAATACCATCAGGGACATTAGAAGTTGGTGATGATCCAGATGATATATTTGCAGATGACAATGTTGGTGTTGCAGAGGAGGAATATTTACCTTCCACTTCCACGAGGCAAATTCTCCAAAGGCAAATGAACTTATTTTAGGCGTGCATAATGAAATAGAATATTATTGATATTTGATAGTGATACTTCAAAAGTCACATGTGACATGACTCTATGAGCATTTTTGTTTGCAAACTTTGTACTCTCTTTTTTGGTCAAAACTTAATCGAAAATATGCATATGGGCCTATGGCATTCTATAGAGTCACTTCTCGTCATCATTTAACATTGTTTTTACATTTAATTTAAGTATTTTATGAATTTAAATGTTTTTAAAAGTATTCATCACCTAAAGCCTAAATGAGCTGACTTTGTTGAGTGTGTATGTTGGAAGCGGCTATGTTGCTCTTCCAACTGCAATTCCACATTCTCGATCCTACCCTTCGCTTTGCACATAAGCCAATCTCGAGCAGAGATGAAAAGGTATAAATTCGGCCAATCCTTTGATATGTAGCCAGGAATTGTTGTGTAGGGTTTCCTATCAACAAACATGAGTTGATCGTTTGAGGAAGAACAATGGTATCAAACCGAGGAACCGGAGGAGCTTTCTTGTATCTTCCATCTCAAAGTTAGGTCACCTTCACAAGTTTCTCGGGCATATTCTTCTTATTAGGATCCTCACCGTCACCTCCAACTCATGAGCGGAAGGTGTGCGAGAGAGAGAGAGAGACCTAGACACGTTGGTGTTATTGAGACTTAGCGCTTGTGCAACAATTTGCTTGCGAATCCTTGAAGACTTTGACCTCCCAAAACCACTTGCACTAGTGAACATTGCAATTTCTTCTTAACACATTCCTTTGATTTGTTGAGAATTAGTTCAATGCGTAAATTTGAGTCAGTAACCTCTTTAAAAGACCAAATCAGTGTAAGGTAACAGCAATGACATCACCCTATTTGTGTAACAAGGATCCACAAGATCAAAATCATCATCAACCATGTCGTCAAAAAACCTATTCTATATCATGTTCTTTCATCATTGCTGCAAACTTAACCCCATATAATCTCTCCTTCCGTACCTCAAAATCATTGACACAATCAGCCGAATAATCTTCAATGGCAGTTTTGTGTGCAAAGTTGAGGCCAAGTTTGAGATGCATTTCACATAATTCTTGTCGTCAAAAGAAACTTGGTGGGAGAATACATTGAGAAAACAACCATAGTCACGTCAATGCTTTGTGCATCCATTGAGGTCTTACAACATAGTGACCAAGTTTAATTGGGAAATGTACCACCATCACATGCTTTCCTTTACATCTTTGTTGAACATCAAATAGTTGTCTACATAACTCAACAAGAAGAATCTAACCGCCAACCATGATGTACATATACTTGAGGAACTAGATGAAATAACTCCCATATTAATTGACCGATTTTTCATCCTCCTTTGAAATCCTTACAGATGTATCTCCTTCCAAGGATCAGGTTACCCACATAGTAAATGCATCATTGACGCGTTTGAAATGTTTATTGCTTCCTCCAAAGGTAAGTTAAGGGCAATACTCGTATATCTTTCTATCACAAGTATACTTTCCATCTGGGGTGAGGCCGGTAAATATTCTCAAAGCTGCAATAGAGTAGACCAGATAAGAGATCATCTTTTGCTCATGCAATAGAGTAAATATTCTCAAAGCTGCTATAGAGTAGCCTCAATCTGCATCAATTGCTCATGCAATGTGTCAATGATGATGCTACCCAATTAATGATCCACTTTCTGTCACATATGATATTGATCATCAAACACATTCACTCTTGAAAATCTCCACTGACTATTGCCTATTCCTTTGTTGAGAAGAGTGATTCTAGATAGAATTCACCTCGTGAAAAACTGATACATGAAAGAACCTTGGATAGTTTGGATCGGCCTCCTCTTCTTCTTCAACCATAATTGGTTAGCAGTTGCAAGACACTAGCTAGTAATCTGATCCCAGTATATCTCACTAATTACTTTAATTACCAAAACGGAGTGTTCTCAAGGAGGAATCTTGAGGGTGACATTCAAAGAGTGGCCATCAAATTTGCAAATCAGTTGATCATTGGGTATTTGAAACTGTTTATTGATTGGCTCGTAATGCTTAGCGCAAGCAAAGACTCAGTCCATACTCTAAACTGAAGTTGGGAAACTAGCGACTTACGGGATCTTGTTGGCACATATGTGTTGAGCATAGTTACCAAGTCCGAAAATCCGGATCCATTCGGCAAGGCAAAAATATCCAAAAATCCGAATTCTTGAAAAAGTTCGGAAAAATTCGGTCTGAAATATATTTGAGTAGAATTTTACAAATATGAAAATTTCATGAATTCAATGAAAAACTTTAATAATGTAATGTAAAATGTTATATTTTTAATATATAAGGTCTAGAAGCACGAAAACGCCTAGACCCCCTCGTACCAAGCTGGGTACATTTTGGGTATGAGTACGAGTACGCCTGGGTACGTCCCGGGTACAAAAATCCGTACCCATGGCCTATGGGTATGTACCCACAGTACGCACGCTTTTTTTTTTTTTTTTTAAGTGCAAAAAAAAATAAATAAAAGAGTACCCACAATTTTTCTTTTTTTTAAGTGCAAAAAATAAATAAAACACGAGGGCTTTGATTGGAATTGAACTTTGGAAAGTTCGAGTGAGATTCAATATTGTCAATAGGCTCAAGGGTCAAGAGAGATGAAAAGGACTTCATTTGGTTGACTTACTATTTGGGGGCTTTCTTGTTGCTCCTCATGGGTCCTTTATTCTTCAGTCAATTTGGAAGGCATGGGAACAAGTGAAGCACTTGGTGGTTGGGCAGCCTATCTTCTCTTCATTTGACATTAGGTGCCAAGCCTACAAATCAATTTCGTCGAATCAGAAATATAATGACAAGATCCTTGCCTTGACAAGAGGTTGTTCTGCCCTCCTTTGGTTTGAGAAAGGAATTAAAATATTTCAGGACTTTAAATGTTTTTTTAATGTCCAATGATATGTCTAACTCAAGCTTAAGGCATTAATAATGAATTATCAAATCTATAATACAGTCTATGTTATTAACTATTATGTTTTGAACATTATGAATCAATACAAACTCAAGTCTCAATTCTCAAAGTATTGGAAATTTGTTTTCATGTTCTATAAATGATTTTAAGTTGTATGAGTATTAAATTTCAATAAGTATGCAAATGTTTCTTTAAATTTATAATTTTATATATATATATATATATATATATATATATATATATAACGTACCCAAAAGCGTACCGTACCCGAGATTTTTAAAAATTTGTCGTTTCAATGTACCGAAACCATACTCGCACTTCGTATCCGTGCGAGTCTAGTATAAGGTTGATAGTTGACTTTTTCCAGAAAACTGCAGAAAATTTTAAAAAATAAAAATATTTTTTTCCCCAAATTAGGCCAACCCGACCAAATTTATCCAGTTTGGCTAAAAATCCGGATCCAAAGAGATTTTGTGCAAATCCAATCGGATTTGGTAACTATGGTGTTGAGTGATAATTGAACGGTTACCTCCTTCCATCCTACTCCATAAATCTTCTACATTGACATGACCAATCTTTGAATCACCGATTTCGCAATATTTGTCTCTAGAGTTTTTGGGTTCAAAACCATGTAGTAGAACTTCATCTTTGTGAATCTAGAGGAACGAAGCAAGCCTCAATTAGCACGCAAAGATTTTGATGTTTGTAGTCCGGAGGAAGGAATTGCTTAGGTAAATGCAAAGGGCATGCTACTGATGGTCATAAAGGAAGGGGGCTTATCTTTTGAAAACCTTCCACAAAGCCATACAATTCAACCACAAACTAGAAGTGCTTGAGGCACCAAAACAACTCAAAAATTCTCAAAATGTTTGAAATCTAATCACAACCAAAAGGAATGATAAGGAAGTGACTTGCAAGTATTTGGGATTCGCGAGGAAGTTTTCCTCGGATGAGACATAAGACAGTAGAAACAACCAAAAGGGAATGCTCACGATTATTGAGAATGTTGAAGCTTTTGAAAATGGCGAAAAACACTAATGGGAGAATTTTTGACATTCGTAGAGTCTTGACAGACCATCAATCATTCATAAAGTGTCGAACAATATTCTAGGGCATAAATTGTCAATCAAGATTGTTCACAACACAATGCCGAGATTGAAAAGAATGATAAAATGGCATTGCAAAAGTAGTTTCAAGGGTAAAAATGATATGGCCTTAATAGAGTTTGAAAAGGATTGCCAACACGGTAGACCATAAAAATGAATGATAAGGAAACAATATCCAAGTCGAAAGGATTTTACGGGCAAAGATTTCGATACTAATGGAATCAAGCCCATGAAAATGCTCACTCTAAGAGAGATTTGAGAATGTAAATTGCTATAGAGAAAAGCACAACATGATAAGATTCAACAAGTTTGAGACTCTTTAAAAGACATCTTCTTAAACCCTACGGAACAACAAACCTCACACCTAGCTTGAATTCTAGCTCATTCCAATGCAGTGTTGATGAAAACGACTTTGAGGAGAATAGAAACGCTTCAAGACGTTGTAGGCGTCATGGAGTAAGACTTCGGGGTTTGACTTTGAATGGGAACCAAAACAAGTTTTATAACATGCAAGTAGGATTAAAGCTTTAAAATTGTCCCCACTTGTGTCGGACCCATCAAACACTCGAAGCACGTCAAGCATTGTCTTGATTCTAAATCTCACTTCAATCAGCTTTTATGTACTTTAACCTTCATACTTTTCACACAACTCGTGTCTCTCGAGCACAAGTAAGAACTCTCATTCTCTTCTTGGCAAATCCAAAATGAATTTTATTTTAGCTTTGATTGATTTTCCTTCATTTTATTCTACTTTGGTATGTCTTTTCTTTCTCTGGCCGTTAATGTAGACCAACCACACACGGCATTTCGTTTGACTTCCAGCAGACCTGAAATCTTTTATAAAACAGTTTATAACAGATGTTCTCAGGTCTTTCGCTCTTCTAGGACGCATTAGGCAATTCTTTGGGTGCGCAAAGGTTCTAAAAGTTCCAAGGTGGAACTTCGGAAAGATTAAATAAAATAGCCACAAAGAGGAAACAAAACAACCCACTTGAATAAAGGAGGGTACGTGTCTTGTTTTAGCAAGCTCATACAAAAGGATTTCGGGCCCTGCAGGTACATTAGGAACAAGCCATACCCCTATTTCCAGAGCAAGGCAAAATCTCCGAAATTGATTTGTGAGAAATAATAAGGTTTGGCACAAAGTGTTTATGGCCAAAATTAATCACAGACGAGGTCTACATGTTAGAACAAAATTTATAAAGTTTTGGGAAAAGTCAATTTTTGAGTACAATACTCACCGTTAAGAACAAAGGCCAAAATATGTGATAGATGTGACAAATAGGCAATATGCAAGGAACCAACCTCGTCTAACTTAGACTTTGACGAGGAATGGACGAAAAATGGAAACTAAGGTACTACAAAGCCGAAGAATGAAGGTATCTTTGAGTTACAGTCATGCTCTAAAGATGAAACGAACTCTAACAGCCTGATCCGTTGGCAGATGAAAGACTGACAGTTCAACCAGATTGCAATACCATTGAAATTATGGAGATAAAATAAGGGCTGCAAATAGATGACTAGAGACAAAATTCAGTAATGCCAAGTGATTCTGGACCATCAATGTCATTGCTGAACAATGAAGGTATCTTCAAGCTACAGTCGTGTTCTGAAGATGAAACAAACTCCTTTAAAGGTCTAATCCATTGGCAGATGGAAGACTATGACATGTTCAAGCCAGATTGCAATAACATTCGGTAATGCCGAGTGATTCTGGACTGTCGACGTCATTACCAGCTTACCCTCGTGAGTTCACATAATACAAACTCTAGGATGTAAATCTCAGTGATATGATGGCCCAAAAAATGAAAGTGTAGCCAACATGAAGCTCATAGAGCTAACTATAGTGAGCACGAACATGGGATCTAAGGATAATAATTACAATGGAAGGTGAACTACAACCTCCTCAGGACCTCAAGCATGGATATTTCTGAAATAGGGTTGGATACAATTATGATCGCCATAGATTGTTGTAATCAATACTTATGACACATGAATTTTAAACCAAGAGCACTTGACTTAAAGAGGTTAAGGAAGCAAGAGCATGATAAGTATTTAAGGAACAAGAGTTTTAAGCCCAGGGAATTTATATTAAAAATTAATAGGTCCGACATTAAATTAGAGGTAAGTGGAAGTTCAAGGATATGCTGTCATAACAAATGTTTTGAAAAACCATATACTCTGAATTGAAGTACTTCGGAGATGGTTCGATAGTCACTTCTCAACAGTAAGTGTTGTGCACAAAGCTCATTATTCAACTCTTCCTTCCATGTATGCCCATCTCCTTTCACTTCTGACAATTGTTTTAAAATGCTGCCCAAGACAGTCAACTTCTGCTGTAAGCTGCTGCCCTTGACAGCTAACTGGCACCATATGGTGATACCCCTAACAGTCAACTGCTCTAATAAGGTGCTGCTCCTGACAGTGTTGATTCTCAATTTTCCATACTATCACTTTGATACTCCATTGTACTTCCATCCTCGTACTATTGCAGCATACGGCCTTCTCCTCACAATGATCCTTTGCTGCTGTGTGATCATTTACCAGACAGTGCTCCTTTGACCTTCTCCTAACAATCCTCCTTTGTTGCCGTATGATCATTTACTGGACAGTGATCCTTTGATGTGGTATGGTCATTTACCTGGAAATGCTACTTGGCTGTCAGGTGGCCATTTATCCAACAGTGCTCTTTTGCTGCTGTCATATGGCCATTTACCCAACAATGCTCCATAGTTGCCATATGGCCATTTACCCGGCAATGGTCCTTTCATGCCATATGGCCATTTACCCAGCAATGGACCTTTTATGTCATACAAGCATTTACCCGAAAATGCACTCTTGTTGCATATCTACCCACTAGTGTGAACAGTCCATTGTTGACACTGCTAGTTCATACAACCATTCTTATTCCTCAGTGTCAAGCCACTTAACCAAAGAGTTCGATTATAGAAAGGTATGGCCTGAACATGAATATAGAAAAAAAAAAATTAAATACTCTCTTTCCAAAGGAGCAGATCAACCTAGAAGAGGGTAATCATGGTACTGAAAAGCCCTTTTTCATCGTTCCAGGCAAACTTCAGACATTCAAGGGCTAACAACAGCTTCCCAAAATTTGCAGCAGGAGGGTTTGTGTGAAGAAATCATGTTAGGGGAAAATTTTATAACAATCAAACCAGGCAGAATGTTTCTCATGGATTTCAGCTTTTTCTAAGGAAGGAATGATATCTAGAAGATTTCAGCAGCAGCTCCTCGAAGGACTTCGTCATCACAATCTCCATCTCCTTAATGATCTTGTATGTGGGTCTTGTCAAAAGGGATTCTGACTTGTCTAAAGGGAGGGGAAAGCAGGGTGTTGTGTAGTCCATCTCATCGTCATTAGGTATTATCCTCTGCATATTAATAAATTACATGTTTTTGTAGCTGACTCTGTAATGTTGTTAATGACTATATTGTCATCTTTGGTAGTGTACACTGTATGTATTAGTCCTGTTTTTAATGGACCGTTGAGGCCACATCCATTGATCTTAATAATAGCAAAGTTCAATGTCAGGGTAAGGGCAATGATGTGAAAATTCCTCCATGTACCTAAGCATTACATCATACAATACACTACCATGTTTAACAAAGCAATTGGTTCCTACATTCTGTGTTATTCTTCTATGTTAGGTTATTCCATGGGAATACAATTC
The DNA here is from genome assembly GCA_018340775.1 of Taxus wallichiana var. yunnanensis. NCBI lineage: Eukaryota > Viridiplantae > Streptophyta > Pinopsida > Cupressales > Taxaceae > Taxus > Taxus wallichiana. Next base: position 213,875,442 of record CM031237.1, on the reverse strand, counting down.
TGCAAGTAGTGCAGTATAGCACTTTACAGATAATAATCAAAATACTATGTTATTAACCAGATTATCCCGTTTTGTAAGAGGCATCTTGCATAAGCTCATGCTATATAACGAACAAAGAAATATTAGGCATGAGATAATGAAAAAACCTGTAAAGGGCCCAAGGCAGAGAGGTAAGCCAATCAAGATAGTTTCTAGTTACATTGAACTCGCTAGAACTAGCTTCTAAAAGCTGCAGCTTTGTGAGCTCTTCTTCAATCACCTGCAGAACGTGTGGTGGACACCTTTCCTTACTTGGTTCAAGTCTCTCCCTAAATTTTCCTGCCATAAGAAAATAGAAAGCAAACATTTCATGCATAAGGTAATTTCCCCCAAACGTTTTTCCAAAGAGAGTTCATTTCAATGCAGTCTCCTCCAAATCAGTGTTCAAGAGGAACAAACCAGATTTGGAGCGTGCAGTTTGATTAAAACCCTAAATAAATAAGCTTTTTACGGCTCTAAAAATGTTATCTTTCCAAGAATGGGCCTACCACTGGCTGTGACAATAATTGCATTCAATCTCGTCACTCCATGTTTCCACATATCATTGAGACAGGATTCAATGCAATGAAAAGTCACTCCAAATAGATTACTCATAGCTACATGCTTGATGAATAAGCAAATGTTAATGCATTAAATTTCAATGCTAAATAATTTGGTTAATGTAAAAGACTCTGACCAGTAAGAGCTGTCTTGTCATCTGTCTCCAAGCCTAGCTCCTAGAAAACATCAATCCACAAAACAAACAGTCATATTATGATGGACAGAAGATATTTAGAAAGCATAATCACACAAAAACATGATAAATAACGTGCAGAAGGCAAACACTTAATTTAAATGAGAATTTAATCCACTCCATTCAAGCAGAAAAAATGAAGCACAACATCATTGAAAAATGAAGTTTCTGAATTTAAAATTGCAAATAAACACTAAAATTAATTAGCACCGATGTTCCCAACCACACTTAGTGATCTATCATCACAAACACGAACTGCAGAAGCTTAAAATCTTTAATATTTATCACACAATATGGAGTGATCTGGTTTGAAAAAGACATGAACCCCTTGACAAATGATGATTTGGTATTAAGATACAAGTTGAAAAGATAGTTTTAACTATAGAAAAACAAAGGAGGCATGATTTTAAGGGTTTCCTTCTTTTGATACAAGCTAGGCACCTTCTTTATTGCTTTAAGCTGCTCATTCAAAAGGTAGCGGCGCTGTTCACCACTTATCTTCTCCTCAATTGCTTTGGCAATAGATTCCTGGCAAACAGAACATGATAAATTAGTCTAGGAAAAATAGCAATGCCTTCGAATTGTATTATTCAGAGACACCTAAATTTAGAGAAATAACTCAAGATGCCAATCTCGCCTACTAAAACATACTTTACCTGTATCTTGCTGATCTCCATCTCTTTCTTCACTAATTCCAATGATAGTTTCAATCGCTTATATACCTAATCCCAGATAGTGCCACTTCATAATCAGATAAATGAGCAATTCCAACATAAGAACATAATATTATTCTATAGCAATAATCATACTTATAGTAACATAAACCATTTCTTAAGCAGCAAAGAAGACAACCGAACCAAACATTTCATCATGTGCTATCATACTCAGTCATTGATAACACAATATATACCCACATTGAGTTGAGTCTATAAAGAATTGGTTCTGTTATTGAAGGGAATGTCAGAAACGTATTTACCAAATAGTTTGTTTTGAAAAAACTAAATAATATCCTCCAATTTTATTCATTCAATGTTGAGATGTTAAATGACATTCTGATAATTGTAGCACCTGTACATGGCAAAATCATCTGCCAAACAATATCCGCTCCCAATGGAGCTATGCTTTCTTGAAGGAAATATTACAGTTCAATAACCTAGCTTAAGCTAGTATTTATAGTATGTAATTAATAATATTCACATGATGATGCCTATCGTGCTCATTAAAAGCAACTTCATCTAAGATTCACATGAAAGGTTGAATCTATTTATTGATAAATATGTACCTAAAAATCTTTTTCAATATCTATATCTTGGTATAAATTTCCTATACCACTTCACAGTTCCACTATATTTATAAGCACGCATAATTTGACTTTTATTTGTTTTCAAATATACTTGTTTCTGACATTCAGGGAATGTCAGACACATTTACCAAATAGTTTGTTTTGAAACAACTAAATAATACTCTGATCATTACTGGAATTGGCATTGGCACTCCTGGTGAAGTTTTCAGACAATTTTACTTATTTGATGTTGAGATGTACAACATTTAAGAAATTGTAGAACGCTTGTATGATGGAATCATCTGCTGAATATTATATGCTCCCAAGGGAGCTGTGCTTCCTCAAGAGAAATACTACAGTTATTTAATCTACTTTAAGTGAGTATTTATGGTCAGTAACTAATAGTACTCACATGATGACAACTATTGTGCTCATTAACAGCAACTACCATTAAAGTTCACAAGAAAGGCTGAATCTCTTTATTAATAAATACGTACCTAACAAATCATCTTTCAATATCTATATCTTGGTATAAATTTCCTATAATGCTTCAGAGTTCCGCTATATGTTAAAGCATGTATGGTTTGAACTTTTTTTGTTTTCAAATATAATTGTATCCAAGTCTTTACTCTTGTGTCCTCTGTTCACTTCCCCCAATGGATTATGGGCACAACCGTGCATAATTTAATCTGAATACACTGGAATTTACAAGCCTATAAATTGTTGCCAATTAACTTATTTGAATCACAAATGAGGCCCGACAATTACATTGGAATACCATGATATAAAAACATATTTACTAAAAGTAAGACTAAAACAGAGCATGCTAAAGCGAAGCTGCATATGGCCCAGAAGCTCAATTCTATTTCAAGGGCGGCAGTTCAGCATAGTTAAGAGAGCAAACAGACAGATGAGAATACACACTGAAAAAATCAAAAAAGTTAAGAAATATATTTTTGAAAGAGGACTCGTATCTTACATCTAGTTCTTCAAGCACTGCCTGACACTGTAGCTTGTTTGCCCCGGATATAGCAGCACCAAAATCAGCCAATCTTGGAAAGGTGAAATCGCCAACATGCTGCTTGTGAAGCAGCAATTCATGAATGAGACAAAGATGCAAATCAATAAATATTATACAACAAATTAGATTATAATTCATGCAATATCAATGATTATTAGTTTTCATTCCGATAAACATCAGTTTGCAACTATGCATAAGAAACAGATTAAAAAAATATCAGGCAAGATTCAGAAAAACAAAATACATGTATCCATCAACTGCATCAAAAATAGAAATTAAAGCTGCATCATTCTGTTTTGAACATGTGTTTTCTCAAGCCTTGGGCATCTATTAAAAACCAAAATCATTTCTATTCCAAATTGTCAGAGAAGCATAAACAATTAAATGAAAACAATTCAACACTTGTGAATGAGTGGCTATTAATTATTCTGAATAAAATACTAAACAATTTATCAACAAAATTCATTGGTTCTATCAATATGATGAATTTGGTGATCCATCAAAGCGTTTTGTGTCTTTCATATATAAAATTTTGCAAGAAATGACAATAAGAAAGAAACTGGTAAAACAATTCTCAAGTCTGAGAGCACAGGTCAAGAAATAACCACATTTTGCAAACAACTGTGGAATGCACTCATCACACATTAATACAGATATATTTCTGATGCTTCAAGATCCATAAATGATATGACTCCAAATTTTAAAAATAGATGCTGCTAAACCATTAAACAAATCCTAATGATAGAATATATTTCATGAGAGTTTTTTTGAAGTCTCAAGATAAAGTGTCAACATTATATGCAAGATCAAAGGGAAACCATAGCAAGGTCATACAGAAAATTTAGGGGTGGATTTTTACGAATATTCCAATCACTAGTTCCATCTTTGCAAAGAATGCTTGATATACGATCACATGCATACTAAAGACACAAAATGAACCTGGTCAGGAGGCCATGGCAGTAAGTACAGAACAAGTGATCTATTAATATATCATAATTACAAGAACAAGTGACACAAGTGGTTTCTTATATTTAATGAGCATAATGGAGAGAACATTAGCTTTGCAATGCTGTAGAGTTGGAAATGGTTTAAAAAAATTTGATCAAAGTAAGATAAAAGAAAGAAATCTTTCGGAAGACTTGGTACAACAATCATAGTGTAATGTCCCTCTTTCTCGAATAGTTTGATCGAAGACCTTTGGCCCTTTTTGTCTACCCAATGGCCAAAGGGTGAGTTCAAGGGTGACTTAGGTTTATTAATTTTATTATATTGTGCTTAAAATAAAATAAATTATCACTAAAGCACATATAATGAATTAATAGACTTAATAAGTGACTTTGACTTAGGAAAGTACATGGGAATAAATTAATAAATTATTTAATGTGCTTTCCTAGGAAAAAAGTGCGACTTGCCTTGGGATGTGATTAAATAAGCCAAAAAGTGCGACTTGCCTTGGGAATGGAGAAAATTAATTAAAAAAATATTTTCCTTGGGAAAAGTGCGACTTGCATTTTGGAAGGGTTTTTGGCTTATAAGGGAAAAGTGCGACTTGTGCCAGCATTCATTCAGATTATTATTGTTTTCTTTCCCGGCAGTTGGAGCTTGCAGCTTTCCAGACAAATCCAAGGACGAAAACCCCAGGAGAAGTGAGAGGGGTTCCTATTCAGGAGCTTCATTGTATTCACAGGTTTTGTTTATCATTCCGGCAATATCAGAAAGAGAAATAAATTGCAGCAGTGGGCATTCAGACAACTTCCAGAGTGGGGCGACTTATTCTACAGTTGTTTTATGCTAGTTTATTATTGTATCTTCCAACCTCAAATATATACCAAATCGATTTGATTTGAATAAATTCCGACAGGGTTTTGGGCAATATTTTGTTATCATTCCATTTGCAGACTTCTGGCTGTTTTGCCGTAAATATTTGCCATTATAAATCAATATAAAATTCACGGCTGAATTATTTGTGAAGAAATCTGCTTGTTTAAACCCTAGGCGCATTTTCTGTATTTATCCAGCTTTGCAGGGTTCGTTTTATTTAATTTGTATGTGCAGTGTGAAAATGGTGTTCTATGGTTTCTTTTGACATTGTCAGTATAGTTCCAAGCCTGAGCAGTATATAAAAAAAAAAGGGTTTGGGATCTTTCACATAGCAGAATATACTTGATGATTTTCTCATGGAATTTATAAATCTAAGATTTCCTATATCTAATATGTTGAAATGTAGAAGTTCAATTTAATGACTTCATAACTGATCTCGGGTTCTCATTTGCTACATGTATTTTTTTGTAAAATAATGTACACTTAGTACTTTGCTTTTATATTCGAAGTCATGATAAATATAACCTTTTAGCTAACATCAAGTATGTTATAGGGAATAATATTTAGAAAAGTTCGAGTTAAATAAAATACCGCTTGAAACCTATTTCCAAAACAAAAGAAATTGTTATTTTATAAAACAAATTAGAAAAGTTTGGAGTTAAAAACTACCACTTAAACCTATTTTCAGAAGAAATTATGTTTTTATTTATATGATAAATAGACATTATGCAATCAACTCAAATTTTGAAAACTAATTGAGCAGAATGTCTCATACTTCAATATTTTGAACTTTATTTGTGTAAAAGGAAGCTGTAGCTGTCAACTGAATTCTATAGAGTACTTTTTTTTTGTTGCAAAAAGGTTAATATATCGATATTGAACTAGACTGCCAGGATATGGGTATGGGTATGGGTACAGGTATGGGTGCGGTGCAGATTCGATAGGCTGAAACGGCAATTTTTTAAAACCCCGGTACGATACGCTCTGGTATGCTCATACAATATATTTTTTTAATTTTAAAATATAAATATATATTAAATCTTTAAAAAATGCATACTTATTAAAATTTAATACTCATAAAATCATATGGATTCATAATTGCATCATTCATGGAAAACAGATTTCAAATACTTTGTATTAATTCATGAAAGTTCAAAACATAATACATTCAACTTGCTTCACTTTATTTATTTTTTATTTTTCACTTTTTCACATAATACATTCAACATATTTTTTTTTTTTTCACTTTAAAAAAAAATGTGTATGTACCCACAGGCCCCGGGTACGTCCCAGGTACGGTTTTCCATACCCGACATACCCAGGGCCTGTGGGTACATACCCACAGCGTACCAGGAGGTACCAGTACCAGTATCCATACCAGGTACGTTTCAGACCTGGTACAGGCTGGTACAGGGCGTACCTGTGCAGTCTCGATATTGAAAAACACATGTACAAGAACCAGCATATGAGGACATGCCCAGGCTGGAAGGAAAAATACTCCACGAGAGATGTACAATATCTACTGCAGAAGCAGATCACAAGAGAACACAATTCAAAATCAGATCAAAGATCTGCAAGTCTACGGCTGGGAACAATAATTATAGCATCATATGATTGATTATTTTCTCATTAGATTTTGGAATCTAAAATTTCCTATCCAATATGCTAAATGTAGAATCAATTTCATTACAAAGTTATAATCTTAATAGCTAATCTCGGATTCTCATTTCTTGTATATACTTTTTAGGGGGTAATAGAATGGGTACTTGGTACATTGTTTTAATGTTTAAAATTGTGATAAATTTAACCTTGTAGCGAACATCGTATGCTATGCTTTAGAGATTAATATTTACAATAGGAGTTAAAAACTAGCACTTGAGACATACTTACAAGAAGAAATAAATTTTTTATTCATAAAACAAATAAGCATCTTATTTATCTAATATTGATTCAAACTTTTAAAACTAATTTGAGCCGAATGTTCCATACCTCAGATTTTCGAGCTTTATTTATGTAAAAGGAAGCTCTAGATGTTTACTGAAATTTTTTACGGAATACACAAAATATTTCGGTTTTTTTTTTTTAAACAGGTAAATATATTGATAGAGAAAAGGGGGACCAAAACAAATTACAAGATCCAGTATATGAGGACATGTCTGTGCTCGAAGAAACATGTTCCATGAGAGATTTACAATATTTACTGCAGATGCATATTACGAGAGAACATCATCCAAAATCAGATCAGAAGATCTGTGAGTCTTACTGCCAAAAAAACCCACTTGAAAAAAGACTATCTATAGTTCTGCCTGATGTTATCTAGAAAACAAGGAATCTTTAACCTTCGAAACTGTGATCATACTAAAAACAGTATATCAGGAAAAGGACTTCCTTGTGTATTACTGTTTACAGTAATTGAACCAAGAAATGTTGGCATGACGAGACAAAGGTCGAGTCATGATTGGCTTGATCAATTTAGGTCTTCATTTCAACTAGTTGGCCGAAATGGTCCTCCTGCTCCTTCCTGCAAATGATCTGGATTTACCAACATGTTCGGAGATAGGTAACAGGCCTTATAATGAAAACGTGGGACTTGCCAGTCTGTTCCTTGCACCTGAGTTGTGCTAGTACTACCTGCAGTCTGCATCTTCCTCTTAGACTCCCTGCTGTGATCAGTAGTTTCAATTATGGCATTCCCAATTAAATTTTTTAATAGGTTCTAAAGAAGGATCTTTTCAAGGGTTTGGATTCCATGTTGCAGGATTCCAGAATTATTCCTTAAGAGAGTAAGGCATTCAGATTGTTGAATGTTGAAAGAAGTTTTTCAATGCTCATAGTCATATAAAAGCTTCATACCCCCCAAATTTCTGAACTAACACATCAAGCCTTCCATCCAGATTTCCAATGCCTTTCACAAAAGGCATAAATTTTTGTAACCTCCATCAATGAGGGCTTATTGGGAAACTTTGAAGTTTTTGCAGGATTTTCCACAGAAGGCCCATCCCCTTACTGATGGTAAAAAAATCATGCTCTGTGGGATCTGGTCCTGAGAAAAGAGCTCTGGAATTTCGACCAGCATGGGGGGACTGCAATTCTCAGAGTTATTGAGGCCCTGGACACCGTTTGATGATCCCATGGGATATTGGGCATGCAGAAGGGTTCACTTTTCCTTGAGATAGAGGGTGGAGAAAAAACTGAGAAATTATTGTTAAGCATAGGCCATGTATGCCTTGGAGACTAGTAAATCAGCCGTGGAGAAAACCTTTGTAGGTTGTGTTAGAAGTAAAGGTCTACAGTTGGTTTTAACCATAGTCACTAAAACCCGCCGGATCTGCACAAAATCTGCCCGGATACAGATTTTTAGTCAGATCGGATAAATTCAGTCTGGGTAGGCCCTAATTTAAAAAAATAAAGGTTCGTTTGTTTTTGTAGTTTTCTGGAAAAAACAGTCACCCATATCAACCTTATTATTTATATATTAAAAATGTAACATTTTATATTACATTATTGAAAAAAATCATTGTATTTGTCAATTTTTCATATTTATAATTATAACATTCAACTCATATACATTTCTGTCCAGATTTTTCCGAACATTTTCAAGAATTTTGGATGATTTTGCCCTCCCGTACGGATCCGAAATCTGGATTTGGTAACAATGATTTTATTATAACTGACTGAAATAGTTCCTCCGTGCAAAGCAAAACCAGTATTACATGCCTCTGAAACACCCGGAAAGATATGCAGGGCTTGGGAAAATGCACCTGACCATTTAGTTCTTCCTTAGAAAGGGGTCATGTCTTTGTTGCTTCTTGCCTTTCCCTGAACTTAGCCGTGTATTGACTGCCATGATAAGCTGATGCTTGATTATTTTTTGTGTGTATCTTTAAGCACCGTATGTTACTCAAATAATAACTGCATTTGGAGTCTGGAGCAGTACAATTTATAGCATTTTTTTGCTTGGGGATTGTGTATATGACCAGCAGCAGAAGAGGCGTGTTTATTTACTATTGTAACCCATAAATCTACCTAAAATCTATGGATTCAGAAAAGACTTACCAAAAATGAGGTTGGTTCCATCATAACATTTTCAGATCTACATAATTTCATACAAGAAGTAACAAAAAGAAAATTTGTGCTTTCCACCTTCAATATTCTAGGATTCTCTTTTCCTAGAATGTTCTATTTCTATTGGTTGTATCCTTCAGTCCCATTGACCTACTTTTGGTCATTTGTGGACATTAATATAATTTCTTTCTTTCTTCTCAATAATTCATGTTTTCTTGCTCGGCCTTCCCCTCTCCACATATGTGGCTTCATAATGCAAAAAAAAAAAAAAAAGACGTGTAATCTTAATACATGCCTTATAACGCCAAGTCAAGTATGCCTCTTCAATGCATCTTAGTATTGTTTCTACAAATCTGAAGTCCTCATTCACTCAAAAAATACCCACATTAGTTGCTAGGCTTGGTCCACGACAATCTATAAACCCCAAATATACCATGATCCTTATGCCAATAAAGATGATGCCACAATGGAAGTGACCATCTTACTAGCATAATGGTTGATTGGTTGCGGGATGAGTATGTTTGCATGCTCAGCCTTCCCTTCTCCGCCTATGTAACTTTAGAATGCAAGAAAATGTTGTATAACTGCCTCTAAATGCATGCCTTATTACACCTAGTAGGATATGCCTCTTCAATGCATCTTGGAAATATTTCTACTAATCTAAAATTCTCATTCACTTAAGACATTAATCCTGCATTAGTTAGTAGTTTGGTCCACAAAAACATATAGACTCCAAAGATACCATGATACTTAATGCCAACATGGGGTGACGCCATAATGGAAGTGGTGTTATTAAAAACATAATGGTTGATTGATTGCAAGATGGGTATATTTGATTGCTCGGTCTTCCCCTCTCCACATGTGGCTTCATAATGCAAAAAGAATAACCCATATAATTGTCTCTCGAATACAAGCCTTACCACCCCAAGTTGGATATGCATCTCGAATTGTGTGTACAAGTCTAAAATCCTTATTCATTCAAAATTTAAATCCCACATTGGTTGTTAGACTTGGTCTCAACAACATATAAACCCCAATATACCATGATCCTTATGCCAATAGGGGTGGCACCATAATGGAGGGGCAATCTTATTACCATAATGGGTAATTGGTTGTAGGATGAGTGTGTTTACTTTCTCAACGTTACCCTCTCCATCAATGTGGCTTCATAATGCCAAAAGAAAAAATGTACAATTGCCTCTAAATACACGTCTTACCACACCAAGTTGGATATGCATCTTGGAATTTTGTTTCTACTAATCTAAAATCTTCATTCACCCACATTGGTTGTCGGGCTTGGTCCGCAAAAGCATATCAACCTCAATATACCATGATCCTTATGCCAATAAGGGTGACACCATAATAGAAGTGGCCCTCTTATTAACATAATGGTTGATTGGTTGCGGGATGAGTATGTTTGCTTGCTCGACCTTCCCTCTCCAGCAATGTGGCTTCAATTTGCAAATAAATAAAAACTCGTACAATTGCCTCTAAATACATACCTTAGTACCCCAAATCGGATATGCCTCTATAGTGCATCTTGAAACTGTTTCTACAAATCTAAATACTTTCCCACTCAAAAATTAACTCCACAATGGTTGGTAGGCTTGGTCGGCAATAACACATAAACCCCAATATACCTTTAAACCAAAAACATCATTTTCTCTATTTTCAAATATTTTAATAATTTTCTCATTTTTATGTTTTTTATGTTAGAAATTGGCTTGATTGATACCAAACTTGGTCCAAAATTGTTATTTAATGCAAATGCTCACTAATTCAACAATTTTGGATACTAAACTTTATTTTCTCAATTTCCCATAAATACGTAAAATTGGCTAAAGTATTAAAAATCAGATTATAACTGATTAAAAACTGCAAGTAACTAAATAAAAACAGCGAACAATACTCAACAAATTGATAACAGAGTTCGTCCAACTTGGACCACATCTCTAGGTCCGAAAACACTTGACCCAATCGATTAAAATCATGCAAAATACCTTCTCACAACAATTTTCTTCTCTAATAACTAGTTGTCTCTCCCAATAAGAGTCTAGAAGTTCTCTACATTGTCTCTGGGAGGTCTCCACAATAGACTCTTGGTCTCCAATTTGCTACTCCTACAATAAATGACGATAAAATTGCTATACTCTACTTTACAAAGGCAAAATTCGACCCGCACAAATAAAATAATGGCCTTTTAATATTGTTTTTAAGCGTCATGGTTGAATGGCTAAGAGCTTAATCTTTTTTCAACATCATTGGGGTTTGAATCCCCTTGAATAGCCTTCATTTGCTTTGTTGTAGGCTTACAAGCCCGCATTTACAAAGATATTGGTAGAGTCTTTGGCCGCTTTACTTGACGTTGGGTTTAACCTAACGTTAGGTCTCATCTTGGGACGCGTGAGGTAAGAGAGTCGAGCCCCATGCATCACGTTAGCCTTTTAAAAAGGCTTTGACTTCTCCATGCGCTTTGGGATAAGGATTTATCCCTCATTGATGGGATGAGAAACAATTGTATTGTATAAATAAGGAAAACTTTGCCCTCTTACTTAGTCATAAGACCATGTAATGCGTGGAGACTTGGTCTTGTGTGTAACTACGTTGGGTGCTTGGAACACATTGTCGATGACTTGGTCCTTGGACTTTGTGTGGTGGCTCCACAGGGTGCTTTAAGGTCCCTCCATTTGGCTTAAGCGCCAATCTTTGCAAACTTAATTGGAATTTAGTCTCAAATGCATTGTGGGAAGGCACAATTTGGTGTTTATATGCAAATTCACTTCCAATGTAATGTGAAGATATATGTGGCGTGGTCCCCCTTTACGAAAAGCTAACCCCACCGGTTGATGGGCCCCCAGCCGGCAAATAGCGTGGGCCCCACACTCAATCATCGAAGACTGGAGGCCAAAACTAAACAGCCCATTTGCCTTCTCTCTTAGCCATGTGTCACTACTTGATTGGTCCACGTGTTAGGCCCAGATTGGTCTGCTTAGCAAGTCTAGTCAACATGATGACATCAACATTGTCCCTGTGCACATTTTTTACTGTTTGGCTTTTGCTTTAGCGGGCCATAACTTTTGCATAGAAGTCGGTTTGACCCCTTTCAAACTGTATTGGAAAGCTCTCGGCGAACTCTTCGTTGTCTAGTAGTTTTGAACAAATTACAAACCATTTGACATGTTTGTATGCGGAGTCCTTATGGATCACAATCGGGGTGATGTGAAATTGGAAGCAACCCTCTTAAACATAACGGTTCACTACTTATGTGGCTTCATATGGCTCCCGGGAATGTTGTTTTGAAGAAAAGGGCTCACAAGTTTCGTGCTTTTATGGCGGGACTCGCTCGAATGATGTCTCCCTAGGTGGATGCATGAACGCATTGCCCTATGCTCTCCTTTGATTGTGGATGGTTTATTAACTAGTGTGGACAGCGAGGGGTCAAATGGCGTTGCCTCTATATAATTTGTGGCTTTGAGTGATGGCGGTCGAATATTTTCACAAATAACTGGTCTAGGTGTTCAGCTCTATCCAATTGATGTCTCCCGTTCGGGTAATATTTTGTTTTATCTTTTTGTAATGGTATGAGGGGGTAGGTTTGTCTCGCCTCCGACTTAATAGGTCTTTTTAACTAGGCCTCTAGGAATGTGTGGTTCTTGGAACCAATCATGAAGGTAATACATTTCAAAAGGCAAATGTTACCTTTGTATATTTTTGGTATATGCAATATAAACAAAAACGGACCTCCCAACCTAGGTTTATGAATAAAAAAACATACACATGTTCAACATGAAGTAGAAAACACATACCAAGATGCAAATACTAATGTCAAGAGGAAAGTATAACCAATACACACAGGTTCAACATGGAGTAGAACGCACAAACCAAGATGCAAAAACGCATAAGGAAACTACAAATAGTACGTACAACTTTAACATGGCGGAGATCCTAAAAATAAAACAAATTGACATATGCTTGTTCTCCCCGATGCTAGATCTATTATAAGACTTGAAACGTCAAAATTAAAAAATCTCTACGCAATAAAATCAACAAAAAAATATATCTAAACATAACTACTATCGACAAAATGAATCTCAAATCTCTAAATTGACATGCATTCCTTGTGAGATTCATGTACTACAAACAAGCATACCTATCTTAGATAAATCTATGTAAAAGATGTCGAGAAGTTTCATTCTCAAGGTGCCTATATTGAATTAGAGACATAAACGGAATAGATACTCCTGGAGAATACTACCTCCCAACATCTTTTACATAGATTTATCTAAGATATGTATACTAGTTAAATGATTTAGCTTATATTTCTCCCTTCTTTAGTGATTATAAGAAGTGAAGATGTCATTTATTTTTAATTAATATTTTCATACATCTATATTTGAAAAATGTCAATAGCTATCAAATTCAAGACTCTTAATTTAGAATTTACACATCACATTGATTAATAATTTGATATGTTCTCTTCATCTCTCATATAGTGGTGATTTTTAAAAAAATCCCAAACAAAAAAGGCCCAAACTCTACCATATAGCCAAGATATTACTATTTTTTTACTGACTTCTCAAAGTCAAATAGAAAAAGCTTTTAAATAAAAGTCGTGTAAACACCAAATTTATTGGCATAATTACTTTGTAATAGTCATACAAAGAACAAAAAAATAAACTAAGAAATGAATATGTATTTGTTTGTTACTTTGGCAGTGCATTTTACATTGGTAGTAATTGCTCAGTTACGAATCTCAAATTCCATATTCTGTCGTGTTTTAAATATGTACTTAACGTAATTCGCAATCAATATATCAAGTCCATTTCTTAAGTTAGTTTTTAAAACTCTTTCATTTTGTCAAAGACACCTAGTTTGCTAATGAATTATTGCGGTTCGAGTTATCTTTTTTTTTTTTTTACATTTTACCATATTTTCAATATTTAAGTTTATTTTAATTATATTCATTACCAATCTTAAAATGTCAAAAAACCAGCGAAATCAAACATTAGTCAACAGTCAAAGGTTTTTAATATTTCAAATATCAAACATCAATCGGTCGTATTGTGACAATCAAATGGACGTCAAATTTAATGTACACAACAAAAGTGAAGCACACATGCTATTACAGTCCTGGCTGCCATTGTAGAACGCCGGTCGGCATAATTAAGTAATATGTTCATAGATCTATATTTGAAAAATGTCAATAGATATTCAATTTCAAGACTCTTAATTTGGATTTTACACATCACATCAATTAATAATTTTATATGTTCTTTTCATATCTCTCACAGAGTAGTGATTGTAAAACATTCCCAAACAAAAAAGCCCCAAATTCTACCATATAACCAAGGTATTACTAATTTTGACTGACTTCTCAAAGTCAAATAGAGAAAGCTTTTAAATAAAAGTCAAATAAACGCCTAATTTATGGTCAAAATTACCTTGTAAGTTGTAATAGTCAAATATAAGAACGAAAATTTTAAAAAAAAAAATGAATGTGCATACGCTTTTCACTTTGGCAATGCATTTTACATTGGCAGTAATTGCTAATCTATGAATCTCAAATTCCATATTCCTGTCGTGTTTTAAATAAGTACTTAACAAAATTTGCATTCAATATATCAATTCCATTTCCTAAGTTGTTTTTGAACCTATTTCATTTTGTCAAAGACACCTAGTTTGCTAATGAATTATTAAGGTTTGATTTATCTACTTATTTATTTGTTTTTTCTTTACATTTTACCATTAATTCAATATTCTAAGTTTATTTTAATTATATTCATTACCAATCTTAAAATGTCAATAATCCAGCCAAATCAAACATTAGTCAACAGTCAAAGGTTTTTAATATTTCGAATATCAAACATCAGTCAGCTGTCATTGTGACGGTCAAATGGACGTCAAATTTAATGTGTACAATAAAAATGGACCATGCACGCCTTTACAGCCCTGGCTGCCATTGTAGAACGCCTATCAACGTAATAAGCTCTATAATGTCAAAATAGTGCACCAAGCATATCATCCAAAAATATTAAATATATAAATGAATTTCAAAACTGCAGATTTTGGAGTTACCTGAGTATATGTCTGAACATGATCCCTCCATAATGAACTTGTCTTTAGCACATCTCTTAATGTTGTTATCACCTCAAAAGCTGTTGCTTTTATCACATCATCCTCATTATCATATGGTTTCTCCTGCAAATGGCAAAAACAATCTACATAATTCCACGTCTACATGCTAGATCAGGAACTTCAGCAAACTTATTCTAATATACAAAACCAGTTAAAGTAGTTTTCTCAAAATTGTTTATAGTTTTCACTAATTTGCCTACTATGATGAATGTGAACCATAGAGCGTGCTATACCATCCAGAATGAACCCAGATTTTCCCTCATAATGCATTAGATGTTCCAAAGCTTCAATTTAGACATTCTTTTGCAGAAAAACAGTAAAATCAGGTATCGTCTGTACAAGAACTATCAAATATTGAGAAAATGCCTTCACATTTTAGAGAATAAATGCATTGCATAAAAAATTAGAATCCCTAATTTACAATATGTTATCCATAAAGAGTGGGATTATATTTCCTTGTTTTTCCAAGGCCTTCAACAATTGAAAACAAGCATGACACTACATGCAGACAAGCCTTTGTGCACATCCCAGTCCCTACGGTTTCTGGCGTGCTTCTACAATCTTAAGGAGCTTAACCATTACATGTGTGGAATGTGTACCATGAAGAATGCTATGCCATCCAGATTTTCCCCGTAACACATAAGATGTTCCACAGCTTCATTCTAGACACTATTTCGCAGAAAAACAGTAAAATCACATCTCATTGGTACAAGAATTATCAAATTTTGAGAAAAAAATTCACATTTTAGAGGATAAATGCATTCCATTAACAATAGAGAAATTAATTTACAATATGTTATCTAGACAGATTGGGATTATATTTCCTTGCTTTCCCACAGACTTCAATAATAGAAGAAAATCATGATACCAGATGAAACAGTCCTCCAAGGACATCCCAGTCCCTATGGTTTCTGTTGTGGTTCTACAATCTTCCGGACCTTTGCCATACATAGTTCTCATGGCATAGTTGGCTTTGATTATTATTTCACTCTCTTTTATTTGAGTTTATATTCTCCTTTTGACCTGGAGATACTGTGAGTGTGGTGATCCTTTCCTCCGTATGTATATGTATGTATGTGTCTATACACAGACATAATGACATGGAAATCCAGCGTTTTCTAAGATTTTGAAAACATGCACTTCCAAAACATCAAAGGTCTACAAAACGTCAGACTTTTGCATGCTTCAGGCAGCAGAGTTTTGAGCCAATTGTAAGAATAGTAAGTGCGTTACACAAGAACTCAAAACTATGAGACATGTAGAAGTCAATATGAAATATGTAAGCAATCTTCAAGGGTGTCTTCCAAATTTTTGACCTTTCTTTTACACTTGTAGAGAAGGCTTATCAGCAGCCTTCCAAAGTGTTTTGCTCTTCATATAATTTAGGAAGGCCTTTGTCTCCATTGGGACTCATTTGCTTCTCTAGAAGCTGCATGATATTGGTGTCTTTGATTCTTTCATTGCTTCATGAGGCTCTATAAGATGATTGTTATCCCATTACAGACCTCCGGTGATTTTTCTCACTTTGTTAAGAGGACCATCAGAATCAAGCAGGGGTGCCCTCTCTTGCCGACAATTTTTGGTATTTACATAGATAAGCTTAAGTACATATACATGAATCACTCTTGTGTTGACAAGAAGTCAATATTGCATCACGTTTTGATTGCTGTATTGCTTTAAGTTCTTGTTGATGACAGTCCTCATTCACATCACCAATGGTTTACAAAAACAACTTGGTGCCTTTGCTAGTTTTTGCAAGCTTTGCTAGCTTATGGAGAATCTTACTAAAACTGAAGTCATGGTCTTTGACATTCCCTTGGATGTCCTTTCCAAGTTACAAATTTTCTGCAAATGAGATGCTGGGGAGATCATGATTATGGACCATCTTTTATTCGAAGTTTTCCACTTCCCGCATCTTTGCAAGGGATATGCCTCACTTTCAACCTTAGACTACCTGTGTTTTTAGTACTTTGACAAGACAACCTTTTGAAGATGCACCCCTTCAATAACATCATTCATCCTGCTGCCTAATAATTCTTTATGAATCAGAAGTTTTGGGCTCTATGGACTATGCTCTTATAGAAAGAGTCCAAACACTCAGCTACAGCATATGATTTGTTGCAGACAGATGATGCATCATCCAAGCTGAGACTGCCACCCATCCACTTCAACTTGAGAATATGTTCAGGATAACTCCCTATGTTAATAGACTCAAATACTTGGGAGAGCCATATGGAAAGAGAGGTACACATATTGGGCCTTAATACCCTGGTAGGTCCCAATGGGCTTCGACGTTATTGGTATATTCGAACTAATTTCATCTGCCATTTGTCGGTCCCCCATCCCCCTTGCTCACCACTCCATCCTCTCCTTTTCCCTGCAGGATAGTCCCCCATTACTCCCCCGCCCACAATCCACCCCACACTATACTTAAGTCTGATGAAGGCGACCCCAAACCTTCTCTTCACACCTTCGTCTACTTCTTCCACCCGAACCCCTTTTCATCTCACTTGCTAATACCGACACTAAATACAACCTCCTCTCCTCCACTATCCATGAAGCAGCCCTTGCCTCTTATCCCCATTACACTCTTACTCCCCCAAGTAAGAGGACATGCCCCATGAACCAATGGTATGACGAGGAATGCAAGGCCCTTCACCGACAGCTTCGTGTCGCCTTCACCCATGCTCACCCCTCTTACCCCTCACTCAAAACCTCCTATCGCCACCTCCTTCGCCACAAGAAACGTACCTACATTTCCCTACAGAGACAGGAGCTTCGTGCCTCCTTAATTCATTCCCCTAAACGTTTCTGGCGTACCATCCTCCCTCGCCACTCCCCTCTCCCTCAGGACTTAGACCCTAACTCTATGTATGCCCATACTTCCAATCTTTATGATATCCCAGGCAGTCTCAGATTCAGGTTGTGTCTCCACCATCGTCTTGCCACCTCTTCACTTACACGAATGTCAAAGATGTTATTTCAGCTATGAACAGCAGCAAAGCAGAGGATGAGGAAGGCTTCCAAGCAGAGTTCTTCAAGCATGGTCTTCATGTCCTGAACAACTACTTAGTGGATCTTTTTAACCAGGTGGTTTGTACATGCTTTCCGAGTACTTGGTCCCATCATATTATTCACCCGATCCATAAGTCGGGCCCCACCTCAAATCCCAATAACTACGAATGATTATGGTGGGTCACACATTTTCTAAGCTTTATGTGACAATGCTCCACATGCATCTTTCTGAGTTTTTAGAGCACAGGCACCTTAGAGCCAGGGGACAAGCGGGTTTTCGTCCGTTGTACCAGACCACTGATCACATCTTCACCCTTCGGGCCATCATTGAGGAAGCACGCCACCGCTCTTCCAAAGTCTTCTGCTGCTTTGTTGATTTTCGGAAAGCCTTTGACTTTGTTCCACGGGAAGCCCTTTTCTGTAGGCTCAGAGACATTGGCATTTCTGAAATCCTTCTTGCTGCCATTATGCGCCTTTATGAGGAGGTCCTTGGCCACCTCCGCACCACCATTGGGTTGTCAGACTTCATCAAGAGCACCATTGGGGTCAAACAGGGTTGCCCCTTGTCCCCGACTTTGTTCGGGATTTACATTGATGAGTTGGAGAATTTTCTCCATGATCATATCCAGGAGGGGGACGGTTGTCTTCTTCACCAAGTTCTGATATCCATTCTCCTCTTTGTTGACGATGTGGTACTCCTCACCTCTTCCCCAAAGGATTACAGAGACAACTGGATGCTTTAGCTCTTTTTTGTGACCATAAGCAGTTGACGGTCAACCTTGGCAAGACCAAGGTTATGCTCTTCAATGGGTTGAAGACATCTAATTTCCATTTCTTCTTCAGAGGGGAGGAGCTCGAGATCACCACTCATACACCTACTTGGGAGTGTTATTCTCTGGACCTCGCTTCAGTATGCGGCCAGCTCTTCAACCCCGGTCAATAAAGGGTATGGGTCTTTAGCTCTCTTGGAAAGACAGTGCTTCAAACACCACTTTCAGGACACCTTGTCTAAGATGTCCCTCACAGACTCCCTCATTAGGCCCACGGTCTTCTATGGCTCTGAGATCTAGGGGCCGTCCTTACTTGAGTCAGATTGGGTTACTGTTGAGAGAATTCAGATTCTTTTGCTCTGGCGCATCATTAGATGCAAAGAGACCATACCCCACAATATCATCCTAGCTGAGTTTGGTGCTCGTCCATTTCGACTAGAAGCAATCTTTGGCCTCGTCTCGCTCCTACATCGCATCCGGAGACTTGTTGATTCTGCTGTGGGAAGAGACAGGTACCCATATTTAGCATACTGCTCCTCGGAGGCCATAGCCTTATCGGACCACCTGGTCGCTCTCGTTGTTGGTATGTTGGAGTCTCGAGCCTACTGGGATCTGTTGGCATTCAGATGCACCACCTTCCACCATTCAGTTACTCCTTGGACGCTCCAACCCACCTCCTACCGAGCAAGCAGAGTTTGAACAAAATCATCCAAGACGACATTTACAGACAGTTTGTCCAGATCACATGGACTAACCCTCAGGGAGGGCTACGTCCTAAGATGGCTTTCTATGCTACACACTTCCTAGTGGTTAACAATGGTCTTATCACTCGACCCCAATACATCTCCCATCACTAGATGCATGCCCTCTACGCTCCTCTTGGCCAATTCAGAGTAGGCTCCCACAGGCTTGGGGTGGAAAGCGACCATCAGTTACCATGTTCTGATAGGATCTGCCAGCTTTGCTCACTTCAGGAGGTCGAGACGGAGGACCATTTCATTTTCCGGTGTCCCATCTATTATGAGATCAGAGGGAGATTCCATTGTCTTTTCAAAGAGCATCCAACCCTTCCTAGTTTCTTCAGATATTATGACCAGAGGTGCCTAGCTTTATCTAAGCAGGAGACTCTCAAACTTCGTTGTGAGACCCTTGACCCCGTCCTGACAGTCGACTACTCAATAGATCACCTCCTTCACACAAGTGATCCCTTCGGGAGGGCACCAAGCGGTAGTAGATGACACCAATAGAAGCCCCCAGACTAGATCGGTGCGAAACTGGGGCACCTTCCTCCAGTCCAGGAGCTTCCAAACACATACGAGGCCTATAATCCCTCCACAGAGGTCCACGGAGATCCACCAAACCTATTTGGAGAGCTTCCCACTCCGGACATCAACGTTCCATCCCTTCCACTACGTCCTCCACTGGACATCAACGCATTACTAGCTTCTTTCAGCCGGCCTTGGATGCTAGATGAGAGAGTTCCTGTTCGGATTCTCTCCCCTCCTAGCTCTTTTCTCTCTTCTACATTGTATTCCCCATGTCCCCGGCTCTAGGGGCATGGGTCGTGCACGCTTCTGTGGTGGCACTTCTTGGCCATTGGCCCTTGTTTCATTTCTCTTCTCTTTCTATCTTTATGTTCTTGTTTTCTCGTGGAAACCCGTCTTGGTTTCCCATCCGGTTTTTGGTCCCTTTAACCTACTTTTGCGGTCACTGTTGGACATTTAATATTTATCTTATCTTATCTACTTTGATTTATTGGTGTCTCTATTGACCTACTTACCCCATTCACATTCTTCCTAGAAGGAATTCAACAATAGGACTTTCAAAGCAGATATATACAAATACTACATTTAGGTTGATTGAACATCTCATTTACACACACTCAAACCAATGTTGGTTGTATATGCTACGTATTTCTATTAGTAGAAGGATGGCATCATTATTCAACTTGACTACCTCCAAAATAATTGGTCACACGGCTTGAGGGTTCCCCTTGGTTGGCTAAGGATGCTCGGGACCACCAATGATATGTCGTCGCTGACCCCTCAAAAGGTAGAGACAATGGAGCACTTTATTTACAAATTTTGTATACAATGAAATCCATGGTAGATGTCACAAGATAAACAAAGACTTCCCTTTTGCATTAGCATATAGTGCATTGGCCCTTTTGCAATGATAGATGGTAATGTTGTTGGTTCTTTTGTCCAAGTCTTGCAACAAAAATGTGACATCACTAGGCTCGTCATGGTATCTCAAATCCATCTATATGCTTCATTGGCAAGTCCTCATAGAGCTATTTGTACTTAGTTCTCATGCATACAAGTTTAATCGCTTTGGTTTACCCTCATTTTATTTACATTTTTTTAAAGCTTATTTTTTAATTCTCTTTCATAGCCTTTGGGTCTTTTTATGCCTCTCTATTCTAATTGTATGTGTCACTCAATTCATGTTGACCTACATTTGATCATTTGAGTACATTAATGTAATATCTTTATTTTTGAATCCCTTTGTGGAGAGGTTAGTTTGGCAATGGAGATGCTCCACTGTATTGGTGAATGAGGGATCGCTGCCCCTCACATTCATGTTTTAAAAGTTTATTGCAAAGGGAAGACTGGAAAGGCAAGAATGGTGTACAAGTAGTAGATGTTGATGATGGCGGCTTGTGTTCTAGGGGTTGAACACGTCATGGAAATTAATAATTTTATGTAGCATGAGATTGGATTTATAAAGATTATCCAACTTGTGGGTGAAGTCAATCTTGTCAACTTTGCATGTGATGTTCGTCTTGTAGGTGTAGTTGATTGTTTGGCCGAGGGTAATTGGTCTAATAAGTTCGGCCAAGGGCGGATGGTGCGATTAGGATTGTTTGTTGGCTCAAGGCACAAGAATTTGTAAGGGGTTACCTTTGTTGGTGTTGTTGGATTCTTGATTCAAAATTGCCGATTTCACCAATTAATATCACGAGTTGATTGTCAAATAATTAATCTCCTCAAAAATCACAAGCAAAGTTTTGGCAATTTATTGACAATTTTTGCCAAATATAAATGCAATTACTAGGCAAAAATCTCCGACTATATTGCTGCAACTCGTGTAGGTAGAGGATAAAAGCACATAATGAAAAATAAAATCATTTAAACTTATTTTTGGTTTTTTCGTGTTTTTGTCTACAATTTGTGAATACATTGCACAATCAACAATGAGCTAGGGTTTTCTACCGATTTTTGAATCTATGTTCAAAGTTATTGACAATGGTACAAGGACACAAGCCTAGGGTTTTCATTGTTCAAGGCTGTCTCAAGGAATACATACTGATACAGTGATTAACAAGGGCCCAAGGCGCATTGTAGTTTGTAACTTTGTACTCTTCTTTGGTCGAAAATTAATACAAAATATACTTATGCATTCTCTACATTCATTTCTTATATCATTTAACAATGTTTTACATTTTATTTATGTTTATTTTATGAATTTATAAACTAGCAATAAAATTGTCGAGTAATTTCGAGAAACTCTTGAGTCCCATGTATACGAGTCAAAACATTTTCTCAGTAAAGTAATTGCCAAGTACGAGTTTTTAGACTATGGTTGCATTTGCATGTGTTGTGTGTGGCATTGATGTTGTTTGAACAATGGGCTTACGAGATGCTATCGGTTTTGATAATTCTATTTATGAAATTGGTATGAAGCATTCAAGAGGAATCATAGATTTCGAGGAGTCGGCATTATTGGATGAATGAGCATTTAGAATGAACCATCTATAGGACAACACTTGAAATTCATGACCCTTGATAAACAATATGAAATAAAGGAATCAGGGTTGCATGGCTTCCCGGTAGGATTGCACTATCTATCTAGCATAAGAGGATAGTTTTGTGCGCAAGGCCCCAAAAATAGGTGAAGGCTATGTTCAAGAATGCTCGAACATCCCAAGCAAGGCCCTATATCTCCCAATGGTTTAAAATGGCAAAGTTAAGGATAAAATCACTATGGTTCTAACTCCTTTTGCAAACGAGGAGGATTCTACATATGTGACCGGTAAAGGCTAATTGTTCAAAAGACCTTGAATAATGTTTCTTGGTTGCTTTCATAAGAGGACCTATGTTCTTTTGTCATGGTTTAAAATGCATTAATTGGTAGATTTTGTTGTAATCCTAGGTTCATATGGGGGCTCATATCATTAGAAGGTCAAGTTGAGGAGTTTGAAATTGTTTTTGAGGATAAAAACATGGAACTTTATGATAAGATCATGTAGGTTCCCACAATTGATAAGAATTTAAATTGTAGTTTTCTAGACATATCGTATTATTTGACAACATTTAACAAGATTGAGCTTCTTGTTTTGGTGTTTTGATTGTAATAGTGGGTGAAGGACTCTAATCAAATCCTTGTAGTGAACCTTGCATTTGAGTTGGGTATGTAGATAATATTAAGGGCGATAGGCTCCTTTACCCTAAGACTCATTCTTTGATCATTAGGCAGAATGTTAGATTTGAGGAACATTTCATGGTTAGCCCAACATCTTCCATATCGAGGAACGATTCTTGGGTAGCCCACCATCTTCCATATTCAAGAACGTTTCGTGGGTAGCCCACCATCTTCTATACTTGTTTCTTCATTAACGAAGGACCCTTACTAGGAGTTTTCAAAGGATGGGGATTTAGCGAGTCCAATACAAAGGATGGAATTCAAGAACCACTTGCTTGTACTTTACCTAAAAGCGTTCAAAATATCCTCAAGTGCAAAAATCCAGAGATGATCCCAAAGATACTCACAAGATAAGATCAAATTATCAAGAGGATGTGATACTCCTTTTTAACCACAATTGATTGTCCACAAACTTATAAGCAAGCTCGCGAAGATTTGGATTGGGAAGAAGCAATGAAGGAAGAGTTTCATTTTTTTGAAAAGAACTACACATGGGACTTAGCCCCACTTCCAAAATAAAGAAAAAGTTTGGTACAACTAATATATGTGTGTGTATCAAAGTAAGTGTGCAATTGATGGGATTGTTGATAAGTACAAGGCCTACTTGGTGGCTAAGGGATTCTCACAAGTTGAAGGCATTGACTATTTTGGGACCCTTTCTCCCGTGGCAAATATGAACTACATACGCGTTACTATCACTTTCAGCTTCTCGATGGTGGAAAGTCCACCAATTAGATGTGACGAGTGCCTTCTTGCACGATGATCTCCACAAAGATATCTATATGGAGCAGCTGCTTAGGTTTGCAAATTCAAACAACTCTTCACTTGTTTATCACCTTCAAAAGTCCCTATATGGGCTCAAACAAGTCCCTCGGGCTTGGTATGAGAAGATGGATCAATTTCTACTTTTCTAGTCACCACTCAAATCCCACAATATACACAAAGAAGACATGTGGTGGAGACCAAGGACCACTTCATTTTCAAATGCCCCATTTATTATGATATCGGAGAGGATATCATTGCCTCCATAAAGACTCGAACAACACTCTAGCCACTTTCTTCAAATATACTTAGCAGCAATGTCTCACTCTTTATCTCCACGAGATTATGACCGTTCGGTGCAGATCCCTACAGGAGGAGCCTAGAGGCACTAGAGCTCCCATATTGATCACCTCTTTCTTTCAGCCCATTCAAGTGATTGGCAACACTAAGAGTCCTTAGGACACCAAGTACACACATCAAAACCGATAGATCGGTTAGGCGGCTCTTCTCTCGAGCATCACTATCACTCGAATGCTCTGATCTTTGAGCTTGCCATGTCTCGGCGACGTGGCTCGCTTCACCTTCTCAAAGATGGCTCTACCCCTCTCCAACCATACAAATATACTACTTACCAAATTGCCCCCAAAACATAGGAAAATTGATATTACAAGCTTGTTTCTACTACGGTAGGTTACATTGTCCTTGTATTTTAGGACAGATTCTAGAGATAGTTTCTTGCTTCCTCCTAGGATCCCCCAACCTGGATCCTCCAACCCTATATACTCACCTGACAACATTATCAAATCTCTCATAGTGATCCATGATGGCTCAGATAATTCCTCCACTTTAGGCACAAACAGAGACATTCGATGAGATTTGCCTCCAATCTTCATTGGCACTTGCTCTTGGGGCTTTTGTTCACCCCTCATTACTATTTTTAGTGGTTTGTTGTTGTACTTTACTTCATTGGTTCGCCTCTAGGATTCTCTCTTCCTAGAACTTTCCATTGTTAATGGTTGTATCCTTCAGTCCCATTGACCTACTTCTGGTCATTTGTGGACATTAATATAATTTCTTTTTTTCTTTATGTTGAAGATTTTGATCATCATTGGTAGCTCTTCTTCTATGGTTAGGAATGTGAAGTCATGTTTGATGCATAAGCTTGACATGACTGACTTGGGCTTATTACACTACTTCCTTGGTCTTCAGATAACTTATGCCAAATTATGCCTTTGACTTCAGAATTTCAACATACTTGACTACAAGCTTTGCCCAACTCTTTTTCAGACTCGAGTTAAGATGATGGCGAAGTGTACCTCACCGATTGCTGATGCAACTTTGTACAAGAAGTTGTTTGGTAGCCTTTTGTACTTGACTCATAGTATGCCGAACATAGCCTTTGATGTTAGCCTTCTGTCTTGGTTCATGCAAGAGCCACATAACAGTCATTGGCAGGCAGCTAAGCACGTACTTCGGTATATCTAAGGAATGCACCATTTTGAAGTGGAGAATACTTCATGAGGCAATGGAGCACTTGTAGGCCACACAGACCCAGATTGGTTTGGTGACATGGATGATCATGTTAAATTTTAATTCAGGGTGCACAGATCTGCACTGACAGTGAACAAAACCTAAATAGAAAACAGCATATTGTCAAATTCTGAAATTTGGACAGAAAATTCACAAGTGAAGACAACACATTTAATCAAAAATTCAAGACAGTAGACTGTGTAAACTAAATATGTATAAAAACGCTTTCCTACAAATTAAGAGTGTTTGCTTGGCTTGTGATCCATCAGCAGATTCCTTCAAAGGACAGGCTTGCCAAGTGGGGATTTTCTGATGGCCTTTGTTGTGTCCATCACCACTCGGAGATGGTAAAACATATCTTTTAGGAGTGTCCTTTTGTTAGGGAATGCTCGAGATTTCTCGAAGGTCAGATTGATGGGGTGCTTCAGGACAGAATTCACTAGCGCTCTGCTCTTCTTGGAGATTGTTGCTCCCAGACTAGTTCAGCATTTCTGGGGTTATGCCACTGTATGAGGATTTCTGCCTTGTTTATTCTATGGAAAATAGGGTGTAAGGCTGTCTTTGCTCATGAGGATAGCTCTCTGTCTACTTTCTACTCTATGTGGAAGGATGAGGTTTGCCACCAGCTCCTTGCCAAAGGGGCTCTGCTGATCAAGGATGCTTGCACTTCAGACCCACTTTGCATTCTGATTTCATTCCTGCCCTTGTTACTCTTAGGATAAGGATATGATTGTCATTTTATATATCATCCCTTCTTTGTTTTCCCTGATGTAACTATTTTCCGTTAATATATTGCATATTTTCAAATTAAAAATACATTTGAAAACAGAATTTGTAAAGCAGACGAATTACTTACTGGAAGCTACAAGATATTTGTATTGTTGATATCCCCCTAGTTTCAAGCTCATGGGTTAATTACTTAAGGGGATTTTTTTATGGAGAGACTTGTGTGATGCCAACCCTCACTACTGAAAGACTGGCTTCCTTTAGCTCATGAGTTTTCCCTATCTTCTGCTGATCAGTCCTCTGTTAGGGAAATTCAGAACCTCGCTCCTCAGGAAGATCAATTTAAGTTGAATATCGATATGTGTGGGACCCATTTGGCATGATTGGAGGTGGAGCCATGGTCACCCCTATCCCAATTCGATACTCTACACTTTTTACTCCACTTTGTATCGGAGATGTGCTCTCGTTCCTGCTCTTAATGCTTCACAGATAGCCTCTTATTATGAAGCTTTGTGGATTTGTAGATTGCATGGAGTATGGTCATCGAAGGTTTCCAACAAGCTTCAAATTTTACTTGGTTATTGATCTATTAGGGGCTTCCCTTCGAGGCTCGTTTGTCCAAGAGTGGCCTTTCTAATGGTTTGTCTCCCTTTTGCTGCAGACTGGAAACGGTTAGACACCTTCTTTGGGGCTGTTCCTTCGCAAGATCCTATTAGAAGTTTGTTTAGTTTGAGCTGGCAATCATATTTCTAGGGAGACTTCACTAGCAGACAGCAATATTTGGAGACTCCAATACTATTGTAAGAGGTCCTTTTAGGGGTATTTGGCATTGTTTACAAGTTTCAGCCTTGTTTATCCTCTGGAAACTTAGATGCAGGCATGTTTTCACAAACAAGGTATCTTCTGTTTGATTTTTGTTACCATTGAAAAGGAGAGGTTCATATGCAACTGCTGGCCAAAGGTATTATGATGATCAAGGAGGCAAGGAAGTTCGAACCTCGGGACTATTCTTACCTCATTGCGGTCCTTGTTGCTTAAGGAAGAGATTGTAATCTTCAGTGTATATATTGTTATACAGTTTTCTCTTCTTTTCGTGCAGCTCTATGGTTGTAAAAAAAAGTATGTTAGTATATGATGCACCATTTCAAAAAAAAAAGGCACCTTTAAGTTTTAGCCGCAGAGTTTTCAGCTGAAAAAGCAGCCCTGAAACTACATGTCGTACTATCCGACTACCGAGGCAGTTCCAATCCCTAAGGCAGAGCTTTCTGCTGCAAAAACAGGTTAATTTTTCCAACAGACATTTCGAGTGTAAAAGCAGCTCCGAGTTTCTGCAGCAGAGATTTTGACTGTTAAAGAAGGGTCAATCCCCAACTGACAGACTTTCGAGCCTACAAAGACTTTGAGAAAAAAATGCAAGAGAAATACAAATTGCATTTCGTTCCCCAAATCCCGAAATACAAATATTTTGGCATGGCGATTTAGAAATCCAAGGTGTTCCACAAGCCACGAGAAGCTCAAGTTGTGCCTAGCTTCGAGCGACTATCCCTCGGCCTTTAAGTTTTAGCCGCAGAGTTTTCAGCTGCAAAAGCAGCCCTGAAACCACATGTCGGACTATCCGACTACCGAGGCAGTTCCAATACCTAAGGCAGAGCTTTCTGCAGCAAAAACAGGTTAATTTTTCCGACAGACATTTCGAGTGTAAAAGAAGCTCCGAGTTTCCACAGCAGAGTTTTTGACTGTTAAAGATGGTTCAATCCCCAACCGACGGACATTCGAGCCTACAAAGACTTTGATAAAAAATGCAAGAGAAATACAAATTGCATTTCAATTCCCAAATCCCGAAATACAAATATTTTCGCATGGCGATTTAGAAAACCAAGGTGTTCCACAAGCCACAAGAAGCTCAAATTGTGCCTAGCTTCGAGCGACTATCCCTCGACTCCGCCCTATACCATGCTGGGGTGCTACCCCGCACCCTACGAGGACGCTGCCATCCCCAGACCCCTGCTTTAGGAACCAAAAAAGAAATAATATATTTATTCAGGGAAACCACACTAGCAGAGAAGGTCATAAATTTAAAGGCACTAGTCAACAGGTTGATGCAAAACAAAGTGATCAATTTGCAATTCTTCCAATCTATTTTTTCATGTGATCATTCTTGCAGTTTTGAATTTCTGCCTTTTGTGCCTTATAAAATGTCACTTTTCAAAAAATTGCATTTTCACTTAAAAACTCCCATTTTTATATAGTGACTTTTAAAGTAATGTAATTGGCCAAAAAGTTGGTTTAACCATTTTCTTCTTGTTGGCTATAAATACTGGCCTTTCAACCATTGTAATGGACTTTTACACAGCTGGAGATTTTATCTTGCTAGAGGGAATCCTTTTAGAGACTTCTTTAGGGGATTTCTTCAAGGATCTTTGGAAAGACTTTGTGCTGTCCAGAATCTTGTAAAAGGACTTTTGGACTCTTCTTGAGACTCTTGGAGTTATTGCACAGTAGGATACTCGAGGAGATTTTGGAGAGACTTTGTGGTGTCCAGAATTTTGTACAAGATCTTGTTTGAGAAGAAATGAGTGTATGAAGCTTTGTATTCATCCTCATAAAGAAATACAATGAGATTTTCTGAACTTTGTGTCATGGTCTCTTTGGTGATAACATGTGTTCTTATGTCAGATGTTTGCCTTTCTTTATTCTTTTTGTGCAAAATACAGGACTCCAATCAGAAGTGTTTCTTATATTAAATAATCTCCTTGCAAACTAGAATAGGATCTGAGTTTAGTTATTCAAAACGCAAGTTTTCCTCTCCTCTCTCCCTCTCTCTCATTTCTCCATTCCTTTCTTCGCGCTTTTCTTCTTATATTCCTTTCTCTAGGAGTAAAATCCCACCCCTGCAAGTTAGTAATGTAGATATTATACATATTCTTTCTTTTCCGCTTTTGGATTTCAATAAAGAGTGCCTCCCCTTACAATAGAGGAGGGACCTTGTCTCACACATTGATGTTAAAGTGCCACATTTTTCCTATAACAAAATATTTTGCCAACACCTTTGTTGCAACACAATCTACCATTTCCAATTTAATATTCACAATTGATTTGGACAACTCATTTACCTCACCATGAAATGCCTCCTTGGTTTAATGCTCACACAAAGGGCTGCTCCAAAAATTTAGATCAACTTCTTCTACACTTTCACTACCATCTAAAACTACCTCAAAAGTTTCACCTTGTGCAACAACTTTCACTTCACCTCCACCTTCATGCCCTCTACAACACATGCTTTTAATGCTCCTCCTTCCATTAAAGCTTTCCTCAATCAATTTCAAGGCTCTCTTATTCCAAGAAACCTCTCTCCTCTTCATTCCTACAACACATGGAGTGGTCCATGTTCTTCTCCTTCTTTCTCCTTGTTATAATCTAAGTCACCGCATTCGAATTCGTGTTTGAATTCGCCGAAGATGAAATTCGTAAAAAAATCGTCGCTAAAAAATCAACGATAAAATTCGTGATTAAATTCGACTACAAAAAATACTTTATATTTTTTAAAATATTACTAAATACAAATATAATAAAAACTAAAAATATATATATAATTAAAATAAAATATAAATATATAATAAAAATGTAAAAGTATTATATATAAAATATAAATATAATAAAAACGTTAAAATAAAACCTAAACTAAAAAATATATAAACTAAAATTGTAACTTATATATATTAAAAAGCTAAAATAAAACCTAAAGTTAAATATATTCACCAATCTAAAGTTAAAGTTAAAACCTAAAGTTATATATATTCATGAATCTTCTACTCGTGATGGAAGGTTAATTCATATAAACATGAGCCTTCACGAATCTTCTTTTTTAATATCACGAGGGTAGCGCTCAATGTCAACACGAGCTTGGAAAGGCCCACGAAAAACACAGGCTCAAAATGGAACGAAAAAAAAAATCGCGACTTCAAACTGCAATAAAAAGATTCGTGACTACAAACACAAGCTTCAACAAAAAGGCTTAATCATTGATATACGGGAAAAATTTTCGTATGTTGGAAATATTGTCATTGATGTCAAAGGCTTAATCATTGATGTATTTGGTTAACGGAATCGTGTAACCGAGCTGACAGAACTACTAACGGATGTTGACGGAAATAGTAGAAAGTAACGGAAATAACCAACAGTATAAAAGGGCAGAAAACAAAAGTTTAAATACATGAAAAGAAGCGTTTTTGCATAAGGATTATCATGGTATAAGCGAGATATACACAGCTGTACATAAGAGAGAGATATCAGCATTTTAAGGTGTTCATATGCCATGTTTTATGGTGAAAAAGAAGATTTAATGATGGCTGGCAGCGATTTAATGATAACAGCGATTTGTCTAAGGAGGGGCAGCGCTCCTATCAAGTGGTTAATTGCATTGTTTAATGTGCATTTAATAATTATGGGCTGCATTAATTATTTTTGGTTTTAGCCGACTAATGCACTTAATTAAGTTGTGTTAATTAAATAATGGAAAGGTTGTGTTGGTTGGAACGATGTGTCTTTTCGAAAGGATGTGAGAAGGATATATAAGGAGATGGAATCATTTGATTTAGGCAAGCAATTTGAGTGCTTCTTCATTCAAGTTTAAGGGAGAGAAGAAGAAGAGTAGAATATGAAATATAAAAAGGAGTGAAGGGCAGATTTATTTTTAATGAAGAGTTGCAGCGATTTATATATGTGAAGGGACTGAAATAAATAAGAAGAATATTCTTAGCAGCAGTTTTGTTCTATCATCTGTTGAAGCAGCAGCAACATAAAAGATAGAAAAGAGTTTGTTTTTCGTAAGGAAGGTTGGTGCCTTCATATTCGAAGAGATCGGTGTCTCTTGCTGAGTTGGTGCTCAGCAATGATTGCTTTGATATATTCACTGTGAAACTGATTAATTGTGATTACAAATTTGAGATTAACTGTTAAATTTAAAAGAATAGCATAATACCGATTCACCCCCTCTCGGTATTATCTTGTGCTTAACATCGTAGACGGCAAATAAAATTGTGAATTTCAACGAATTTCATGTGACGGCTTAAAATTCACGAATGCGGTGACTTAGATTATACTACAAAACAAATTCTTCCATGACATCTATGCTAGCTTGCACAATCATAAACTCCCACTTTAACTCTTCAATCTCTTGCATGAGTGGTATAGAGTCACCCTTCCTCCCCATTGCCTCGCCCACCCAGGCTAGCATTTCCCTCAACACAATCTTCAACTCATCCATTTGGGATACACACTTCTCATTCATCTCTTGCATATTGTCCTCGCTCATTCGTTGATTTTTATCTAGACCTCTATCAACTCTATGTTCTCCACCCACCTACGAGAAGATGAAGATCACTCTATTACCGATAGTTCATTCAGGTTACTTGGACCAACCCCCAAAGATGGCCTTCTACGCCAATCACTTTCTTGATGTCAACAATGGACTCATCACTCGACCCACCTATATCTCCCGTCATTGGATACATGCTCTCCGCATCTCCCTGGGCCAGGTCAGAGTTGGCTCTCACAGGCTTCGGGTCGAGAGTGATCACCAATTGGATAGGACCGAGCGGATTTGCCTTCTTTGCTCCCTCCAGGAGGTTGAGACAGAGGAACACTTCATTTTCCGATGCCCCACCTACTATGAGATCAGAGGGAGGTTTCACTGTCTATTCCATGAACGTCCCACGTTCACGACCTTCTTCAGGTATTATGATCAGAGGTGTCTCGCTCTCTATTTACAGGAAGCTCTTAAGCTTCGCGACGGGGTCCTCCATCCACCTTCCAAGGAGACTACTACTAGACGGATCACATCTTTCTTTGTTGTGATCCCGGGGGAGAGGGGCACCAAGCGGAGACCTGACTCTTGTGGGGACTCTCATTCTAGATCTGTCAGGACCAAAGGTGCTTCTTCCCAGGCCAGAGATTTATGGACCCAGACCCGGCCAAGGGCCCCTTCTCATGGACGTCAGAACACCAGGTTCACCCGGAGATCTCGACTCTCCACGGATCATAGGCGTTTCAGACAACTTCCAGTCCCTGACACCAGACATCAACACATCACCAGTTTCTTTTCGGCTGACCTTGGGCGACAGTCATGAGGGTTGGTGTCGAGGCCTCTCCCTCCACCTCCCCTTCTTCTTCTTCTTTGTTCTCTCTTTCTTCTTCTTTGTTGTTCTTGGGGACCCGTTTGGGTTTTTCCCTGTTGCTTCTATCCTGCTTTGTATGGTGCAGTCCCATTGACCTATTTTTGTGGTCACTTGTTGGACATTTAATATAATTATCTTATCTTATCTTATGCACCCTCTACACATTGTTCACTCAATGGAGGATGTACCCTCAATTCTCTACCGACCTACACAAGATGGGTAGAACCTCAACTCTCATTGCATTCTTTTCTCTACCCATTCTTTGTTAATGGACGACAAACTTCAACACTCTCGCACTCATCCCAAAGTTGTTACCGACTCTAATACCATCGATGCGGTCAAGGTGTGGGAGTCCATTGAAGGACAACCTTTCCCTACAGCCCAAACTCAACATACATCAATTGACACACTTTCTTGACACACCCACACTTAGAATGGAACACAAAACTCATTTTTCTATCGAATTGGTAATGTATTCCAAAGACACGCTTATACATTTTCTACTGAATTATAACACCCATGAAGGTGGAAACCACCACATAAAACCCCTCAATAGATGTTACCGGTTACACAAGTCTCTCCTCTCTCAGTTCATGAGAATAGACAATGTTCTTCCCTCAATTGGACTCTCACTTCTCTTTTTTGAGAGCTGCCCTCCAAGCCTCTCCCTTTGTTGTCTTGTAATTTTCCCCAACCGAAACCGTCTCCAACTGATCCTTTCGGATCTTTCAGACATTCCCTGACAATCTTTAGTGTCTCTATGCCTTCCAAGATGCCTAGAAAACACACAGAATCTTCAAGTTCTGATTTCTGGATGGTTACTTTCTTTTTACATTTCTCGTGGGGAAAGCTGTCATTTAAAGCAGAGAGACAGTTGTGAAACTGCCCGCTAGTTGCGAAATCACCCCTTTATGCAAACCAACAGTATTGAAATCGCCACTTTAGGCACATTGGAAATTTTGCAACTGTGCAAAACCCTGGAACTTATAGGAGCCATAATTTTTGCATATGGAGTTGAAATCTGGTGTTGTTTTTTCAAAGTGTATAACTTTTCGAGGAGAATCCAAATATGCAATCACATTTTGGTTTTGATGTATCCCTCATGCCCTTTTTGCCTCTACACCAAAACCTACCATTTTTAGGTCTTCAATAGATGCAACCACCTCCTGAATCATACCAAAAGTTGAATAACTCGATCAACTCGCTTGGAACCATGTTGTTGCCTGAAACTAATCATCTCTGATGTACTTTGATGCCCTTAGAAGTGTTGGAGTGTTGATGTTGCCTTTGTACCTCAGTCACCACTTTCACTGATTCTTATGGCGAAAATGTGAAATTCACTGAATCTCACGTTGTCGCATGAAATTCACTAAAATTCATGATTTAATTCACAGCAGCCAAAAACACATTAAAAAATTAAAAATATATGACTGTAAGATCGGTTTGCCCTAACCATTGTGTTTGAAGCTTGAGGAAAGAGTTCTAATGCGACTAGAAGTTGTCGTGCCTTGCCACGTTTGAAGGCTACCATGCCATGTCTTGAAGCTGACGTGGAGTTTACAATTTGGCATGATCTTTGCCATGGCCTGCAGATTTGCAGACACCATTGCCAGATGTTGTGCCTGATCCTTTTATATATATTTTTTATTGTTTCTCAGACTCTTCTCTCTTGTCAGTAATGTTGCATATAACATATTACATATAAGTATAGTTAAGTCTTAAGTGATCGAAGCAATTTATAGTATGTGTGAAATTAGTTGGAGATGCATTTAAATTCATGTTCTTTATTTCAATTAAATCCTTGGATTCTTGCACTATATTTGACTGGGATTGAGTGTCAGGAGTCTTGTCAGATTTTAGTCTGTGAAGATCGCTGCAAACGTTGATAGAGATCCTAGAAGAGTCATACAGTCTATTATTCTCATTCAAACTTCTTTTCTGCCTTAACCCTTCCCTAGTTTTCTGAGTCTTTTCGAATGAATGGATCCAAAACTTGTACCATATCAGATTGGTTTCCTTGAAAGTTAGAGATCAGATTCATTTTGTTAGAGTAGGTTTGTTTATTTAACGTGTTTGGTGTAAGATTGCCCCAGAATTGCTAATAAGGTTGTTATTTGATTTGTCATCCTGTAAGAGGTACGAAGCCACATGCTTACTAAGTTGTTCCCAAACCCAGTACCCCCTTGAGACCCATAAGCAACTCCTGCCTCGGGTTCATTACCAGCAAGCCCCAAACCACTGCGGGTATTTATACACATCTTTTTATGTTCTAAAATTTACAAAAACAAGTTCCCTCTCAAAGGTAGAAGCCCAGTATGTACATGAATCTAGATGATCTCAAATGTACCACTCCGATACCATGTTATATGTTAATTCATGGTGAGCAGATCTTCACTTACAGTGAACAAAACCTCAACTCAAAAAAATAGCTTACTGTTAGAATCAGAATCAGAATCTGAACTGAAAATTCACAAGTGTAGACATTGCATTTAATCGAAAATTCAAGACAGTGGACTGTACAAATTAAATCTGCATAAAAATGACATTAAATCAAAAGGATTCCTCGCTCAAACAAATAGATTACAAGTCAACCTTGAGGTATGTCTACCGTCTTGGGTCACAACCAGTAATCTCAAGCAGCAAGAACAAGACTGCTATAGCTGTTTCTTCGGCAAATGCAGAGCATCAGGGTTTTGTCAGTGCTAGCCAGGAGGCTTCGGATCTGCCAAATCTTGACTGAGTTTGATGACCGGCAGGGGTAGTGTACCCCACTTTGATGTAACAACCAGAGTGCCATCCACAGCAATCAACCCACTGGAGCACCAACGTACTAAGCACATTGAGCTCCACCTGCATTATATTTGACAGCTTATTCATGAATGGATCATTGACCACCAGTACTATCGTACAAGAAATCATGTTGCCAACATCTTCTCCAAGCCTATGCCAGAGCTGAAGTTTGTTCATCTGTGGGTGATGCTTGGAGTAGGAAAAAATCCTGCATGAGGGGGATTAGTCCAGTTGGTTCAGTTCCTCCTTCCCTCTTTCCTGGGTAAATTTTAAGGGGGTGCTAGTGTATCAAAATACACTTCATAATATTTACTTGGGTTAGCTTCTATTTCCTACGTTTGCACATTAATTTATTATAGATGTGTTCAACAAATATTGTAAGTGAAAAATTCATCCAATACCTAGATCTTTCACTTCGGTGTCAACCTCCCAGAGAGGTGTCTTGTACACTCCTAGTGAGTGATAGGTGGCATACTCTCTCTAGTTAGAATTGCTTAACTAGAA
Source organism: Taxus wallichiana var. yunnanensis (assembly GCA_018340775.1). Taxonomy (NCBI): domain Eukaryota; kingdom Viridiplantae; phylum Streptophyta; class Pinopsida; order Cupressales; family Taxaceae; genus Taxus; species Taxus wallichiana. The sequence continues at coordinate 213,839,648 of CM031237.1, read as the reverse complement.
GGGGGTCTTTCTATTTTTAGCTTGATTGGTTTCTTAGTCTTCAGTCACAAACCAGTATCTTTTACCTTTATAAGACTTTGAATGTTCAAATTTGAACAATGACAATTAAACTGATATTGTGTCTGCATAATGCATTTGTGCAATCGTATTGTTGCCTCAGATTATGCTACCAAAATTCTTCTGGTGAGCTTTGACCTTTTCTCGTTTGATTCTTGCATGCATGTATTTTTATATCATTTCACATCAGACACCAGTGGAGATGTCTGCAGCCACTTAAACCAAAAGCGTGCACAAAATATATCGAGAATAAGTGACCGCTGTAGGCTGTAGATAACTAAGAACTTTCAAGATCTCCAGCTGAAAAAGACTGTGCAGCTACATACAAATTGTCTGCCATCACAATATGATTTTAAATAGTGCAACTGCCAAAACTGGTTACCCCAATTCCAAAACATCTAAGGCACAAGCAACTGAAACTCTGCAGAAAATTGTCCCACTAAAATGACTTCAAGGGGGATAAGAGATGGCAGACATAGATATCGAGGTTTAACGTTGGAAGTTTTGACCTTAGACAGAAGACAGATGGCAGACAATTTCACTATTTTAATATTTTTTTTTTCAGATTCTACTCCATTTTTAAAAATAAAAATAGGTCTAAACTGGACCAGACAGGTTTGGCTAGGCTGCAATGTTCAGTCCAGACCAAACAGATTCAGCCAAACCAAAAGTTCAATCCAATCTGAACCTCATCCATGTCCAACTGAACTTGTACTTATGCTTGTCAACCAGACAAAATTGCTTGAAGAACAAGATAGTAAATCAAAGAGCAATGAATTTAATATTGTCATTAGGGTCACAAACTGTTATTCTTTATCTTCATATTTGTTTATTCTTAAGCTTTTCTGTGCAGTAGGCAACATAGTTGCTAAAAACAAGAAATACGGAAACATGAAAATAATAGAGATGTGAGAAGAAATGATGTCTGGGGAGGTTGAGTATAAGAAATGGTCCATAACAAAATTACATAAATAAACAAAAAGCAGATATTTTATGCTTGAATGGCCAAATTGCATGGATACAGAGACGGATACAGAATCAAATACGGATACAACTAGTTTTTAACCCTATGATATGGATACAGTTGGATACAGAATATTTAAAATATTATAATAATCGATATTATGAATGAAAAATATACATTAACACCAGTTATCATAATTTATAAACAAATTTATACATCAGATTAAAACTACAATTACATGCTTCTAGCCCACAGTGAAGATAGGAAATCAGTATTCAATGGAATGAAAATTTTGCAAGTTGTGTAGGCTAAATGAAATTAAACGAAATGAAAGGAAAGAAGTAGAGGAGGCCAAAGGAAACATATCAAAATAATTGTGGGTTGAGCAGAGCCAATGTGAAAGTTTGAAGTAAAAGAGCAAATCAACACTCTCACATCCATGTCCTTAATTGGTTAATTTTTTAACTTATAAATCAAATAGGCTATAGTTGGCCAACATACCATATCCAGATGTATCTGATATGGCCCAGTTATGAGTTTGTATGTAGATACGGCTGGGTACAGAATCTAAGCCGTATCCAAGCCACGCCATATTTATATCCAACACGTAGATACGTGCCCCTAGCAATAGAGGTGAAGTCTCCTACAACCCTGTTGAACAGCCTTGCAATGACCTGAAAAAGCCCTAAAGCCTCCCAATAACACACCCGAACAAAGAAAATGTATATCAAGAAACAGCCTGCAACCATTGCCCAAACTCTGTCCTTGCAAAGGAATAAAACTTCCCAGAAGATGGAAATCACCAATAATCCTTGGTGCGAGTTATTTTCTATTGTTAGTTTATGTTTCCAGGATACTAGTACAGGTTCAGGTTCGATACACAAATATAACGATTTTAAAAAACCCTTGGGTAGGATACGTCTTGGATACCCCCATACATATATATTAAAAATTTAAAAATATATATATATATATATATATATATATATTCATTTTTAGTCCAGAAGAAATACAAAACTTGAAAAATATAGTAGGATCAATGTTCAAAATATATATATATATATATATATATTATATATACTCATTTTTAGTCCATAAGAAATACAAAACTTGAAAAATATAGTAGGATCAATGTTCAAAACATTCAATATACTTAAGATTTTACATTTTCATTGATCATGTGGCTGCCATACATATGATATACGAATATCATGTCAACATGAATACAAACAAAACTTGAAAAATATAGTAGGATCAATGTTCAAAACATTCAATATACTTAAGATTTTACATTTCATTGATAATGTGGCTGCCATACATATGATATATGAATATCATGTCAACATGAATACAAACAAATCTAGAATATATCATCTAGATTTTCCTCAAAATCAAATTCTTGCATGCCACTCGCACTAGCTCCACTCTCAGTAGCCTTTTTATAGCTTTTTGAGGAGTTTCGGGTTTATTATTTTATGATTTAGGGTTCGTTTTTTGGTCATTCACCAGGTCAAAATTTAAAAAACACTTTTTCAGAGCCCCCCCATTGCCAACCCTTCAGGTGCGTCCCGGGTACAGGGACATACCCAAACATATCTGGGACGTATCAATATTGTATCCAATACGTATCCGTACCGGGTACGTATCTCGGTGGTACGGGAGGGGGGCAGCAAACCCATGCATCATAGTTATTAGTGGATGATTTCTCCAGAAAAATGTGGTTCTACTTCTTGAAAAAGAAATCTGGCTTTTTCGCATTATCTGAAAAATCAAAGCATTGGTGGAAAACTAGACAAGCAGACGGATTAAAACACTGAGATCCAACAATGGGGGTCAATTCACTTCCAAAATGTTCAAGGACTACTGCAGCAAGGAGGGTATTGATAGACAGTTGATAACCCAATACAATCCACAATAAAATGGGTTGGTTGAAGGCGTAACAAAACTATCATGGAAATGGCTTGGTACAAGATGCACAGTAGGGGTGGCAGTTTATATCCTGAAGAGTCATTGCAAAGCCTTGCAGGATGTCACACCTAAAGAAGTTTAGTCTGAAATTAAACCAGAGGCAATAGCTTTCCGTGTTTTTGGTTATGCAGCATATACTCTAGTTCTGCAACATATACTTTGGTTCCTGATAGGAAAAGGAGTAAACTAGAAACAATATTTCTTTGTTGGCTATATGACCAGCTCTGTCACAAAATTCGCCAGATTTCATCCAAAAAATTCAAAATTCGGCAATTTCCAAGAAAATAGAAGAAAAAACATGAAATCTAGCCTGAAATCAGTGGGTTTTAATTTTTCGCAAATTTAATAAAAACCCTTTAAAATCATCAAGTTTGTCAAAGAAAATCATTTAAAAGCTGTAGCATCTGAAGACTAAAAGTGAAGATTGAAGATTGAACCCCTACCACAGGTACAGTTGTTGCCCTAAAATTTAATCAATAAGGTATTTTACTTTTGCCCACGTCTGAGAGTGAAGACTGATAGAGAGTCACATTTTTATTTTCCTAATACGTCTTTAGGCTTTAGATTCTGCTCAAGCCTCACTTAAATAGTTTGGCATTTCCCATGTATTCATTATTTACTTTTCTATGCTTATGTTTAGATTTTAGGTTAAATAATAAGTTTATAAATGTACATTTATTAATAGGTAGCTGTAGAAATTTATTAATAAGTTTATTTAATAATTTTATAAAGAGTTTATAAAAATTTTAACACATTTCAAGCTCATAATTTCATTAACAGTGTATAAGCTTTTATAAACTTTTATATAAGTTTATTTAATAATTATATTAATAGTGTATAAGTATATATATATTTATATTTCAAGCTCATAAAGAATTAATAGTTTTATAAGCTTTTATAAAATTTTAATAGTTTATAAACGTTTATGTAGATTTACTATTTATTTTTAAAATATAATAATAAAAAATGTAGATTTGTATATTTGAACTTATTGACGATTTTTTTTCCCGAATTTTATCAATTGACGAATTTATTTCAAGTTGTATACTTGCCGAACACGAACCTAGAAACTTTGGTGACCAATCTAAAGCGTATAGACTCACTGACATTTACACTAAAAAGATAATTGTTAGTTGAGAAGTTGATGTGAAGGAGACAAAAACCTTCTTTGTTTGTATCTAGCAAACAATAACTACGGTATCTCAATACAGTGTTGTGGTTCCTTAAAAAAATGATGAATCTAGTTCATCTAGTAGTCCATCACATGCCAACACAGCAGCCCAAGGCTAATATTTCTAGTACTTCGTTGGTCTAGCAATGATGCCAACCTACGTTGGTCAATAATTCAACTGAGATTCAGCCATCATAGGGTTTTCAAGTGCAATGGAGGCCTAAGTCGTTTTACTCTACCATACAGGGTGTGCAACAAGGTGAAATCCTTCGATCAGATGCACAGGCCCAATGGACCCAAAGAAAAGGAGGTCGATTCTGCAAACCATGTTTATTTTGCTCTCGCTTTTGATCTTTTAACAGTATCTGAACCACGGCAATAAACATGAATGGGAGACTGCCATGCACGCTGAATATGACGCCTTTATGAAGAACCATACCTAGAAGTTTGTTGAATTAACTCTGAGTAAACAACCCATTATATGCAGATTGATATACAAAGTCAAATCCAAAGTTGATGGTACTTTGGACAAGTATAAGGTTCGACTCGTTGCGAAAGGTTTTCCACGCCAAGATGGAATACACTATGAGGAGACATTTTCTCCTACCAAGAATATGGTCGCATTTCGGTTGCTTCTCTCCATACCAGCCCAGTTTGGTTGGAAGGTCTTTCAAATTGATGCAAACAACCCATTTCTGAACTAAAATTTAGACGAAGAGGTTCAAATAGTGTAGCCTGAAGGTTTTAGATACCTGGTCATGGCCATCTAGTTTATAGATTGATAAAGTCTTTGAATGGAGTTAAATAGACTCCAAGAGCCTGATTTATTAAGATTGATCAACATCTCCAAGATTCTAGATTCAAAAGGAGTTTTTTTAATCCAAATCTTTATGTCAAAAGTGATGGTGATGATATTGTGATACTTATTGTCTATGTTGACAATCTTGCCATCACAAGTAACAGAGCCATTGCAATTCAACGAATGAAATCAGATTTGTGTGTTACTTTTGACATGACCGATCTAGGCCTCCTACTCTATTGCTTAGGTGTAGAATTCTAACAATATGACCATCTCATTTTCATAGCTCAAGTCAAGTATGCCACTAGTCTCTTGAAGAAGTTTGGGGTAACAGATTGCAATCCTTTTTACGCCTATGGTGGTCAAGTTGAAGTTGTCAGCAGAGGGTCTTCCACAACAGGATGGAATACACTGTGAAGAGACTTTTGCTCCTACATAGAATATGGTCACATTTTGGTTGCTTCTCTCCATAGCAGCTCAGTTTGGTTGGAAGGTGTTTCATATGGATGCAAAGAGCACATTTCTGAACTAAAATCTGGACGGGAGGTTCAAGTGTTGTAGCCTAAATTTTTTTAGATGCGCAATCATGATCATCTGGTTTACAGGTTGATAAAATCTTTGTATGGAGTTAAGCAGACTGCAAGAGCTTGGTATATTAAGATTGATCAGCATCTCCAAGATTTTGGATTCAAGAGGAGTCTTTCTGATCCAAATCCTTATGTCAAAAGCAATGGTGATGATATTGTGATACTTATTGTCTATGTTGACGATTTCGCCATCATAAGTAGCAGAGCCATTGAAATTCAACGTGTGAAATCAGATTTGTGTGCTGCTTTTGATATGAGCAATCTAGGCCTCCTACACTATTGCTTAGGTGTAGAATTTTGGCAACAAGACCATCTCATTTTCATAGCTCGAGTCAAGTATGCCACTAGCCTCTTAAAGAAATTTGGGGTGACAGATTGCAATCCTCTTCTACGCCTATGGTGGTCGGGCTGAAATTGTCAGCTAATGATGATTCATCACTAGGTGATGAATCATTCTACAAACAATTGGTGGGTACCCTAATACATATTACATCCACACAACCGAATCTAGGTTTTATTGTTTGCTATCTTTCTACAATTTTGTCTCAACCAAAGCTCATACATTGGACAACAGAAAAACGAGTTTTGAGATGTCAAAAGATCTTTGACTATGGTATCTTATATTAGAGGATAGCAAATTTCATATTGACAAGTTACATTGAGTCTAGTTGGGAACAATCATTGGATACTCAAGGGTCCACCATTGGATACATTTGTTCCTTTGGTTCAAGAGTTGTTTCATGGTGGAGCAAGCTTCAACACACTATGGCTATATCTTCCATCTAAACAGACAAAGCAACAGTCAGTGCTAGTTATCAATAGTTTGGCTACATTGGATTTTGATTGATCTTCAACTTCCTCAAACTACACCTACTCCACTTTCCTTTTTCTATGATAATCAAGGTGTATTGAAGTTGGTGAAGAATCCAATATATCATGCTCGTACCAAACACATTGAGATTCATCATCACTACATACAACAGTTGATTCTGGTGATATTTCTCTTCACTACTGTGTCTCTAAAGAGCAGCCTGCAGATCTAATAACTAAACTGGTCTCATTTTGTTTGTAAAATTTTGAGACATAATTGGAGTAGTCTCTAGTTTATTCATTAAGGGGGTATTAAAGATATTAATTGCCCATTGGTAACACATTAACTAATGGTTAGTTGCCAACATCCTGAACTGCATAAGTAACTACCTTTTTATTAATAAAATTCAGGCCACACGAGTGTGTCAGCGTGCCTTATAATCTTCTTCTATTCTTTTCTTTCTTTCTCTGACTCTAAGACATCAATACAGTTGTGTTGTACTTCTAGCAAATAAGGTGGGCAAGGAAGGAAATTTTTAATCCTTTGCCAAATTTGATTGTTTTTCTTTCAATAAGAGTGTGGATAAGAACATAATAATCTTTGACGGATATATTTTTCTTCCATTTCTTCTTTTTCTCTCTTATTTATCAAGGGAGAGGAGCCAATCGTGGAGCATGGACCAATAATGGTGAGGGTAGATGTAAATTCGGAGACTGACGAATTTTCCTTCGACCCGGTCTGTTTTTCGATTCTCGGTGTGAATTGCTTTGTGTATCTCTGCGGTGGTAGTAGGTGTGTCTAGATGAAGAATTTGGGGAGCATGAAGGTTGGGCCGAGTAGGAAGAGGCGGAGGGCCTTGACTGGTGAGGAGGCAGGGGAGTCTTTTTCTTCCTGGATGGATGGGAAAATCCGGAATGTGCCCATGAGGAGCTTGTTAGAATAAATTTGGTCTCAGGGCAAGAGCTCCATGAAAAGAGGAGGCAGACATTTGTGAAAGTATGTGGAAGCTAATGCTTGACCCCAATTAGTCAATTGGGAGGAGAAATGTATTTGACATGGCACAAGGGCTGAGTGCAGCTAATATCCTGTCCAATTCCTCAAGGCAGTTTATTCTCCATAAAGAGCATGCAAGTCTGGAGGAGCAGTTGATCAACTTACGATTACATATTCACACTTTGTGAAGGGTGTGCAAAGGTCTTGCGGGGTTGGTGGCTGTTGCAAAGAATCAAGGTTTAGTGCTTCCAACAAGTGTCAAGGTGGTGATGCCTGAATGTTGCCTGGAACCGTCCTCTTCCTCGACGCAAAGTAAAGGGGACTCGGGTGTGGAGATCATTGAGGTCTCGCCGAACGGATGAAGGCTTGACCTATCTTGTTGAGTCTGTGTCCAAGATAATGCCTGTTTGTAATGAATAATCTGTCTAAGGCTTAGGTTTTTTGATACTCGGTCTGAATTGGCGGTTAGAATATATAATTGCATATAAAAAGATGTAGCTATGGGTGAAGTTATGTTGATTACGGCACTTTCCCATTAATATTGGTTTGTATAAAGGGCGATAATGTGCTTGAAAATTTTATGTGAGTTTAGGGATGTAAGATATTATCGGGGACCGGTTCCTTACGTATTTTTTTGCAAGCTAGGGCCTTCTCCCTAAGTATCAATAGCAAAAAAAAGACATCAAACAATTACCCAATCAAATGATGCCACATAAATGGAAAAAAATGCATAGCATAATTCCCTACAATTGGTCCACCCTAAATTTCTTTGTATGGAAAACTACTTGATTTAAATACCTTAAAAAACCACTTTCCATACAATATAAATGCTCAAAAGAAAATATTTAAATTAAAAATAACAAAATCTATTAAAGGGTATTTTTTTTCAAAATAAGGGAGAGGAGCCAGTGGTTATACACCCCTCAACTTAGGGTGCACAACCACTGGCTCCTCTCCCTTAAAACATCAGTGGCCCCTGTTGCGCTTCTAGAAACAAAGGTGCGCAAGGAAAGAAAAATTCAATCCTTTGCCAAGCTCGATTGTTAATTGTTTTCTTCCAATAATAGTGGGGGCTTATTAGTATTTCCTTCAGTATGAAAATGTGTGTGTGGATGTCAATTCTGATAGAAATATTGAAAATATATCCAGGATCTATCAATGACGATCAATATAATTAATTAATACCATGACCGTCATTCAAAGTTATGTGCTCAGGGATAGCTACAAAATGCTGCAAAGTAAACTATGAGGATCTTAGACAAGGAAAAGATAGAATGAAAAAGAAGACGAACCTTAAGGTGGTCCACTTTAACTGTAAGAGGATCCTCGCTAACCTGCAGGTAAAAAAACATGGATCTGAAATTTTCTCTATCTTAAACATAGTTCATCAATTTTTACATCCAACATGGCACATTCTAGGGCCTGAACTAAGAGATATAAAAGTCTAAGTATTTGTCTTGCTGTTTCAATCTAAAATTGTCATACCATCTCAGTAATCCGCAGACGTCGGTGGCCAATTAGAACCACTTGATCTCCTTGTATGCTGGTAATCTGTCAAGAACATAATAATTTGATAGTCAATAGTTGACAGTTAGAAATTAACAAGAAGGCAGTGTTAATGCTAGCCATACTCTATCTGTTAACAAGAATGCAGTGTTAATGCAAGTCATACTCTATTTGGTACAATACATGGAAAGTGATTCAGTAGAAAAGCACTCTCTTGTTAAGTGATGCAGTAAAGCTAGCCAGAAGTCAAATTGCTAAGTTTGATCAAGTTTGTGAATCTTGGACTCTTGATGAATAGAACTTAGAAACACAATTCATGGACACTTAAGAAGCTACAAATCATTGTCAAGCCTAGACTAAGGGTTCTAGTAAATATCTGTTCCAATACTGATACCTGAGCCAATGTACCAACTTCATGCAAACGCTTGTAAAGAGCTTCCCCTTTCAATTCATAAATATTTTTCTCTGTTTCACTACCAGATACAAAACGAGAGCCAGTTTCAGGCTCATCTTTGACCAGAAAAGCACCAGCATAAGGCACAGATCTTTTGCGGTTCTCTACCAATGCTGCTAAAAGCTTTGGATCCTGCAAAGAAGTGCAAGTTGAGTAAACACTTAACTATTTCATTGCAATGACATGCCATCATCTATTTGAGGAGTAGCAATAAACTATTTGTAACAAGCTGTATTAAAACATGAACAGGAGATACAAAATGAAGATAAGATCTTTTCTTTGTGGTCGGAAGCATCTTAGGTGATTTATGCAATTTTTGTGCAATGGGAGAATCTGACAAACAATTGTTGTGGTTGAGGACATGAGGCTATGCCTTCATGTGCATTCGTGATATCATAGTCTCTTAAGGCTTCAGAAAACCCTCTTTAGAATAATTTTATATTGGAAGGCTCATTATGTAAACATTTAAAAGCATGCTATGTTTTTGCAATCAAAAGGACAAGTTCACTTTTCCAGATTTAACAACTAGTGTAACTCAGCATTAATTGGTATATAATACCATTATCCAAAATCGCCTGTTTCACAAATGCATCAAGATTCAAAACTGACAAGCATTTGCGAGTTGAAATTTAGGGAGTATCAAGCACGATAATAATATAATGTGAGCTAGCGGAACAAAAACATTTGCTGGTGTTATCAGTCTTACCTGGTTCCACCATACTATACTGGGGCTAAGACTGACTACTCTATTAAACCTTAATGTTTTCGGGTAATACACTGCTAAGTATTTTCATCAACTAATAAGAAATGCCAAGAAATCGTCTCAAGAGATACCAAAAGTAACAATAACTTAAACAACTTGGCATGATACCATAACCGAAAAGCAAATGTTTTTCAATTGATTAATGCATCCAAACCAACAATGATTTATGCCAATCAGCAAGCGTATTCAAGTTGAAATGAAGAGAATGACAGGAAAGATAATACGATGCTAGCTTGCAAGACAACTATTGCCTTGAATAATCATCGTCTTACCCGGTTACACTATACTATTCAATCCTAAGTAGCCGATACATGTACAGGGCTACAGTTCACCAGTACAGTGATTTTTGGGGGTGGGTACAGCATTGGGTACAGCCGTACATAAAACATATAAAATATTAAAAACTATAGCCAAATAAGTAAAATTAACCATATAATATGCAGAGTAAACAAAATAAGTTAAATAACCACAAAACATATTGATAGTTCAATGCCAAATGTCATGATATTCATTAGTTGAACTTAGAACAAGTACATTGTGCAAATGTTGCAATGTATTAAGACATTAAGAATATCAGCATATTCATTATATTCATGATCATATTGCACTCCAATGTATTCATCGAGGGCATCAACACCATCATGTGGTTCATTAGAATCACAAGGAGTGGCAGTGCCGCTCCCAATAGCTCTGCAATGTAGGCTGTGTGAACTGCAAAGTACTCTCTAACTCTGGTCTAGCAATGAAAGGTGGCCAATGGAAGCATCCAAGTTAGAGTCTCTGAGTCTATATCCCAACACTTTGTTGCAGTTCCTTAAACTATGGAGTTTAAGGAACTGCAATGAGAGGTAAGTATCGAATGTGAACTAAATGTGTTGTTTAAAAATTAGAAAGAGTTTGGGTGTGCCTTTTAGGATTTAGAATTTCTTAATATTTTTGACATCCATTTTTGGCTTTTTTAAACATAAAACAAAAATAAATTAAAAATCTGTTTCTGTACTACTCCTGTTTGCTTGCGGATATGTCTATCATACTGGGACAAGCCCCCTGCAGATGTGTACTCCATAAATAGATTCTAGCACAAGGATGGCCTCTCCATGAAACCCTAATATGGTACTAACAGGCAGTACACTTTGAAGGATTTATATTGGAATGGGATTTATCCTTATGATTGCTGCAAATTCTCTTACAAATCCCATGGACGGTACCACACCGATTGATCCACATTAACATCCCATATATGGCATTACACTTCGTAGTAAAATACAACAATCTTTTTGAGTCAGACAAAAGGCTGCAACAAGACATAACAATCAAAACTTCATAACGGCATAAAATGAGCAACTAAGCACAATATAAGGTCTTCAAATTATTTCTCTTCCTCAACTGTACATACTAAGAGAAGTCATCACTGAGGTCTTGCATGGCAAACATTTTGGTTCTTCCTCTCCCCCGGCTCACTCCCATCAACTTTTCTCTCATCCTGCATGTTCAGTCATGCCCATTCTGTCCCAATTTCCCTCTATCACATCACCGGTTTATTAAAAAAAAATCTGGTGAGGAATGTTTGCACTAATGAAAATATACCACATGCAATAATAGTAAGCAGGAGACATGACATAAGACAATATTATCTCACATAAGACTATTATCTCACATACTACTACCTATACTGATTTTTAATCAATCAAAACAAAATGCAGCAAATACAGATTTCTGTGTATTTTATATCACTTTCTACTAGTGCAGATCTGGAAAGTGCGACTAGGGTTAAAGCAAAATGTCAATGTAAAACACGCCCAATAAAACTATTCTCTGATTTCTAATGACTGCCCAGATTTTTAGGGCTGAATTACACAGAAAACTGAACTTATCACAAACTGGAATAGCCCAGAAAATCAGATCTGAGATCTGTTAAAATTCAGACTAAAGAAGACCTTCAAATGTACTTCAGAAATGATAAAATGTACAGCAATTAGTCTACAGTCTGATGACAAACATTTGACAAATATCTTGGATAAAAATACCTCTGAACATGCTGCCAAAACTGCTTACAATGGACTGATCCAACTGCTGGTTGCAAATCACTGGAAAACACCTTCAAATCCTTTTACACACACGGCTGAACTGACCCTGCAAGTCTGATGAAGAACACTAGGAATTTCTGAGTGAAATCCCCTCTCAATCTCCTGGGGTTTTCGTCCGCAAGAGATAAATTCACAAGGGTTTTCGCCCTGGAATTTCTGGTAAAAGCTCAGAGCTCTTAGCAATGCAAAGATGATAATAAAAATCTGGATGCTCTCTCTACAAGTCGACTTGTTTATTTAAAGGGAGATCAGCCAACCACCACCTCCAAAACAGCCAATAAAAATTGTTTCATTCTCCTATGCTGGGCGCATTTTCCTTTTGGGGCTGATTGGCACATTTTCCAAAAATTGACTCCCTAAGGTAAGTCGCACTTTCTCTTTTCTAATACAATTATTTTTAATTGTATTTTTGACATTTTAATTTATCATTATACTTTATTATTTATTATATGTGCTTTTTCATGATATTATTATTTTTTTGAAACAATAGCACAATATAATAAAATAATAAAGATAAGTCACCCTAAAACTTCCCTTTGGCCGTCGGGTAGACATAAAGGGCCAAAGGTCTTCGCCCAGGCTCACGCAGTAGAGGGGACATTACAGTCCTCCCTCCCCGGAGTTGCTTGCCCACAAGCAACTGTAGCAACGCGGGGTGCTGAAGAATAGACTCACCCTCCCAAGTGGCATCCTCCAAGGGTAAATCTTTCCAACGAACCAGGTACTCCCGTATCACCTTGTTCCGCAATCTTCTCTCCCTCCAATCCAGAAGTCCCTCAGGAACCAAATCCAGTCTTCCCTCATCATCCAAGGGGGGTAACTCTACTGAAGAGGTCACATGCTGTCCCAATGCCTTCTTTAAGCAAGATACATGAAAAACATTGTGTATCTTACTTTCAGAAGGTAACTCCAACTCATAAGCTACCTGTCCAACTCTCCTCACTACCCTGTATGGACCATAGAAGCGAGGCTTAAGCTTCTCCGCTCCACTCTTCTTAAGAGTACTCTGTCTGTAAGGCTGGAGTCGCAAAAAGACCATATCCCCTACCTCAAATGATCGCTCAATCCTGTGCCTGTCTGCATACATCTTTTGCTGATTTTGGGCGTGCTGCATATTGTCCTTAAGGGTTTTAAGGATATCCTGGCTGTCCTGTAAACACTCTCGAGCCTTAGGAGCTCTACTATCTCCAAACGCCATATCCACGAAGGATCTCGCGTCATAACCGTACAAAGCTCGAAAAGGGGTCATCCCAATGGACATGTGGTACGTAGTATTGTAACAATACTCGCACAAATAAAGTTGCTTGACCCATGCTCTCTGCTGCCCTGAAACATAGTTGCGCAGGTACCCCTCAATCCACTTATTCACAATCTCCGTCTGCCCATCTGTCTGCGGATGATAGCTAGTGCTCGGAGTCAACTCAGTGCCTGCCAACCTGAAGAGTTCCTGCCAAAATGTGCTCATAAACCTGCTGTCCCTATCGCTAACAATATTCTTCGGAAGCCCATGTAACCTGAATACCTCCCTAAAGAATAAATCAGCCACCTGTGGTGCCTTAAAACTCGTGGGGATGGCAAAGAAGTGTCCATACTTAGTCAACCTGTCAACTATCGCATAAATGCGATCATAGCCCTGCACAACTGGTAGTCCTGTAATGAAATCCATAGATATACTCTCCCACCTCTGCTCTGGAATAGGTAAGGGCTGTAATAAGCCTGCAGGGAAAGTATGCTCGGACTTGTTTTGCTGACAAGTCACACACTCTCGAATATACTGTAGAACATCCTCCTTGAGACCCTTCCAAGAGAATCTCTCTCTAACTTGCCTATATGTCTTGAAATACCCTGGATGTCCTGCTAATGGTGCATCATGGAGTGCATGTAGAATCTTCCCCTTGAGCTTAGATTCAGGTACCAAATAAATCCTACCCTTATAATAAATCAAATCAGAAATTACCTGGTAGCGCCCATCCTGAATTTTGCCGTCCATGATCTCACATGCTAAGGTGTTCTTTGAATACTCAACCAGCAATTGAGACTTCCAATCTGCAGAAATCTCACTCATAGAATATAGGACAGCAACATGGGGTCTCCTCGATAGTGCATCCGCCACAACATTCCTTTTTCCTTTGACATACTCAATGTCAAAATCATAGGCCTGAATCCTGCTGACCCATTTCTGCTGCCTCTCATTGAGTTCCTTCTGCTCCAAGAAGTACCTCAAGCTGTTATGGTCGGTCCTCACTACAAACTTTCCTCCCACCAAATACTGTCTGAACTTCGCCAATGCATGCATGATGGCGAGCATCTCCTTGTCATAGGTGGAATACAATCTCTCGTTCTCCCTCAATTTTCTACTCTCATAGGCAATGGGATGACGGTCCTGCATCAAGACTGCACCAATACCTGAGCCCGAAGCATCACACTCTAAGATGAATGGTTTGGAGAAGTCTGGAAGAGCAAGGACTGGACATGTGCTCATCACCATCTTGAGCTCATCAAATACTCTCTGTGCCTCCTCTGTCCATCTAAATGCGCCTTTCTTTGTGAGATCTGTCAATGGTGCAGCAATATCTGAATAACCCCTCACAAATCTCCGATAATATCCGCATAACCCTAGGAATCCCCGCAACTCTGATATGTTCCTGGGTGGAGGCCAATCCTGCATAGCCTGTATCTTCTCCTGATGGACCTTGACCCCATTGGCCCCAATGACATGTCCCAGATACAGTATCTCAGTAAGTCCAAACTCACATTTGGACATCTTAGCAAATAGAGACTGAATCTCCATAATGCCAAGTACCTCATCTAAATGCCTCAAATGATCCTCCCATGACCCTGTAGATCAAGATGTCATCAAAGAAAACTAAAGACGAACTTTCTCAACGCTTGTCAAGAGATGGTTCATGCATGACTGAAAAGTGGCAGGTGCATTAGTGAGACCAAATGGCATCACCAAGAACTCATAATGCCCATAATGACATCTGAATGTTGTCTTGAGGATATCCTCCTCTCGAACCCGAATCTGATGGTATCCCGATCGAAGATCAATCTTCGAAAAGTAAATGGCTCCATGCAATTCATCCAAAAGCTCATCAATACGGGGATGGGATACCTGTTTTTGATGGTCTTCTTGTTGAGGGCCCTGTAGTCGATACACATTCTCATCGTCCCGTCCTTCTTCTTCACCAACACCACCGAAGAAGCAAATGGGCTAGAACTAGGACGGATATGCCCCATGTCAAGAAGCTCTCTGATGGTCCTCTCTATCTCATCCTTAAATTTCTTAGGATGACGGTAGGGTGTAGTGATCACAGGCTTGGCACCCTCCTCCAACTCTATGACATGCTCAAACCCTCTGTCTGGTGGTCTCCCTGGAGGAATATCACCAAAAACCTGCCCGTGCCTATCTATTATGGTTTGAATATCTGCATGCAACTGCTGTCCACCATCTGAAGATGATTTGGATGAAATGAAACATTGGGCTGCCCATGCAACCTCTCCATGACTGATAATAGATTCCATCCTATGTGCTGAAACAACTCTAGGCCCACCATCCGAAAGAGCTCGTAGCACAATCTTCTTCCCCTCTGACATAAACTCTATCTCCATTCGTTTAAAATCCTGCACATATCTCCCCAGAGACTGAAGCCACTGAATCCCCAAAACTGCGTCTATCTCTCCAAGTCCAACTATGTAAAAATCATCTGTCAGTGTGTAGTCTCCTAGCTGGATACTAAGCTGTGGAATTCGTCTAGTGCAGCTTAGAGCAAAGCCATCTGCCACTCGTACACTAAACCCCTCAAATTCTTCCACCTGTAATCCCCGCTTCATCACAAATCCCTCATCAAGGAAATTGTGCGTAGCACCACTATCAATCAAGCAAACAACTCGTTGGCCCTTAAGTACTCCTTTCACACGAAATGGATGATACCTAGGGACTCCAGAAAGTGAAGCAATAGTACCTGAGCCTGATGCATCTCCATCTCCTAACTCTACCTGGGGCTGCTCCTCATGTGCACCCTGACCACTGTCCTCTGTATCTGTATCTGCTGAAGAATCTGCCTCTGTATCCGAGATAACCTCAATAAGATGCACCTTGCCTTTCCCAAGGCAGTTGTGTCCAGGCTCCCAGTGATCTTTGCAATGGAAACAAAGTTTCTTTCTTCTCAACTCATTCCGAGTCTCCTGATCCATCCTAGGAGGGGGAACACTCCTTTGCTGAGTAGTGGGACGCTGAACCGGCTTGGAGCTTGTGAAGGGCTTCTTACTAGACTGGTAAGAAGTGGGAGTGGTCTCCAAATCTAATGTTGTCTGGATAGCATCATGTAATGTAGTAGGCCTAAGGGCCTTGACCAACCCTCTTAACCTGTCATGCAGGCCCTCAATAAAAAGCATTACCACACGTCTCTGCATCTCTCGAACCATTACCGCAATCCGCTGAAATTCGCTGATGTAAGAATCAACATGCCCACTGGCCGTCGTAGCCGTGCCAAATCCTCGTAATAATATAGCTCCACATCTTTGCGGTCAAATCTGGCAATCAACTTCTCACTAAACTCCCTATATGACCGTAGTAAGTCATGTCTCTGTGTGATAAGCCCATGGTGCCACCAATCATATGCCACCCCTTCTAAGTGAAGAGTAAGAAATCAATAGCCTCCTGCTCCCGCATGGGCTCGAGAGTGAGGTATGTATCAAGCTTGTGAATCCATGCCCTGGCACTAATCTTCCCACTGCCATCGAAGGTGGAAAGAGTCACCTTATTGGTAACCTGCTTCAATTCTCTATTTTGCTGGGTCCTAGGCCTCTGTGCTTGCCTAGCTTTCAAGCTTTCCCTTTTCTGCATACAATACTGGTGGAGGGGAAAGGCGTTCCGTACCTCTTCTGGTAGTGATCTCCACTCATCATGAGCTACCATTACATTATCTTGAAAGGCTATGTCTTCAAGTGGGTCTTCAACTAATGGTGGCTCCTCCCTTGGTAGGAATCTAGGCTGCATAGGTCGATCTACAGTCCTCGTGGGTCTTCTTTCCTCTGTATATCTCCTATCTCGTGGAGGGGAACCTCTTACGCTGCCCACTTCTGTAGGAACCCGGCTGTGCCTTCTGTGGCTGCTAGCTATGGATGCAGATCTTTCCCTTCTATCATGCCGATTTCTTGCCCTATCCATAGTTAAATTCTCCATCAGCTGTCTCATGGTCTGAATCATTTCCTGATGGGAATCGATCATTCCGCTGAAAAGTGCATCCGGATCAGGCCGCTCACGCCGTGGAGGAGTGTGTGCTCCTTCTCCTCTATCCATGATACCTTCAATATTCAGACGTGCCTGACTCCTAGTATAATATCGGTGTGGCCCAACTTCTGTAGGCTGCATAAAACAATTCCAAACAGACCCTCCAGGTGGGAGGATTGATGCTCTGATACCACTGAAAGATCCCTAGATGGATCCTCCTTACACTATACTGATTTTTAATCAATCAAAAACAGCAAATACAGATTTCTGTGTATTTTATATCAAGTTCCTAGTGCAGATCTGGAAAGTGCGACTAGGGTTAAAGCAAAATGTCAATGTAAAACACGCCCAATAAAACTATTCTCTGATTTCTAATGACTGCCCAGATTTTTAGGGCTGAATTACACAGAAAACTGAACTTATCACAAACTGGAATAGCCCAGAAAATCAGATCTGAGATCTGTTAAAATTCAGATTAAAGAAAGACCTTCAAATGTACCTCAGAAATGATAAAAAGTACAGCAATCAGTCTACAGTCTGATGACAAACATTTGACAAATATCTTGGATAAAAATACCTCTGAACATGCTGCCAAAACTGCTTACAATGGACTGATCCAACTGCTGGTTGCAAATCACTGGAAAACACCTTCAAATCCTTTTACACACACGGCTGAACTGACCCTGCAAGTCTGATGAAGAACACTAGGAATTTCTGAGTGAAATCCCCTCTCAATCTCCTGGGGTTTTCGTCCGCAAGAGATAAATTCACAAGGGTTTTCGTCCTTGGAATTTCTGGTAAAAGCTCAGAGCTCTTAGCAATGCAAAGATGATAATAAAAATCTGGATGCTCTCTCTACAAGTCGACTTGTTTATTTAAAGGGAGATCAGCCAACCACCACCCCCAAATCAGCCAATAAAAATTGTTTCATTCTCCTATGCTGGGCGCATTTTCCTTTTGGGGCTGATTGGCACATTTTCCAAAAATTGACTCCCTAAGGTAAGTCGCACTTTCTCTTTTCTAATACAATTATTTTTAATTGTATTTTTGACATTTTAATTCATCATTATACTTTATTATTTATTATATGTGCTTTTTCATGATATTATTATTTTTTTGAAACAATAGCACAATATAATAAAATAATAAAGATATGCTTTTATTTCCGTTTATTGTTATATTGTGACATTGTCATGATTATCGGTTATATTGTGAGATATTATCAAGAGATATAAGTATTTGTGCATATTCGAAAGAAATAAAGAGATCTTAAACTACCTCCAAGGATAGCACATTCTTCTACGCCTTGACCGCCCTTCATAAAACATTATCAAAGCCATTATAACTAACTAATGGTGGTTGATAACTCTACAAACCCTGCTGCTATTAATAAGGGGTTTTAGGTATTTCATGGGATGTCTTGTAGCCATGTACTCTTGCAAATTCTTAGAGATGTTGGGTTGCACTCCTTTGTTAAACCCATTTTTCTTTTTCTTCATAATACCCCATGCACACCCCCTCTCCCTTCCTCTCCTACACACACGTGACAAAATATAACCACGGTGATCTGAAATGACTTGAAACCGTGAGTGAACTTTCAATGCATTGTGGTGATTTGTACTTGGAATCCTAGAGAGAGTGACAAGTTATAACAATTTGAGGTCTATCTCCAGTGTAAACAAGTTGACCTCCATGCAAAAGATGGACAAGCAACTTGGTAAATGAAATTTTGGTCTTATGTTTGAATGTAATACCGTGAAGGGATTGCTTGTCAAGGTTAGAGCGCGACAAACAAGAAGAGAAAAGGAAGTGCAAGATATGACTGATGAGTTTCCATATATGTTTAAAGAATCGCCTAACAATCTTCCACCACAAAGAGCCGAAGAAAACATTTCATTTGCTCTCGAGGCAAAGAAATTCAAGGGTGGGAGGGGGGACGAGGGTTATTGTGAACATTTTGAATAAGTAATATGATATTTAAAATTTTGCTACGCAAGAAAAAAATATAAATAGAATAAACTATACAATTGATTTCTGTGCACCTAGATAGAGATTGAGTTAACTTGCTTAGCATGACAAATTCATAGTGAACTTAATCTTTTTAGTAAGAGAGATTGCACATTTTTTCTGGTTAGATTTAGTTGCATTGTGCAGGCTAGATGCAATTTATACATACTCTTATCCCATTCACCATAAGAGATGAGGTTTAATTTATTTAGAGAAGTAGAAATACAATAAGCTATACAACTGATTTCTGTGCACCTAGATAGAGGTTGGGTTAACTTGCTTTGCATTACAGATTCGTAGTGAACTTAACCTTTTTAGTAAGAGAGATAGCACATTTGTTCTGGTTAGGTTTAGTTGCATTGTGCACACTAGATGCAATTTATACATACTCTTATCCCATTCACCATAAGAGACGAGGTTTAATTTATCTAGAAGTATGTAAAGTTTTATTGTGGTATAAATTTATTTGAATTGAACCCACTTTATTATGTTTTGGGAAAGAAACTCTTGTGCACAGGTATGATGAAAGTATTTGGCCTGCATTTGCATGATTGCATCCATGCCCTCTCAGGAAAGCTCCCTTTGCTTCTACGTGCTATTATATCATATATATATTTTCCAGCAGATATAAAAGTTTTTTTCTTCACAGTTTTAGAAATCTGAGATTATTCTAACTTTATACGAAATTCAGTTTTCTCAGAATTTCAGTCATAGTATTATCAGTTCAATTTCATTAGTAACATCATCAGTTTCAGTAATGATCAGTTTAGGATCACAACACCCTCTCTCTCCTACACGTATGTGACAAAATAAGGCCAAGAATCTAGATTCAAGTAAGATTAAAATGTATCATTCCCTTTCTGCCTAACCAAAAATAACATACCCGAATCACTGAATTATGACTCTTTGGCATAGATACATCACTCACCCAAACTCGAAAAGTTCACTCAATTCGGGCGTCTTTCCGGATAGAAAAACACAGCCAAGCTAGTCATCTAAAGCCGCATTCAAAAAATATTTGGTGTATGGCAAGTTCAATCAGAATAACTCAACTGGACACTGGAAAAGATAAAAAACTTTGTTGCTCAAAACCTTGAAGGCATGTCTTCATTTTTAATTTCTCCTCAGTTGAACTTCCCCACCACTTAATTGGGTGATGATTCTGCTTCATTACGATAATTAACTCGCTCAAACTTCACCATTTTGAAGTTCAATTGGAAGGATTTATCTAACCTTTGAACACCCAAGTTTATATTTGCTCATTGATACTGGTTTCCCCGGGATTTTCACACCATTTTGAATTTGAACAGGCGATCTATTTTCACTGTGTTTCATCTGCTATGAAGCTATATTGTATTAGTGTGGTTTTAAACCATAACAACAAACCTTTCTCCCAGATTTCATTGACTGCTGACCCCAACCTTCATTCTGCCATGTAGACCAAATCCAAACAAATTTATTCAGGTTTTATTGTCGTTCAAGGGCATTATTTCCAGCTTTCAGGCAGCATCAATTTACTTTAGTTGGGCCCCGCTTAAATGTGAAGAATCAATTACACAATAAGCAAATTGAACAATTACTCTGGAATCTATTTAGAACCTATACAATATTGAACATTCCTGTACCTGATTAGATGGAGTTTAATATGAGTCTGTTTGCAATGCTACTGACTTTGTTGAGTCTCAGTTTATGCCATGGGCAATCACAAATTGTCATCAAATTTTAGCTCTTTTTTACTGTTGAATTTTACTGTGTGATCGGCAAATTTTTCCAAGTTTTAACTAAATTGACTGACCATTCTGTCTTGACAAGCCATTGCTGAACCATGTAATGTGACTGGTGTTCTTAAGTACGCCTCAAAAACTATTGCGCCAAGCCATGGGGTTCTTCACAAGGCCAAGTCTGGCCAACTACAAACTTCCACGCTTGCTCTTCAAACATCAAACTGAACTTGCTTGCTTGGAGAGACGCATCTTCCTTGGTTAAAGGAAAGACATAACATCCCCAAGTATATACACTCCTCGACATAACATCCTCATACAGGTCTTAAGATAATGCATGCTGAATGACAAGAAACTATCATAGTCGTATTTTTAAAGCTACATTTCATTTATTCACATCTCATGGAGCTGCGTATCGCTTTATTCTTCCATGATTTTATTCGTAAGTAGTTTTGTATTCAGCCAGAATAGAACTTAGGCATTCCCTTAAAAGGCATTTTAGATAGAGAATTTGACCGTCCATCAACCACGTCCTATGCCAATCCAGAAGCAGGCTTTGGGGTGTTAGTCCGTCTCTCCGGTACTAACATCACTGGCAGCTTCAGTGTCATGCCTTGTGGGCCTTCACTAGCTTGAGGTTGTTATCTAACTTATGTCTGCAAATTGACAAGCTATCAATACAGTGGCATAATATGCCTGTGATGGGATTTTGTTCAACATGATAATATCTCTCTCTATGCATGACAGAAGACATTTTCCAACTGTCATTCTTTAACCGAAAAATTTATTAATAAAACTTATCTTTGGCATGCACACATAATCTGTTTGATGTATAGTTCATTTTAGATAAACTGTGTTTTGTCCTGCCATATTTACATTTCCGTTTTCAATGTTTCATGATGAAAGACTAACTACTTTGTTCAGTTCTTTTTCTTTCTATTATAATACAATAGTATCATAATAACAATTCAAGTGCTACAACTTTACATCGTCAACAATCAAAGATTTTTTTCGTGAAAACTTCTGCATTTGGAAAATCCAAACTTGGTCTCACATATTTCTGTTGTGAAGCTAATCCCATCCAATCCAGGGTGACTCTGAATTTTGGAATGTCTTTAAAATATATTTAACGCTCGTAAGATGCAAATATAATTATTGTGCTCAAGACGCTACAGAATTTAATCAGCAAGTAATTCCAATTCATCTGAATGTTTTACATAGGTTGAACAACTTCCACAACTGCAGGCCTTCTCAGAACTAAATGTTACATCAACTCCTGTCATTTCACAAAATCTGTAACAAAATGCAAACAAGATAAAAGTAATATCCATTGAAAACACAATGAAAAACATTTTTTCATATATCACAAATGATTCTTGCTTAGATTTAGGGTAGGTACATGTAATGTACCTTCACGTAAATTGGCATATAGAAACCTGGAAACAAAGGCCTATGTGGCAGTGGCAAAGCAATGACCTGCACATGTAAAAGGATTCCATCAGAAAACATGATGTCAATAACTAATGCGGATATGACGTAAATATTTATGTAGTAGTGAAGAAATGCATATACAAACTATTTAAATTATTGATCAAAACAATGATCAATAAATCCTCTTACGATCAGGCTAATAATAGAGCACTGTTCATGATTAACAATACGCATCTGTATTTGAAAATCTCAAAAACTGAAGCAGGAAAACAAACGGTGCATATACAAACTCTTTAAAACTGAAAAAGAAAAAGCGAAGGCTATGCGACAGTGGAAAAGCAGCGACCTGAACATCTTAGAGAATTCCACCAAAAACATGATGTCGATATGTTGAAATGGCAATCTGCATATATGAATTCTAGAATTATTGACCAAATACGCAATCAATAAATCGGAAAGCCTCTCATAATCAGGGTAATCATCGAACTTAGTTCATTACTGTCAGAATAGAAAAACACATTTCAAAGTCTCAGAAACTGAGAGAATAAGAACAGGTGAATGGTTTTCTTATAGTTCTAAACCGTCGCTAAAAGAATTACCTTCTTGCATAAATGATTATGAGCTAAACACATCATCTTTAAAGCGATCTTTTATCCAAGTACACAGCAACACAATATGCCCCTTTTGAGAGGGTCTACAGACCAGGTTAGAGCCAGGTTCTATGTCTCTTTGCAATAGGTACTCATCCCTCAATTCAAATTTGATCATTCTTCCGCGTAGAATTATCATTGTATTCTAGTTTCTTTTAGTTCTTAATATCCTTGAACTGAAATGCAAAGAGAAGAAAGAAGACAGAAGGCAAAAACTGCGCTGTCCAAATGATACAGGCAGAGGTTTATTTATTGAGAGAGAGGTGGTTGAACAGTTACCAACCGAACAACTACATAACTGTTTTTACATTCTATATAATGTGTTATATTTTAACACCCCCTCTTAATGACTAAACCGGAAACAAGACAAAGTTTGTCCCGAAATTTTACAAATTTCCTAAAGCCCATATGTTTAGTCATTACATTTACAGACTGTGCCATAAGTTGTACTTTAAAATCAGCAGTCCTTAACTGTGATGCAGTTGTCGAATGAAGACGAACCGCAAAACAAAAATCTGGTCCCATGAACAAAAGATATGGCAAGTGGTCCACTGGTTCTCTGTTTCGTGATTCATTGACCAGTGATGAATCACCAATGGCTGAGAGTGTCAGCCCCATCTCCAGAGTGCTGAAATCAGAACCTCGAAGATGTGGATTAAAAAATCTATTCCAGGCTTGTGTAGCCTGCTGGAGTCTGTACAAAGACTCAATTATCCTGTGATCGAAGTCACCTCGATCACGTCCTTGCACCACCATGTAGTGCTCATCCAACTTTTTCAAGAAGAGGAATGTGACCATCTGTGCAGGAGTTAGAACCAACTCCTCAATAGTAGGAGAAATAACCATCTCCGTCTCAGCAGTGGTCTCCGTCTCAACAGGAGAAATAACCATCTCCATCTTATCTATTTGCTCATCTATCCCCCTCTGTTGGGAAAGATCCTTCACAACACAATGAGCAAACTGTTCATGCTCTACTATCCTTCGAGCAAGAACCTCTGAGTGAGTGGTTGGGCATGCCATCTCACCATGCACCGTCAATGCATCTGGAATAGTGGAGTCTCCGTCCACAACAAATTGTTCTTCAGAATGAGGAAATCCATCCTCCCAAGGCATGTCCGCCTCCCGTACACCTAGTATAGTGGATATTCCCTCCACAATAGGTGCATGTAGGTTGACTGTATCCAAGTCAACAGATTTGTGAGGAATGCCTTCCTCCCAAGGCATTGCAACCTCCTGCACATCCTGAATGGTGGAGCTGTCCTCCACACGTGCATTCATGTTGATCGCAGCCGGATCAACAAGCCGATACTGACCACCTACCCCAATACCAAGGGCAATTATCCGTCTCTGTTTCACATCAGAGACAACACACTTCTTTCCACAGAAATCCACAGAAATATTGGGATTTTCAGTCAATTGACGAATAGATAGAAGATTCTTTTGTAAAGAAGGTACATATCTAACATTCCGTACCAACAATTTATGAGCATTATTCAATACAATGCATATATCTCCTATCCCTTCTACTGCAAGTGATTCTCCATCAGCTAGTACTACTGATTCAAAACAAATATTTGCAGTAAATGAAACATACCAGTCCCTACGACATGAAAAGTGTGCAGACGCACTAGAGTCAATGATCCAGCAACTGGTACCACTATCATTTGAGCATGATGTCGTAAGACAATAAAGAGCATACTGCCATCCGAATCCCGCTTCTTCGCAATCACTGCCACATGTTCCTCATTACATGGCTTTTTGTTCTGCTTCGAAAGATCATACATCCGCTTCCGACAATCCTTCTTGAGGTGCCCAACCTTGTGACAGTAATAGCATGTGACCTGATACCGAGTGGAAGATTCACCAGATTGACATTTCCACTTTCCCTTTGACTGAGTGACAAGAGCACTCTCTGAATGGTCACAATTAGATTCTGCCTGAAGTTGTCTCCGCTCCTTTTGCAACAAGTAGGAACTCACCTTGTCAAACGTGAGTGTTTGACTTTCAACCATTAAATGGAGTGCCTCCACAAATGACTCATACGAAGAAGGTAAGTTGTTCAAAACCAGAGCCACCATATCATCGTCGTCCACCTTTTTGTTGATGGAAGATAACTGGTCTCGGAGGTCTTTCATCCGAAGTAGGTGCTCAGACAACGATCCACCTTCTTGTAACTTTACGGAAAAGAGCATATTTTTCAGGTATAAAACCCGACTCTTCTCTGACGTCTGATATTTATCCTCAAACTGTCCACAACGTGCTTGCCACAGTGGCATTCCGCACTTCCGGTATCAAATCATCCGACACCGATAACTTGAGAAGCAATAACGCTTCCTTATGACGTTTGTCATAATCCTCGAAGTTCGTCGCTGGTCGACTTTCATCACCCTTGATTATTTTATCACAATCACGAAACTCCGCGACTGTTAAAATCTTATGACTCCATACATTAAAATTAGTGCCCGTTAATTTTTGCGTCTCCGGCAACGTCAAGTGTGATATATTTGCCATTTTATTATTCCAAAGTAACGGAAAATAATAAAATAATAATTTGCCTCACACTTAAAAATATCCTTTTCCAGCAAATAATATTAAATGAATTACTCCAGCAATATACGTGGCTGTGGGAAAATATTTTATGCAAATATTTTTATGAATAGGCAAGGAAATATTAAAAACACTAAATAGTTTTATAAAATCTTTTGCCTTGCTCGGTTTACCTCTGCCCTTCTCCACGTTTTACTGTTCATGTTTCACTGTTCACGTCACGTTTTACTGTTCACGTTTCACTGTTCACGTCACGTTTTACTGTTCGCGTTTCACTGTTCACGTTTTTTTTTTTTATTTTTTTTAAAACTGCCCGCTGCCCGCCCCGCGCTGCCCTCGCCATCTTCAGATAGCCCCGCCCGCTGCCCTCCTGCCCCACGCATCCTGCCCGTGCGACGTGATTTCCTCCAGCGAACCACGATGCCCTCGAACCGTTTTGCCAAACTCGTGCCTTGTTAGGGCTTCCTCAAGTTTGTTGTTCGTGCCTCTTGACGGCTTCCTCGAACTACAACCTTTGGGGCTCTGATACCAATGTTGGAATATGCAAAGAGAAGAAAGAAGACAGAAGGCAAAATTTGCAAGGCAAAACTGCGCTGTGTAAAATGATGACAGGCAGGCAGAGGTTTATTTATTGTGAGAGAGGTGGTTGAACAGTTACCAACCGAACAACTACATAACTGTTTTTACATTCTATATAATGTGTTATATTTTAACAGCAATCATACTGCACTTTCCCCATCCCAAACCAGCAGATCCTATTTTACTTGGTAGTCACCGCTAAATATCAACCTTCAAATGCCACAAAAGTGACTGCTAGGTAAGGTACTGGCACAAAACTATCATTTTCCAAATGATATTGGATTTTACAGTGGAAAAATCATATGTATTTGATCGTACGTGATAACAATTCGTAAAAAAGCCTATGTTTGTTCAATTGGTTTTTATTATTTAACAACAATCCAAATTAAGTGTCAGTGCCACACAAGCAATTACAAACTTCCTTGCCATGAAAATAGAATAGTTGCACCAAAAGCCATGGCATCCTTATAATGAACCAGCTGATTCATAAAAAAAATCCAACATTCGATTTGACTTGATAGTGTAAAATCATCTGTTACATCGATCATTATATAACGCTTTGTCACATAATACTAACATATAGATTTGGGATTTGCTTCAAGAAAAACAGTCATGTGCTAAACACCATCTTAGTACAAGTATGATATGTGATAAAGCCAATCTTGGCTATTTGTTAGGTGTTCGACAGTAGGTTTAGCTTAAGCTATGTTTGGCTTGTTAGTTATCAGTGATAATCTAAGTCACAAGGTTCGAGTTTGAGTTCATGTTCGACAAGGATAAAGTTTGGTTCAAGTTTACCAACGAATAAAGTTCGGGAAAAAAATGTCTTTAAGTTCAAACAAAAGAATTTTTTA
This sequence comes from Taxus wallichiana var. yunnanensis, assembly GCA_018340775.1. Taxonomy (NCBI): domain Eukaryota; kingdom Viridiplantae; phylum Streptophyta; class Pinopsida; order Cupressales; family Taxaceae; genus Taxus; species Taxus wallichiana. The sequence continues at coordinate 213,812,463 of CM031237.1, read as the reverse complement.
TCATTTTTATTTTCTAAAAAAATGCATAAATATGTGAGATGAACAAACTGGAGAGAGTTTTCTATCCAGGCTTCAACCGGTATATGTATACATACACACATTTATAAAATAATGTAAAACCATGTCAAAAAATTCCCTTGTAAAAATAATGGATAATGTTCGCATTCATAATCGAGGAGGATAAATTTCAGTGAAGTTCGAACTTTTTCAATGAAATTCGTCTAGAGGGACTAGCAGGCTTTGGGGTGCCAGTCCCTCTCTCCAGTATTATCATCACTGGCCACATCAATAAAAATTCCGGTAGATGGGCGTAGCGGTCTGGGAGGAAACTTCTTTGCTGGCTATTCTTCTGCTCAGCATTTTTTAATGTTTGCTGAAGTGCAAAATACATGAAAAAAAGCACCGTCATAAAAGAAGTACAAGCGTGGGACCCTGAAATGCTCATTTGGACATGTTTTTTGTTGAGGGTATTTTATGTTAAGTGTGTTCTTTTCTGAAGGCACGTAGCTTGTGTTGAAGGCACCATTACGAAGTTCTCGTAAGGAGCGTAGAAAATTGTATGCCGGTGCAAGAGAGGAGTGAGGCACTGTCATGGAGAAGAAAATGGCTGCAAGGGCATAAGGCTGAGTGCTAGTTTCTGTCTGTGTATAAGCGCCTGGTACACGATCTTCCATTTCAAACTTTGATTTCTGAGTGAATGTCTGAAAGGCACCATCCATTGTTGCAAGAAAATATTTGCAAAAGGAGAGAGGCGCAGTTGTCTCATATGCCATTGATAAGGTTTATAGATCGTAAACCAAAGTTTATAAAAACATGAAAATTTAGGACTGATTCTGATTTATAAAGTTAGTAAAGAGGTGTATTTATTATTTTTGATGAAGTTTATAAACTATAAACTTTATAAAACTTCAAATATCTTCACTGAAAGTACCTGAAAAGACAGTTAATTCTGTATCTGGTTAGCAGAAAGTTGTCTAATCCTGAAAACATGCAGAATTCTCCAGATAGCAAAATTAAATAGCGTGGAAAAAGACTTTTGCCCTAACAGCTTGTAAAATTCCCAAAACAATTGTTTCCGTGATTTGCATAAGGACCCAGATAAGCTAATTAATCCAGTGTCCGTCACATGGTAAGGCTTCTTGAGCTGAAAACCAGCACCGTTGTCCAGTTTGAGTACAGAAACCATGTAAAAAGATTTTTTTGTAAAAAGCCTTGTATTTTTCACAAAACAATTGGCTTAGTATTAAACTGGGGAAAATGGATAGCTTGCAACATATGCTTTTGTCGAGTCGCAAAACTTAACAGGTAGGGATTGAACCGGTGATCATAGGATATTGACAATATGTGAATATCGTAATGTTAACCAAATTGTCATACGTAAAGAAACTAGACCAAAAACTGACCCAAGTGACGATGATAAACATTGTAAAGAAGCATTAATGTGCTGAAAATCTCGGTTGCAGATAACCTAATTCCAGATGCTATGAATTCAAAATTACCTTCCAAGTTGTGGAATGATTTGGATGCAAAATACCAGGCTTCAGAAGCCTGGTAAGATTTTGCATTTGAAGAATTTGTTGTTTTCCACTAAAATACAGGAGAGAGGTTTTGTTTCTGAAATTCCGTCACAGCTGAAAGACATCAGAGATCAACTAAATGCAGTTGAAAAGCCTGTAGATGAGCAACATTTGATTACTCCAGTATTGCAAAACTTGCCGCCATTCTTTGATGCTTTTGTGAAATCCCTACACATGACTGCAAAAAACCAGGCTTCAAAAGCCAATAGGATTTTGTATTTGAAGAATTTGTTGTTTTCCACGATGTTGGAGGGTGGTTTTGTTTCTAAGTTTCTATTGCAGCTGAAGGACATCATAGATCAACTGAATGTAGTTGAAAAGCCTGTAGATGAGCAACATTTTCTTGCTCTGGTATTGCAGAGCTTGCCACAATTCTTTGATGCTTTTGTGGAGTTCTTGTACCTAGTTGTAGAGAATCAAGGGCTCACATTTGAGCAGTTGTCTTGATTTATAATGCAGAAGGAAATAAGGGTAGATCAGTTTGAAGCAACAACATCAAGTTTCACAGAGAGTGCATTGAGTGCATGAAAGTTTTAGGGCAGAAGAAGACAATACAAAGAAAGTGGTTTGCCTGGTGACGAGGACTTCACAGGGAGAAAGAAGTCATAGTGGAAAGGCCCCTATTGCAAGGAACCAAAGCATTTCAAGAGGGATTGTCAAAAGAGACCATAGGATCTCGAAAATGATAGAAAGCAGTTACGGTATGCAAAATGTGGCTAACAAAGATAAGAAAGGATCAACGGGTGATTATGCACTTGTGATATATCAAAACCAGTCAGTGGAGTCAAGGGTGTGGTACATTGACTCGGGTGCATCTTGACGCTATATGTGTCACAAAGACTAGTATGTAAATTTCATTGAAGATGATAGTTGCAATGAATCTGTTTCCTTAGGTGATGGTTGGGTTCACTATGTTACAAGATATGGTGATGTTTGTTTTGCGTTGAATAATTTCCGTACTTATATTTTTAAGAATGTAGGTTTTGTGCCTGATATGAACAATAATCTATTAATCTTCCATCTATAAGTGAAATCAATGCAGATCCTAAACTTCTTGTAGAGTTTGAAGAAAACAACTATATGGTTACTAATCTTCATGATAAGTAAGTCATTGCTATTGATATTGGTAATAGGAGTGTATGAATTGGTGGATCGCAAAACAGCAAATGAGCATGCACTAGCAGCGGTTGAAAGCACTAGTGAGCTTTGGCATAAGAGGTATGGTTACCTCGATTACTAATATTTGCATAGATTATGTATGACAACATGGTGAATGGGCTTCCACCTATTCGGAAAAGTCAGAATGTATGTTCAAGGTGTTAGAAGATTTGAACAGAGGAAGAATGAAGAGAAACCAGAATGCACACACTGTAGATTGTGTGTTTGTCATTTTACTAGGCATGAGATGGTTACAAAATCATTGACGTGGTTACAACCAAACATTAGTGAATACAGAACTAATAGTGACTTGATAATAGGAATGACCAATGATAGATCTCGCTTGACACCAAAGCCAAAGCGGATCGGTTTTGGGAGCTATTTTGAGCCTTATACTCTCAATACCCCCTCTTAAGGCTTATTCCTATATAGAAAGCAAAAACAAACACACTAATAGAAAATTAAAAAAACTAAACAAAGCCAGTCATTCTTCAAAGTTTTTTCTTTGAAAACAGTTCTTTGATCAAATAGAACTTCATCAAGTTGCCTCATAACCTTCGTAAAGGTGTAGCTCCCAAGCTGAATTCCCAAGTTCTTGGATTCCACCTTTTCAAACTCACAAATTACAAACTTCCCAAATAATTGAACCATCCATATTGAACTACATCCACCATAACCCATCAAGTTGTCTCATGACCCTCGTAAGGGTATAATTCCCAAGATCCACAAACTCCTAAACTAATTGGGCAACCATCCATGTTGAGTTTCATCTACACTAGATCCCTTCCTATCTTCAAAGTGTGTGTTTCTTAAAATATGTATTCTTCATCAACAAATTTTTCACCACCCACTATCAACATCCAAAGGATATTCAACAATGGCTATATTAACATCATTTGATATATTCCTTTGAGCTTCCTTGACATCATTGGCACAAACTCGTAGTTTCGGACACCGGTGTAATTTCAAACTTCAAAGCAGCATTGGGGAAGCGACCCAAATCCACCAACCCAAATGAAAGATTCTTTGATGGGTACATCAAGGAAAGATTTGATAGAACTTGACTTGCTTGAACATAACGGGATGACCATATATTTGAACATAAAACTCGAAATTCCCCAGCCATAATTGTGATAAACTCTAGCTATAGCAAGGGTCAAATATATGGTGTTCCCTTGTCCACTGTAGGGTGGTTGCTGACACAACAAAAAACTAACTATAAAGACAACCACATACCAAACAGCCAAACAACAATCCATTATGGGTGCAAGCATTATTAGAAATCCCTTTGCATAAAGCATGATATCAGCTATAAAGGACTCCTAAATTTTGCTTTTAACCATTTGTATTGCCACCAAATGTCAACAAAGTTTGGATTTCCCGATGAAAAGATGATGAGAAAAATTGTGCCCTAGCAAAAAGTTCAAAATTTTCAATTGTAGCCTCATGCCCTAGCTTTCACAACTATATTTTTGTGCCTTTCACGACTATATTTTCTTCTTTATTTTGCCCTAAATGAACCTCACAATTGTATTTTCCTTTTAATTTTTCCCAAATGGAAATTCTAACAACTCCTAGGGGTTGTTAAAAACCTAGAGCTCTACAGATTTTCATGTCCTAAAATCATAATTTTGGAAATTGTGACTGAAAAACACATGTAAATATGCAAATGAAGGCTAGAAACTTCAAAATTTGAGTTGTATGGGTCTTTGGATGAAGGTTTCGGACTAGTCTGCTCGTTTTGGTATATTTTGCTTGATCTGATCTTCAATTGTGCCCCTTGACTAGTTTTGCAAGCTAGCACTAGCAATTTAGACATTTTGCGAGTAACAACAATTGTATTGACATGCCCGAATACCTAAAAATAGACTTCCAATTGTATTTTTATTATGCAAGAGATAGTTACAAAATGGTTGAGGTAGTTGCAGAATCTGAACATTAGTTAATACATAACTAATGGTGATTTAATAATAAAAGGTACGCCTTATATTCTAATACAATGTGTATGATTGATAAGTAGTTTCGACGACCAACAAACATTAGTAAGGAATAGAGACCTAGAGGAGCATTGGATTTGGTACATGCCGGTTTGCATGGTCCAATGCAAACATCTTCAATAAAGAGAGCTTTGTATTACTTGTCGGTAGTGGATGAGTATTCAAGGAAAATGTGGGTTTGTTTTCTAAATAAAAAGTCAAAATGTTTCTCTAACTTTGTTGCTTGGAAAGCTATGGTAGAGAAACAATTTGGGAAATAGGTAAAAGCTCTTAGATTGGTTATTAGGGGTGAGTTTGCCTCTAGAAAATTCAAGGAAATCTGCAAGTTATAAACAAGCAATATACTACTCCACAGCAGAATGGAGTCATGGCAAGGCAGAATGAGACAGTCATGGAGATGGCACAATGTATGGTGCATAGCCAAAATATACCATATAAGTATGAGTAGAAGTTGTGAATACATCCGTGTACATTAAACAGAAGTCCAACACAAGCCTTGCAAAACTTAAAACCGGAAGGAGCATGGTTTGATAAGATGCCTGATATAAGTAATTTTCATGTTTTCGGATCCATTGCTTCTGTATTGGGCAAAATGTATATGTTTGTTGGTTAGTTCTTAAGCGAGAGGAATGCATATAGGTTATTAGACGTCTCCACATATATGAGTCTAGTGAGTAGGGATGTTGTTGATGAGAAAGAAACATTCATTTCTACTAATGGTGAATTTACTGAAAGTATTGTAGTAGTTTTTGTTGACAATGCTTATGGAACAAGTTTTGAAACTGGTGTTGAACATGTTAGAATATAAGGCTTACTTTAATGTTGAATAAAATAAAGTCACTTTTGTGACTTAATAGTCTTAGTTAATTATTAGGTGGTTGGGTAGTTATTAGACGATAACTTATTTCTCATCCTTTATAAGGAGATGCATATCAATGTAATAATCATTCTAATACCTTATATCATTATCAATATACCTTGTTTTTATTGATAAATCTTTTATGGTATTAGTGCGGTGTTGAGTCCCAGAGAAGGAGACATTTGAGGCATTTTTTTTAAGGTGAAGGGCACTCTGTGGGAAGTTGAACTTGAAGTCAACAAGTTTTACCAATTCATAAGCCTTGTTTGTGTTTACCAATTCAGTTCAAGGAGTTTTGCTTGAGGGTTTCGTAAATGTTAAGGAAATGGCGTTAAAGGAAAAGAATTTGTGGCTTTACTCGCCGTGAGAAGACGCGTTAAAGAAGTCTGTGGACACACCAGGGCATGTTTTTCAACCCAAGCATTTCGACGCCACACAAGTTTCGAGTTTCTCTTACGGGATTTCTCCATTTCTTCACTATGTTACAGAATTAATGAAGGATTTTTATTCCTCAATTTTGTTTTGTTTGTGAAAACTGCCACTAGAGTATACACAAATTTGTGAATTGGTGAGTTCATTAATAGCCATGCCATTTGTTCTTTGTGTAACTCTCTATATGTACAATATTTTCCACAAGTCTGAGAAATCCTAGTATTATCCTTCGGAAAATTTAATTTTCTGTTAAAATTGATACAAACACTAGTCTATTTCTATCTCTGAAAAATTCTAGCAATCAAACCCTACATCTTTACTTCTTTTGAAAGATTGTTGTTTTCATTACCAATAGACGAATATTCTGGTTTCAATTTTCACACTTGGAAGGTTAAAATCCAAATGTAATTAATGAAAAAAAATTGTGGGGTATTGTTAATGGAAAAGAAACACAACCCACTGATGCTGCCAAATTGTTAGAGTGGGAAAGCGATGATAAAGCTAAAGCTATAATCGGGCTTGCTCTTTCTGATTCTGAACTCCATCATATAGATTTAGAGAAATCGTCCAAAGATATCTGGGATAACCTGAATAGGTTGTTTGGGGCAAAAGTAGTGAATGCTAAATTTTCTTTAAAGCTTCAACTCTTTTGATTCAAGATGGCTGATGATGTTACTATGTCCAGTCATATAAATAATCTAAGATCTCTTCTTAGACAGACAGCAAATTCTAAAGCCATTTTGTTAAACAGTTTGCCTTACTTGTATAGAAATGTCATTTTTACTCTACATCATATGCCTCCGCATAGCCTGGAAGATATGATTTCAGCTCTCTTAGCTGAAGAAAAAGAACTGCGGTTAATACGGAAGGTGATTCTTCACATGAAAGTGCCTTATACTCTTGCACAAGTGTTTGCCTTATTTTGTACAAATGTAATCTCTTTCTTTCCAAAACCAGGATTTTTGATCCGATTCTCTCCATCATGCAAAGTAGAAATTATTCCTTTCATGCTAATATTCAATCTGCCTAAAGTAAAAACCAGACTGAATTTCTCGATGACTACATATGCACCCCCCACAATTTCAACTAACTTAAGTATGAACATCGGATTCAACTGATAAGTGCATCCAACTACAATTGAAGCGAATTTTAAAATTTTGACTCTAAACTTTGACAAGAAAATAGCATAGAAGACGCTACCTTAACTACTAATAGACTAGATCACAAAAATTATGACTTATGATGTTTGATACTTGCATTTATCTATTTGGATACAATAAACATTAACAAAATACTTTAAGCCCCAGACCAACTTATATAACACCCCCATATAATAAAACATCCACCACTTTAAAAGTTTTATCCCACCTCAAGTTTTAACCTTTGACTTATGAGTAGGTGAGAAATTTTAGTCAAAATACTTTTGGTTATGTAAAGATTCAAACTCTAAAAAGCAAAAATTACTATTTCACATTTTGAATCTAGGGCTTTTATAAAAAAATAACCACACCTTTAAATTTGAAACCGCGGGCTTTCTAGGAGTAAAGTAGTGCAACTCGGGATCCAAGCTAGGCGGAAGTCGATGCTACAAGTTTCAAGTTCAATTCGGTGAATGAGTGAAGACACCAATGTCGTATAGGGTGTGGTCGTGCTAAGTGCAACCGAATCCGAGCTAAGAAACTCGATGCAAAAATGGTCAAACTAAAGCAAAAACAAATGTGATCCAATCTTACACAAATGGAACACAAGGTAGTTTAGACATGCACATGCATCCGATATAAGCAGCCACACAATGAATTGATCACCAACAAGAGAGGGACTACTGCTAAGAGCCTAAGTGTATTGTGGTATGTTGGTGCTAATATCAATTTGGCTAACTTTTTTGCTAAATTTCTTTAGACTCTCACTTTGAATACATCCCGCTCCGATTCCAAATGTATAGCTTGGTTGGAGTTTACTTATGAAATCTAAATATACTTTGCACAATAGAATGCTCTTCTTCTATTACATTATTCAATGATAGACATTTACATTTATAAGACCATATCTTTGTAACGGTAATTGTAGTCTCGTTTACTTTTATCCTCTAATCTTTCTTTTAACCCCAAGCGCGCCGGCCTATCACCCAAGTGTTGGGCGCTCACCCAAGGCATGCACGGGCGCCAAGCCCCTCCTTTATGTGAGCCTTATGAGAATGTTCTCGCCATTAATGGAGGAAAGGTTTGCAAAACAAGAACACATGCATTTAATCTAATACATAGGTAGTGGATCTAGTTCTAAGCATAAATGCTCCATGAGATAAACATAAACATCACAACAACATAATGGAAATAGATCTAAACCATGAATAACATGAAAGCACACTAGGGTTTAGTCCATAAACACAAATACACAAAACAAAGCTCCATATATTGATTAAATACGTTTATAGTAGCCATATTACATCAAAAGGGGTCATCTCAGACCATATACATCATGAAATAACATTCCAACCTTACAAAACTATTCGAACAGAGATCCTAGCTACGCTTTCCCATTAAAACCCTTGTTCAGACCCGAGCACATACATATATGCCTAGTAACAGCATTCTTGCAGCACTTCGTTGCCTCTCCAACTCTGTTTATTTCGGACCTAAGCACTCCTTTAAATAGAATTTGGATTCACCGCCATAGTTTCACCCATGAGCAGATCGCATGCTAAGTGGAAGTGTGGTCCTCCATGATCGAGTGCTTATGCCAACTTGCAAAGGCTTCCACTAATTGTAATGATCCTCCTGGAATATTCCCTACATGGAATATTCTTTTCTTGACCTCCAATGCTGCAGACTGGCACCTTATGCATTCATCACGCCTACTCGGGCCCTCATGTGTTTTTCTTGTGATACCACCTTCGAAATGCGGCTAAGTCTCCAAAGCCTCTTCTACTTCCGTGCGCCAACCTCTTCTCCTACACACCTTTCCTTGAACGCCTTCCTACCCGCTTGCCTGCGCATACACACTCCTTCTACCTTGGGACTTAGTCAATTTAAGGCCCAACATTACCCCACACTACACGTGTTATCTGTCCCCTTGGAAACACTCTACTCTTTCACCAAAGAATTAGGAGTAAGAGAAATGAAATAATCTGCAATTGAATAAAGAATGGAAGAATAGAGGGATCTTGCTACTACTGCATGAGGAGTGGGAAGTCTCTTTTCATGGATCTAGCTCAAATAAACTTCACGGACTGGCATTTGATTTAAGATAACCTCTACCTTCTTGTAGACTTCACGCACCTTCACCTTTTCATCCCTCATCTCATGCCTTAACTGCGCATTGATCAATTCCTTTTGTTTTATCTCTCTGTCCCTCTCAATGATCTCCTCATTCTTTTTCCCAAGCTCATCCTCCAAGACTCTTATTCTATCATTTCTACCGAAAAGTCTTACTTCCACCTCCACCGATACTTTGTTGAGCGCGTTGCAAACTTGCTCATCCAACAGTGTTGGGCATTCACAAGAGGGTTTACTCCTTGGCATCTAGCGTCTTCATCAATGCATCACTATTAACCTCGAACTCAAGCTCATCAACATGGGACTCAAAAGCCCAGGATAGCATTTTCCTTGTGCACGGGTACGCACCCTCTTCATCAAAAGAAGACCAAGCGAGGAGTTGGTCTATGGGCACTTTGTGCTTTGGAAACGCGCACACAATACCTTGTTTGGATCATTGATGTAAGTCATGGAATGTTCCTGCGCCGCTACTACGCCCTTTCCACCTACGCCCCTTTGCCTTGGGGAAACTTACTTGCCAAGCTGGGATCTCCACCCATGCTTCCATACTCTTTCCCTACACTCGCACTCTCCTCTATTTCCTTTAGCACTTCGTCGGCGTTGCGCTCCACCTCGTGCTCCACCAATGTTGTATAATACCCGCCACCTCCTTCTCTATTGTGTCATCTATCTATTCTTTGGTCGAGGTCGGGTCTTCTGAGCATGCATGTCTACTTCCTCACTTGCTCCTATATTGTGAGCGCCTTCTTCATAGTCATTATGCTCTTCATCAGACTCGTGTATATCATGAACAGGGGACTCTTACCTTCATCATGCTCTTCATCCTTCTCCTTCGAGTCATCACCCTTCATGCTTTGTCTCCTCAAAGTCCGAGCTTTGCGCCACTTTCTGCTTCTTCTTCACTAATGACTCCTCTAACACAGGGACTCTTCTTTTTCTGGTACCTTTTCCTTAACAGAGACTTCTTCCTCCTTGTGTAGGTACTTGGTCCTGCACCTAACTCTTGCGTTACGTAGTCTAAACGATACGCGCGCTCGGTGCCCTGCTTGTTGTGGTCTCTACTCTTTCTCTCTTTGTTCCCTTCTTCAAGGCAAGGTCCTCCGAGATGGATACATCATCCTCCAAGTACGTGCCCTTCTCAAACTTGGGCCTCAGGTGGATATACACCCTTGTCGTTGTTTTACCTGCAATAGGAATTGACACTGGCTTCATCATATTTACTTCATGGGAGACATACTTCTCCACATACACGCGCTTCTTAGGGTAAACTAGACTTCGGCGCAGCGCACAATAATCTTGATCTACCTCACTTAGATCAAATCTAAACTTCTTTGCCTCCTTGAACCTATTGACCACGCTTTGAAATTATTACACTGTGAAGGCAAAGGGTAGTTTACACCAAGGGCTTTTTGTTCCATCAGTCAAAGTAAATCTACCTATGCAGAAGTGTTGGTATACAATGCGAACTCAGCCTCACCATCCACCAAGGCTGGCAGTTGCTCCAGGATTCTCCATTCTGCCTGAATGCATCGCGCATTCGCTTATACCACTTCTCTAAGCGCGCTTTGTATGGTGCAGTCATCGAGTCACAAGTGTAGGATTTGAACCTCTTCGTAGGGAGGGGTCCTCATTAGGGTATTCCCATACATAGTTGTTCGGCCCATCGGGCACTCCAATATCTAAAAACACAATGGTAAGGAGAACGTTACCATACATAATCTTATCTCCATCATATGCCGCATCTATAATCTCCTCCACAATGAAGGCCAAGAGGTTGTAGATTTTTCCTTCTAAAATCTTCTTGCAAATGTTCAACCATCTCTTGTTCACTTGCGTCCAGCGCTCCTGTCCATTCACTTGGTAAGTAGATGTGCGGCCATCTTCATAGTTGGGTTTGTGATCTTGCTAATGTCAAAGTAGCACGAACCCTTCTTATACTCGTACTCTGCAATTGTCTCCTTGACGGCGTCCTTATCATCCAAATCATCCTCCATTGATTCTCCTGTGCATATAAGTCTAGTGTACTTTGAAATTAACTGGGTAGTTAGGCGCATTCTTCTTCCTGCAAAGTAGAAATAATCCTCATGTACGCATGACATCAACCACTAGTACAACCTGTCGGGTTTACCAAAATAGGGCAACTCATAGAGTTGCAGGAGTCTGGCCTTCTCCAACATGGTTTTCACCAAGTCGTCATAAACAGGCTTATCATCCTGTGTCCTCTCTCCAGTCAGACGAACTAACTCCAACGCCATCTCCTTTTCTGTGGTATCTATTATGTGGTTATAATCGCTTATGGCCATCTTACGCACATGAGAAACCCACTCCATTCCCATCAAAACGCCATCTGGGTACTGCATTTCCGCGTACCATTCTTCGTTAAAACTTGTTGATATGGCGGGTTTTCCTTTGCTCTTGCCCTTGCCCTTCTTCGGTGAAACATTAGATCCCTTCCTTGGTGTCATTTCTTCTCGTCTAGTCCTTGTAAGATCTTCCTTCCTTCTTGTCCTAACTCTGCTCAGTCATGTGGCTTTACTCCTTTGTGAAAATTCCTCCAAATCTCGTGCCCTAGCTCTGCAAACCCTAACTTGGAAAGCGTTCCTTCCACAAGACAATGTAACACCTACGGTAATCCTCCAAACACACTTCTTCGCCCATGCCCGTGTACTCCCTTTCCACTCTAGTTCACAAATCCGTTGAATCTTCTGCTACGCACGCAAATCTCCACAAATTTTTCTTCACAAGGATGCCCTAGTTCGCAAGAGCTTTTTAACACAAATGCAAGGTAAAAGAATAACTCACCCTCGACCTTCTATTTATAGCTTCTTGTTTTTCCCACACAAACTCCAATGCCACCTACCAACGTACGAATGCATTAAAGTCGGCTTTTTCCAGCCGCTTTCCCTCCACGCATTTTGTCCAGCAGCTTTCCCTCTGCGCACAAACTCACACGAAAAGTTCCATAACATTCTCGCGCCATGAAGACTTCTTTAACAATGAGACTAACTTCGCGCACCCCCCATGCCGAAGAATGTCAGTCTTTGCGTCCTTTACCAAGCTCTTGTCTTTGCCTACCTCATGTTGCTTCTACGCTTTTACCCTTGTACGTGGTTTTCTCAAAGCCTTTTGACACCAATCTTCTCTCATGATCACCTCTGCTACGCGCGCTTTTCGAACCAATGCGCTTTTGATTTTCTCACTTGGGCCGCCTATGCACATCACTCCCAACACTTCTCCTTTGACACCTTCCACCCCACACTAAATAGATGTGCGGTCCTTTGCGCATAAAAACCCTTTCAAAAGTAGTAGTGTACTGCAAAGGCAAAAACACGCCCAAAATAAAAAGACAAAGCAAAGCAACGAAAAAGGGAAACACAAAGAAAGGAAAACTACATTAAGGGAAATCCTAAGCTACATGGCAATATTGCCTTATTTACAAACACACCAAAGACTTATTTATAGTAGGTCTTCAACCTACTCCCATTAAAATGACCAGCAACATTGTTCCATCCAACTAACTTGTAACTTGCAAGCGCCTGAATCAAGTATATGAGATATCACATATGGACCCAACCAATGTACTTTAAGCTTCCTAGGTGGCGCAGAAACTTGGAATCATACAACAAGACCATCTGCCCAACCTCAAACTTCTTGTTCTTGATGTGTCTATCATGTCATGCCTTCTACCTGGCTTTTTCTCGTTTTTCGACTCCATCGTGCTATTGTACGTCTTTCATCCAACTGCATTAACTTGTCAATCCTTTCCTCAAGCGCTTGTTCATCAGCTAAACCTCCTACACCCGCATACTTGAATGCAGCGATGATAACATGAATTCAATAGGTAACACAACATCTGCACTGCTTATATAACTATCATTTCTAAAATATATCATCAAATAGTCTACTCAAGCTAAACTTGCAAATCTTCCCTTAAAGGTTAAAATGTCTTAGGGTTTAATGGAGCTTACACTTGAAGGTCATCGTAGGAGCATTGGAGTTCTTAGAAAGCAACACGAATAAGAGTTGAGCCAACGAGGTGTACTGTTAATGCAAAATCACAAAGACCCCCAAATGAGTTATGGATCTCGCTTTTCTAAGGCGGGGTCATTTGGTGTGATTGCATAACATGGGACCACCTCTCAAGCCGTGGGACTTGTGAACTTGAGATGGCCCTCCTGGAGAAAGCCGGCTTCTTCTTCCTGATCCTAATGCTATACTCCTAATGCAGAAATGATGTCTATCTACTCCTAATCTAACAATTCCAAGGAGACGGGGAGAGAGAAAGTGCATAAAGAGGGAAATCCTACACTAACGAGGTGATAGCACCAAGAAAAGGGAAGTGCTGGTCACAATATTAATCGCCTAAAGTGGAGAGAGGCGAGCAATGGAGAGGATGGACAAATGCATCACGACTGCAAGGATAAAGTTCAAACATAACACCATTTCAAACCCTTAAACACGGCTCCCAAGACACAGTAACAAACATCAGAATATGCACAGTATACCCTACAACGACGAGAGGCGAGGAGAGACAATAAAATAAGCAAAGGATGGACAGATGCATCACAAAATAGAATTTATTGCTCCAAAAGTTCACACGGTACATCGTTAGTGGGCAAGAGGCAAGAGAATGCCATTACAGAGCCAAGGGAGGAGGCTTAAACTCCTCATTCGACCCTAGAGAAGAAAGAGAGAGGGGGGAGGGGAGAAGAATGAACAACTAATTAACCTTTTGAAATGTTGCCTCTGTTACAATATATAGAAGAATGGGAGAGAGAAGAAGGAAAGAATCAAATCCTGCTCCAACCACTTTGAGATACACATTGAATCCCATTTCGAAAGCTCAACCACTGAAAATCAATGCCTTCTGCAGATCCGCCCACAATATGTCGCTTTTGGTTCCCCAATGGATCGAATCGAATCAGATCTGGTAGTTGAAGAGATTGGATTCTGCGTTAATGGCCTGGAAGACTTTTCTTCGTTTTTCACCTACCAGGGCCTGCAAAAAATGATTTTCTATCCTTCCATGGCGTAGAGGACGTCAAGACGCTTCCAACGGTATCAGATTCGCTATATTTCAAGCCCTGAGTTGAAAGATATGCCTCTTCGAAGTTTGCATCGGGTCCGTACAAATGGGCGGGAAAACCAGTTTGAAAAACGGGCCCTCTCTTTAATATGGGACACGTGGCAGCTAGGTCGAAACAAAAATCGGGTTTGCGGGCTCAAAACTTAACTTTTCCCCTTTTTCGCAAGAATCGCAAAATCTAGAGAACTCCTGCGCCCCCTTGCTCCGCCTGGACACGTGGCTCTTTTTGGTTGGCTGGGAAATGCGCTTCCATTTTTACCTTTATGCTTTTTGGATCGAAAGGCAAACTTTTACTTTTTCCCCGACTCTCCACCTTGGCTTTGACTCGGGTCTAAATGTTGACTTTTCCCTTGGGCGGAGTTGCGGGCCATTTTGCAACTTTTACACCTTTTGGGGCAAAGGGCAAAAACTAACTTTTTCCCCGACGGCTGCTTTCCTCTAGGACACGCGTCACTGGCGCTCGTTTGGAAACCTTTTCTCTATTTGACCCTTGAATCAGGCGTCATTGAGACACTTGGCAGCCTCCGCCAGCCTGTTTGTGCATTGACTATTCAACTAACTTTGCCCCCTTGATAGAACACGTGGAGGCACCACGCTTGTTTGCAAACCCGACCCAAAGTTTGCCTTTGGAGGAGCGCCGAGTTGACACTTGTCGGCCTCCGCTAATCTGTGGACTTTTCAATAGTCTTTCTTACTTTTAGACTTTGGGCTACATGGCGAGCTTGCACTCATTTGGGTCTTCACCTTGGGACCAACTCTTGGAGATGCGCCATGCTGACACGTGGCTCTCTCTCGCCGGCTCCTCCATACTTAGCCTATTTTGAGGCCCGCCCATCTGCACCGATTGACTCGATTGACCATTTGATCCTGCCTCCGTTCCGCCCAGGACACGTGGAGATGCGGCGTTTGTTTGAGCCTCTCTATTTGGATCCATCTTTGGAGAAGCGTTGTAAGGACACGTGGCTCTCTCCGCTAGCTCCTCCATACTTAGTCGATTTTAGACCTTTTCCTGAATTATTTCGAGCCCGAAAACTTCAAAACTTCACCATTTCTTCTGTTTTTCGCATCTGGCCTCTTTGAAACCATCTCCTCCTTTTTGTCGACCCTACAATTTCATTGTTGAGTCTGCTGAAGCTTACAAAATAGATTTAAGACATGGAAATGCTCAAAAGAACTGTTTCTTTTATTTCTTCTTGTGCAGGGTTGAATTTAACTTTCTCGGGCTTCTATTTTCGCTTTGCCTGGCTCTGGAGCTCGAGTTTGTGGGTCTAAATCATTGCCCTTCATGTTTTCTTCATGTGTAGGGCTCGTTCTAACAAAAGTTGCCGGGAGGTGAATTTGGGATAACAAGATACCTTAGTCTTTGGAGTTCCCAACTTTAGTCTACATAACTCTTTTCCTATCCCTCTTGTGATCCACCCACAACAAACTCTTACAAGATGCTACAAACCAAGGAAGGGGATTAATGCACTAATAGTCTCCACGCGAAGGTAAGTATCCCTACCCCTAAACTCTTTCTTTTATTTGATTTAATTGATTATTTTGATGTATCATGTATTAGACTAGGATGGTGTAGCATATCTTTGTCTACTACATTATTGTTTTCTTTACAACCCTTAGCTTAGGATTAACTCTTGCTTATAACCTTTACGATTCTAGCTAGACCCCATAACCCATGTCTTTGATATAATCTTTGGAACCCCATATCTACGATATTGAGTGTGGACTACTCTCTCTAGGGTACATCTTGCTTGTGTGTGGATCTAGTATGGTCTTCTATTTATATCCTAATTTATAGAGAGAGGATCATTATGTTGACCACAGCATAAATATGTTTATATTTGGAC
Organism: Taxus wallichiana var. yunnanensis; assembly: GCA_018340775.1. Classification (NCBI taxonomy): domain Eukaryota; kingdom Viridiplantae; phylum Streptophyta; class Pinopsida; order Cupressales; family Taxaceae; genus Taxus; species Taxus wallichiana. Next base: position 213,796,235 of record CM031237.1, on the reverse strand, counting down.
ATCTCTGAAGTCATGCTTGAAGAAAGAAAAAGTTGTAATTTCCCTTCTTTTTTAAAGTGTCTTGCCAGTGCTATGCTTGATCCAAGCCCCATTCAACTTGCTAACTCAGAGTGAGGCTACTATGACTCGGATGAATTACAATGCTCATATACTCTAGAATCTCAAACATTCATCTTCGTAGTTCTAAGTTCACTAATCTTTTCTGCAGGTATTAAATTTTTACACGAATATTACAGGCTAAAATCCCTAAAGGCCAAAAGCCATCCGGCTTTTTATTTTCCAAATCTCTTACAGAATCTTGCTGCCAAGATTGATATGTCCAGGTTAACTAGTCAAGCTTGAATTTGACTGCTATTACTCATATAATTTAAAATATCAGCTAGTAATCTTCAAGGTTTTTGGAATTTTTGTGGTAATGAATTGTTCACGCTAGTGTTATCACTTAAAAGTCGAGAGAAGCCAACAGAGAATCCAAGTTATGTGCAGTTCACTTGAACAATTTATTTTCTCTACTTTATTTTGCCAATGAATATAATAAATTCCTAAAAACAATAAATCCAGAATGCAGATTACTAGAAAGGAGAAATTTTCAAGTATGGAAAAAATAAATAAATATCTTATAAAATCATTGGCCGATCTTTCCAGTTTTTAAATTTAAAAAACAGAAATCAGAAATCATGATTGTAAAGTTTGAGGAATCTCATAATATGCAATAGTTGACCAATCTTTCCAATTTAAAACATTAAAAGAAATATGTGCTCCAAACTAATATTTGAGGTTAGTTTTTATATTTGTAAAAGTTTGAAGAATTTCATAATTTCATAAGTTAAAATAACCGGGCACCCTTTCTAATTTAAAAAGTAAACAAAAATGTATGTAGTCCAAGCAAATTTTGATGAAAAACATCAAATTTAGTATTACCGTTTGCAAATATCAAAGAATCTCATTGATATAAAAAACATGCCTATATTTATATTTAATCTAATTTAAAACAAAAATAGAAAAGGATGTAGACAGTTAGAACAAACATAGCCTAAAGAGACTCCATACATATAGGTCTAAGGTTAATTTCTGTAATTTCATGTCTAGTGGGTCTAGCTGTAAAGCAGAATGTTTCCCATGGTTCAAGCACTGCAGGGCATGCTCCCTATGTTATAGGAAATTGTGTTAATGCGTAATTTTCCATTGACCAGCTAGGACTCAAACATGGGACCCCCCCCATAACTATATTGAGTGCTCTAGGTTGCTCTACCACTTGAGCTATCACCCCCTTTTTGCTTAGGGGTTTCACTTGTTTTCTTCCAACGTGATGTAGACCACACTTGATCAAGCCTGGGTGCAAGTCCCAGCTGAATATTAGGAGCAAAGAATCCCCTCTGTCCAACCTTCACGTTAGCACAATTTTGCAGCTGCAGGAGCCATTCGAAAGCCATTTTCCCCTTCATTCAAGTGTACGAGAATAATTTACCTTCATAAAAATTCCAAACTTAGCTTTTACTCTTCAACCCTGAAGTAGGAAGGGACTGACAAGAATTACAAATAATGAGCCACATAAAATTTTACCCTTCAAAAACTAAAATCAAAATTACAAATAGTGAGAATTTAAAGTGGATGGTGTTCTAGCAAATTCACCTAAAGTTTATAACTTATAAATAGAAAAGACAATAATAACTTTAGACTTATTCTTCCTAGAATCCAATAATGGATTGCTTCTTCAGATTCTATGTTGTGTAGCTTAACCACTATGCTAAGTGTTATAACACTTCAAAGATACATTGTGCATAAAATCAAAATGGCATAGATGGTAAGTGTAGTAAGGTAATTGAGTAACTTAGCCTTAGTTCCTTGAATTGAATGATATGTATACACGCAATTAAAGAAGTCTCACTCTCGAATAACTGGTACAATAATTACAAAGTCCAATGACATAGATAACAATATTAAAAACTAGTAAGAAGCTTAGATAGAACGACAGGAGAGAAAATGGTATTGTTACCATATTTTCCACGCAAAGGATTGCTAAAAATAGCACTTGGCTATTTTTGGAAAAGTGGCTATTTTTAGAAGATTGGCTATTTTTGGAAGATTGGCTATTTTTAGCTTGGCTAAAATAGTGTGGCTAAAAATAGCACTTGGCTATTTTTAGATAGAGGTGCTAAAAATAAGAAGAGCTAAAAATAGAAGTTTCAGTTCTATTTTTAGGAGTTGAGGAGTGCATGAGTGGATGGATAAAGATAGCTTTTATTAAATTTAGCAAGTGCTGCTCCAAATAGAAATTGGCTAAAAGAGAAGTGCTTTGGATAAATTTAGCAACTGCAGTCCTATAATTGGCACAAAAGGGGTTGAAGAAAATAAATAAAATAAAAGAACAGCAGTCCAAAAATAGCAGCAAGCTATTATTGGGAAGGCCTAAATATAGCTATCTATTATTGGGAAGGTAGAGTTGATTCATCTTCATATAGGCTGATTTCTATTGTAAAAAAGAAATATACACATTGTGGGCTGTTTTGCTCTGGCAATTCTAGCCTTGTACTTACACCTCTGAATAAAAACTCTATTTTTGTCCTCCCATACTATTGTTTACCAATTTTTCATTGTGTTTGATAGGATATTGTATTGCCTTAGTGTGGAATTTACTCCCTCTACTGCTGACCTTTCTCCTAAACCCTCGAAGTAATTTTGCAAAATAGCTTATAGAGTTGTGCAGTGTGTGAATCTTTCAATTTTGTGTGCGAGTTACATGCATGTGTTAAATTATTGGTGTATCACCCCTATTTCCCATTTCCCGCATTTCTTATCCCTTTCCCTTGTCAAAGTTTTCGTTTTTAGGTGATTCACAAGGGAACCAGCCCTCTCTGGAGGTTCACCTCAGACATAGGTTACCCACAGACCTTTAGGTGTTCCAATTTGTCAACAAGAGAGAGTACAAATACCATTGTCTATCGGGTGCAACTTTTGGGTGACAACAGGTATGTTAAGTTCGTAAGAAGCTCAATAAGAGATGCACAAAGACTCTCTAAGCAAAGAGGAGACAACCGTATTAGAATTCCCACATGTTTCAAGTAAGCAAAAAAACAAATGTATATATTTGGCAAAATCAAGGGCTTACTAAAATATAAAATGTAAGAATTTATAATGCACACATCCATTTAAATAATCGAACAAAAAGTTTTATTCGTAAACATATAAAATTTATGGTTGGTTTTTGTTTTCCTTTTCATTAAAAGGGCTGGAATATTTTGAGCCCCGCATGGATAGAAGGGCTCTGTAAAAGTTGAGGGAAGAGCACATTCCCAACTTCGGGAAGCCCAGAGCACCTAAACGCCACTCAACCAATAGGTCGAGGAGAAGAATGAGCATCATAGAACGCCTTAATCACTGGGAGAGCACTTGCTCATCAAACAAAAATAAGTTGACCACTTCAAATTTGATCGTTGACTTGATAAATTTTCTAAAATTAACGAGCAAGCATAAATGCCCTCGGATTCTTTGTAGATAGAGGGCGAGAGCATTCACAAGAAGAACACAAGTGGAGCACATCAAATTTTAATTGCTAAACCGATAAAGTTTTTTTAATTTAATGAGCATTTTAAATTAAGGTCCTTGAAACCCTAACCTTAAGATAATCCTCTGCCGTGGGATTGGTCGAAACAATGGCCGAAAGGAGACTTCACAGAGCTTCCCATCCCACGTCGCCTTTCTGCCGCGCTAAGAACCCCCTCGTCGATAGAAGCTGGAATATTTTGTTTTCCTTTTCATTAAAAGGGCTGGAATATTTTGCCCATACGCTCTGTACCGGGAAGAACCCCAACCGGGAAGCGACGACCCGCCAATAGGTCGAGGGAGATTCGTAGATTCCGAGCAAAAACAATGCCATCGATATAAATTTTCGCGAGCAAGCATAAATGCCCTTGGATTGATCACATTTTTATTACACATCGCTTTCACGCAATGAAGTCCAAAACCTCTAACCTTAAGATAATCCTCTGGCGAGCGTGGTACTGGCCACTTGCCCGCCCCTTGCGATATACTAAGGGGGCATGATTTCTGAATCACATTTTTATTGCTGCTCATGAACGAGAGTCTTTGTACGCCGGCCCGCTTGCATGATTTGAAACTACGAGCGAGAGTCTTTGTACGGACTGATAAGAATACGATATTGCTTTAAGCATTGAATGAATGAAAGTTTTTAATGATGTCCGCGAGATGAACAATTTATGGGACCCAATGTGTCAACACAAATTAGGCACCAAACAAACAAAAAAAAATACGATATTTGGGCAAATTGTTGCAATGGCTTCTTCTTATCAAATGGTCCAATGGCAAATTTGGACAACATTTGAGAGGGGCAATTGGTAGCACTACCAGCTGAACTACCAGTTGCCGTTGCCACTACATTTTGTGCCCCTTCTTCACTCTCCCCCATTGTGGCATCACCAACTCTTCCACGGCCACCTATCTCAACTTCCCGTTCAACCCTCTCCTGCTCTGATTCATGCTCTGATTCATACTCATACTCAGTCTCAGTAGAAGAACTCATGGTGATGATTGCTGCAATGAATTAAAAACAACCATAACTATATGATTGATTGATTATGTAATGAATTAATTTTAAAAAAAACGTAGCCATTTAAATTTTAAATTTTACAACCAAACCCTAGCCTCTAGGGCCTATGCAAGATGCATTTTTTTAAATCCCACAAACTATATGCATGATTGCATTATGAATGTAGATGCAAATGCTAAAAAACAACCCCTAAAAAATGCAAAAATAATATAAATTTTAAACTAGAAATAAAAATGTAATTAAAAAAAAAAACGTAACCATTTACATTGTAGTTTGTATAACCAAACCCTATGCAATTGCAATATGCATTTTTAAAAATCCTACAAACTATATGGCATATGCATGATTACATTGTGAATGTAGATGCAAATGCTAAAAAACAGCCCCTAACAAATGCAAATATAATCTAAATTTTAAAAAAAAAAAAAAAAAAAACTTTAACATGTATCAGTAAGCAAATAAAATTATAAATACCTCTTGCTCCCTCTTGTTCTTGCTCTTGCTCTTGCTCTTCCTCTTGCTTTTCTTCTTCCCCTTGCTCTCACTCTTGCTCTTCCTCTTGCTCTTGCTCTCACTCTTGCTCTTGCTCTTGCTTGGTGTGGATATGAAATGAGCCCATATTGCAAATTTATAACATAAAATAGCACTTTTAGGGTTAGGGTTAGGTTAGGAATGTTACTTTTATGTTATTAGACATACAATAAAAAAAAAAAGTGTTTTAATCTCTAAAAAGTATGTTTTTTTAAAAACACGTAGAAGCCGCGGGGGACGGCGAGGGACGTCTGGGCGTCCCGGGATTCTCTCCTTCCCCGGACGTCCCTTCGGGTGTTTCGCCCACTCCCGCCAAAAAAGAAACGTGGGGAAACGCGTTTCCCCCGTCCCGCGTCATGCAGGGCGTCAGGGACGCCCGGACGTGTTGAAAAGGGGGACGCGTCCCCCGCGTAACTCTTTTATTTTGCCAATGAATATAATAAATTCCTAAAAACAATAAATCCGTAATGCGATTACTAGAAAGGAGAAATTTTCAAGTATGGAAAAATAAATAAATATCTTATAAAATCATTGGCGATCTTTCCAGGTTTTAAATTTAAAAAAGCAAATCGAAATCATGATTGTAAAGTTTGAGGAATCTCATAATATGCAATAGTTGACCAATCTTTCCAATTTAAAACATTAAAAGAAATATGTGCTCCAAACTAATATTTGAGGTTAGTTTTTTATATTTGTAAAAGTTTGAAGAATTTCATAATTTCATAACTTAAAATAACCTAGGGCACCCTTTCTAATTTAAAAGTAAACAAAAATGTATGTAGTCCAAGCAAATTTTGATGAAAAACATCAAATTTAGTATTACCGTTTGCAAATATCAAAGAATCTCATTGATATAAAAACATGCCTATATTTATATTTAATCTAATTTAAAACAAAAATAGAAAAGGATGTAGACAATTAGAACAAACATAGCCTAAAGAGACTCCATACATATAGGTCTAAGGTTAATTTCTGTAATTTCATGTCTAGTGGGTCTAGCTGTAAAGCAGAATGTTTCCCATGGTTCAAGCACTGCAGGCATGCTCCCTATGTTATAGGAATTTAATTGTGTTAATGCGTAGTTTTCCGTTGACCAGCTAGGACTCAAACATGGGACCCCCATAACTATATTGAGTGCTCTAGGTTGCTCTACCACTTGAGCTATCACCCCCTTTTTGCTTAGGGGCCTCACTTGTTTTCTTCCAACGTGATGTAGACCACACTTGATCAAGCCTGGTGCAAGTCCCAGCTGAATATTAGGAGAAAAGAATCCCCTCTGTCCAACCTTCACGTTAGCACAATTTTGCAGCTACGGGAGCCATTCGAAAGCCATTTTCCCCTTCATTCAAGTGTACAAGAATAATTTACCTTCATAAAAATTCCAAACTTAGCTTTTACTCTTCAACCCTGAAGTAGGAAGGGACTGACAAGACTTACAAATAATGGGCCACATAAAATTTTACCCTTCAAAACTAATATCAAAATTACAAATAGTGAGAATTTAAAGTGGATGGTGTTCTAGCAAATTCACCTAAAGTTTATAACTTAAAAATAGAAAAAGACAATAATAACTTTAGACTTATTCTTCCCAGAAATCCAATAATGGATTGCTTCTTCCGATTCTATGTTGTGTAGCTTAACCACTATGCTAAGTGTTATAACACTTCAAAGATACATTGTGCATAAAATCAAAATGGCATAGATGGTAAGTGTAGTAAGGTAATTGAGTAACTTAGCCTTAGTTCCTTGAATTGAATGATATGTATACACGCAATTAAAGAAGTCTCACTCTCGAATAATGGTACAATAATTAGAAAGTCCAATGACAAAGATAACAATATTAAAAACTAGTACGAAGCTTAGATAGAGCATTTGGAGAGAAAATGGTATTGTCACCATATTTTCCACACGAAGGATTGCTAAAAATAGCACTTGGCTATTTTTGGAAAAGTGGCTATTTTTAGAAGATTTGCTATTTTTGGAAGATTGGATATTTTTTGCTTGGCTAAAATAGTGTGGCTAAAAATAACACTAGGCTATTTTTAAATAGAGGTGCTAAACATAAGAAAAGCTAAAAATAGAAGTTTCATTTCTATTTTTAGGAGTTGAGGGAGTGCATGAGTGGATGGATAGAGATAGCTTTTATTAAATTTTGCAAGTGCTGCTCCAAATAGAAATTGGCTAAAAGAGAAGTGCTTTTGGATAAATTTAGCAACTGCAGTCCTATAATTTGCACAAAAGGGGTTGAAGAAAATAAATAAAATAAAAGAACAGCAGTCTAAAAATAGCAGCAAGCTATTATTGGGAAGGCCTAAATATAGCTATCTATTATTGGGAAGATAGAGTTGATTCATCTTCATATAGGCTGATTTCTATTGTAAAAAAAAATATACACATTGTGGGCTGTTTTGCTCTGGCAATTCTAGCCTTGTACTTGCACCTCTGAATAAAAAACTCTATTTTTGTCCTCCCATACTATTGTTTTCCGATTTTTCATTGTGTTTGATAGGATATTGTATTGCCTTAGTGTGGAATTTACTCCCTCTACTGCTGTCCTTTCTCCTAAACCCTCGAATTAATTTTGCAAAATAGCTTAGAGTTGTGCGTGTGTGTGAATCTTTCAGTTACAGTGTGCGAGTTACATGCATGTGTTAAATTATTGGTGTATCACCCCTATTTCCCATTTCCCGCATTTCTTATCCCTTTTCCTTATCAAAGTTTTCGTATTTTAGGTGATTCACAAAAGAACCATCCTCTCTGGAGGTTCACCTCGGACATAGGCTACCCACAGCCTTTAGGTGTTCCAATTTGTCGACGGAGAGAGTACACACACCATTGTCTATCAGGGTGCAACTTTTGGGTGACAACAGGTATGTTAAGTTCGTAAGAAGCTCAATAAGAGATGCACAGCACTCTCTAAGCAAAAGAGGAGACAACCGTATTAGAATTCCCACATGTTTCGAAGTAAGCAAAAAAAACAAATGTATATATTTGGCAAAATCAAGGGCTTACTAAAATATAAAATGTAAGAATTTATAATGCACACATCCATTTGAATAATCTGAACAAAAAGTTCTATTCGTAAACATATAAAATTTATGGTTGGTTTTTGTTTGTCCTTTTCATTAAAAGGGCTGGAATATTTTAGAGCCCCGCACAGATAGAAGGGCTCTGTAAAAGTTGAGGGAAGAGCACATTCCCAACTTCGGGAAGCCCAGGAGCACCTAAACGCCACTCAACCAATAGGTCGAGGAGAAGAATGAGCATCATAGAACGTCTTAATCACTGGGATAGCTCCTGCTCATCAAACAAAAATAAGTTGACCACTTCAAATTTGATCGCTGACTTGATAAATTTTCTAAAATTAACGAGCAAGCATAAATGCCCTTGGATTCTTTGTAGATAGAGGCCGAGAGCATTCACAAGAAGAACACAAGTGGAGCAGATCAAATTTTAATTGCTGAACTGATAAAGATTTTTTAATTTAATGAGCATTTTAAATTAAGGTCCTTGAAACCCTAACCTTAAGATAATCCTCTGGCCGTGGATTGGTCGAAACAATGGCCGACGAAGGAGACTTCACGGGAGCTTCCTCCACTGCCGCAGCCACATCTGCCTTACCGCTGCCGCCGCTCTCACCGGAAGAACCCCCCTCCGACGACCCGCCGGATTCCGATTCCGAGCAAAAACAACGCCATCGATACGCCGGATTGATCACATTTTTATTCTGCTCGCGCAATGAAGTCCAAAACCTCAGCAATGGTACCTTGCCGGCCCGCCCTTGCGTTATACTAAGGGGGCATGATTTCGAAACTCTGAACGAGAGTCTTTGTACCAGACTCTGTGGATAAGAATACGATATTGCTTTAAGCATTGAATGAATGAAAGTTTTTAATGATGTCCACGAGACAGAACAATTTATGGGACCCAATGTGTCAACACAAATTAGGCAGCCAAACAACAAAAAAATGCCCAAAATAACCGCTACTTCTGCCTTTCTTCCAGTTATTTGCTAATGTTTATTCTTCTGCTATAGATTTTCATCAAAAAATCTGCTGTTTTTTTCCACCGTTTCCTCTTCAAACAAAGTTGTAAGAAGCTTCGAGAGCTAAATTAGCGGAACTCGGGCTTTCCAGGGCCAATATGGGTGGGATTGACCACAATTTGCAGCTTTCACCTCGGAAGGAAAAAATTCTTTGAAGCTTCGAGAGAGCTCTTGCCGCTCAAATTGACTAAGACGTTGGAAAATTGTGGTCTCAGAGGCTCCTGGCTTTACGATGAGCCTGTTGGCTGACCGCGTCGGGTTTTTCTTGTTGTATGCAAAACCCTCCTTAACCCACGAAAATCGTATTTTTCTACACCTCCGATTAATATATAATACGATTTTGTGTAGTTCGTGGAGGTGTACCGTGTATGAATGATGTTCGTATCTACTTGCTTGGGAGGCAAGGCATGATATGAGGAGAAAGGATATGTTTTTACCACGGCAATTAGTGGAAATGTGTTAATGGTTGAGTACCTTATGTTGAACAATGTCTCAATTAAATTTAAGAGGATGACGAGTTCTACACAAATTTTGTTGTGATTTTGAAAAAGTGGGGAAGCCACTTTGGTGTCACGCCAATTGTCACGTGATGTGCCCATTACACGCTTTTTTTTTAAATTGTATACTAAACTGAAAAAAACTTTTTCTCGCATGAAAAATTGTTTGTACCCACATAGAAAGCAGACAAATTAACTTTTATTCCCAAAAAAATACATTCAATTCATTTCATAAAGCATCCCATACCACTCATTAGCCTCCACTACTATTAGTTTTGTAGACACAAAATCACACACTTCGGTACATTTCTAGGTCCTAAAAGCATGTTAGCATTTACATGATTCCTAAGCAAAAAAACTAGTGGTTTACAACTATCCAAGGCTTCTTTTATTTGTTTCTTATTTTATCTTTGGTTTTACACACCCTACAACCCAGTCAGAACTTAACTTGTTTATCTTTTACGGCTTCAGACACTAGTGCCCAGCCCGACAATAGCTCCCAGCGCTCATGTCCTTTTTGGGCGCCCCTAACCCTTTCTTACCTTACTCTTTTTAGGTCTTTTTATCTTTTGGGCATCTTTTTCACTTATGGGTCGGCCTTCCAGTTGTAAATTACGAAATTCAAGCAAATGAATCATATAAATACGTGATTATGTTTTCAAAATAGAGGACCAAGCACTAAGCATTACTATCATCGCCTAAGCTTGCATTCAAAAGGCACTTAAAGCACTCAAAGACATTCATCTAGCATCCATTCAAGGGACAAGGGTTGCAACAACTATGCATACACAACATAGGAAGGGGAAGTTCATTTTATTTCATCCACACATTTTACTACATTGCTACATTCTAGCTACAACCCGTTATTAAGTGTAATTTGCATAAGGGCATCTTAGGGCACAATTTCTATACACACTCACAAGAATTACATGGAGTCTCGAGATGTAATGTGGTGCTCAATCATAAGTTCACTCTCAAGGTGTGACCACTTTGTCGATCGACTCCCATTTTGCATTTTCCTTTTTAAGTTTTATGCGGTTTGTGGGCTTATGCAAGTAAACTTCTCTTTTGCAGGTTACATGTATCATCAGTAATCATAGTGCAAACATCGGACAATCAACAGAGAGCGACTGCGAAAACCTTGTGACACAACAAAAAGTAGATTCCAAGCCTCTATGTAGTCATCAGGCCCGGGCGAATCACTAGTGCCTGGCACCTTTGTCCAGCATTGGGCGCCCCTATTTGGCATTATTCTCATGTTCTAAATTTTCTAGTGACCAGTGACAACCTTGTTTGTAGTTTGTTCATCATTCGAACCTGCCCAAATCACTTCCTGTCCATTTAGAAATTAGCTAAGTCCTCTATCTCTCTTCCTTGCTTAGGGTTTTATACTTTACATCTTATTTTGCTTTTGTCATTAATGTACTTTATCATTTGTACATTTTCAATAAGTTCTATGCAATTAGATTTATTAATTCAAATTAAATTAAATCATTTAGTGAGCCCCACTTTGGTGATCGATCCTTCGGATCCTTATTTTGCACATTACCTCTTCTTTCATGGCTCCCAAGGTTTCTCAAGTCTCCTTGCATCACTTACTTCAAATGCACCCACCTTGCAAAGTTGTTCTCCAAAAAGCCCTAAACAACATGTATCTCCTTGCAATATGTTGCCTACACAAGTAAGTTTCATTTTCAATCCTTTATCTCGATGACTCTATTGATCATAATCATCCATCCAATCAACTCATCTTAGAGTCAATTCAAGCTTTACTTTTTTATTTCAAGACAAAATTCACACTATGTAAACAATGATTACATCTATTAAAGCTAAAATACAACATCTCAAGGATGTTTATCAAGCCCGTGCTAGTTTTTCTTCTACATCTCATTCTCCTTATATGTCCTCTACATTCACTCGTATAAGTGAACCCCAAGTCATGCCGCTACCAACACCTCTCGAGTTTGATTCAAATGTTAAACAACATGATATTCTTACTAATCTCTTGAATCACCACATGATCAACTTGCCATCTACACATTGTTACCCTCCTTATCGGCTTGCAAGTACCAAGGTCTATCATTTTGCAATTATCACAGACTTAATGGACATCATGACAATGATTGTTATGTTTTAAAAAAACAAATTAAGCACTTTGAGCATCAGGGTTTTATTTCATTTGCTTCACAACATCATGTTACATCTCCAATTGTGAAATCCCAATGGGCTCCTAAATTCTCTCCTTCCATGTCTAATGAGCATCAATCCACAATCGGTAATGCTTCTTCTTTGGCAAGTCAAGAGTCGTCTATCCAACCCATTCCAACTAAGCAACATCCTCTAAAAATCGGTACATCCCCTCCTCCTCTCTAGCCTTCTACAACGCGTCGCTGAACTCTAATCAAGCAACCTCCTCTAAAAATCAGTCCATCCCTTCCTCCTCTCGAGCCTTCTACATCATTACCCATTACCACTAAGCAACCCCTCTAAAAATGAGTACATCCCCTCCTCTCAAGTCTTCTACAAATTATACACATTCCCAAAGTAAGCAACATCCTCTAAAAATCAATCCATCCCTTCCTCTTGTTATCTATCGAAAGTGCACCCTAGGTTGAGATATGACAACAGGGGTTCTAAGCTTGCTTGATCTCTCACTTTCGTAGATACAATTGAAACACCTCAGGTTTGTGGGTATACCTATTATTGAGGTGAATCTCTAGTACTAAGGCTGGTTCCTTATTGATGTATCATAAACTAATTTTTGGGGTTTTGAGAGTAAAAAGATGACTATAACTAAAAATTGAAATGGGTGACACACCAAACTTATTGAAGGCTTTTACTAAGTATATGCACAATAAAATAAAGAATGAATTTTAGATGCACAAACCAATGGTTTTCAACAGAATATTAAGGCAAAACACCCATGTATTAAGGGATAAATCACAACAACACAAGCTAAACATGCACACTAAGACTATGTAGAAAATACTAGATTTGCAGCAAGGTAAGATGATTAATCAGGGAATTAACATTCACAAGAATTAATGAAAAGATACACACCACTGTAAATAATTGGAAAGGCAAAACTCATTCTCATTCAAGGCAAAACTGGCAGAAATATGCTTCAACACTCCTATGTCCAAAATTCCTCCTCTTGTGCCATGCTTTAGTGCACACAAATATAGTAAAATTATTCACCCAACCCCCAAGAATAGACTCAGTCTAACTAGTGCTTGCATGATATTAATAGCCCTTAAATTGATTTTAATAATAAAGGGACTAAAAATAAACATGCAAGGTTATTACAATGCAAAAATAGTCTTAATTTCTCCAAGAATAATTAAAGTCAAATTGATTTGACTCCTGCATGAATAGTACAGTCACTTTGGAAGAATTAAGGTATCCTTGGGTGAATAATAATTGTTATTTTGATCCTTGCTTCATGTGTAAGTCACCTCTATCAAGTGCATGTAAAGGGTGAATTTGTCTTTTAGCTTCATTGTCTTCTTACTGCATGATTTAAATAAATCAATTTTCCTTTTCTTATTGATGTGACACTTGTGTATCCACCCACTCATGTTGATAATGCCATCTCTATCTCTTTTTTATGAATACTTATATGCAAGAATAATATTTTAAGCTCTAATACTTAGCAAAAAGATCCATTCTACTATGGGGAAAACCTATTAACATGCAAGAAAATATCTTCCTTCCTTTTGTATGAGGATCATTTTAGTAGAGTTTAAGGTATCTTGCAAACTTTAAGGTAATGTATTACCCTCTCCTTGACCTGTTCAACGTGCATTAGTCCCTTTAATCCTCATGTGGCATATTATTCTTTCAGTCTTCTTTGAATATTCAACATAGACTATGGTTTGATAATAATCATTGATTGGTTATTTCCCCCCTTTCGCAACTCACATTGCACATGTAATAGTCTTATCTAAGGTTAAATATGATTATTCTTTTGCAAATATGGTGCCCTTTTGATTAATCTTTGGCATATAATATGTTTTAATCAAATATCAATCATTTGATTAATCTCACTTTGTATTTTTACGGCATATATACTTTATCACGGATTGCAAAGTCAAATGCAAATAATTATTTGAATTATTGGGGTTGGTCCCCTCCCCATGATGGCTTGACCCTTTTGATGATTATATCGGCGGTGTTGATTCAACTCGAGTTTGCATCAAATTTGATGTCCCCGGATTACGACCGTTGATCTTCTTTAACTTAATCTTCATCGTTGATCGATGGCTCCACCCATGGTTAGGGTTTAGGCTTTACAATAAATGAGGTCAATGCTTTGCGAGACCGTTGATTTGTGTACCTTCAATGTGGGTCATTGAACTATATTGTTGATAAGTATGAGTTTGCATTGGAGTTGATAAAAATCTTGATTGTTGATCACTTGTTACCTTGATCTCGACCCTTGAGGCTTTTATCGATAGTTGGTTGTGGTTAGCAATGTTGATTGTTTGATCCTGTCCTTTTAGATCTTGATCGTCAATCTTTGTCCTTTTGTTCGTGATGATGAGTTAGACTCACCTAACCCCGGGTTAAGGTAGCAAAACAAAAATTTGGCCTATCATTTGGTCATTTTACACTTAGAAGCCTTGGTGCTTGGTGAATCCTGGTAAAATCATTCTAGGATGCCATTTTTAATGTCTTTAAGCTCAAGTCTGGTCATTTTGGAGGCACTATGCATTATGTATTTATCATTTATCGATTTTTTGAAGGCTCTTGCTTAAAGTTTGGGGTTTTGTGAATTTGTCACGTATGCCATTTTTTATCATTTGAGCTCTTGTTTCAAATCTTAAACTGGAACTCGTGAGGTTTTTTTCGCTTCAAGATGTCCACCATTGTTTTGAAAAAAGGTGAGCTCTTGGTTACTGAACTCTACAAACACTTCTTGATTGGTGTTTTTTTGTTTCAAAGCACTAATACTTTCAATTTTTTGCCTTTCTATTGTGTTTTCTTATGAATGGCAACGCCTTCAAGTTGAAACTCATTATGGGTCATCATTGTTGATTCGCATTCATTGATCTTCTTTGAGAGTTTCAAAAACCGACTTCAAACTAGTGAGTTTGGCTTCATTATTTAATTTTCTCTGCAAATCTGTAGAACTCTTTCTTGGTTGTTGAGGAATAACTACTTTACTTTTATTTGATTTACTTTGAGCTATAGCCTTGAAAAATCTTTATTCTTTTACGCATTATTGTTTTCTATATCTCTGGACTTTGCGAAAATGAGTTTGAATGTGAAGCCATGGAAGCATAACTATTTCTCGAGTCTATTGTTTGCACTCCCTGAGTTTTGAAATTAAGTGGATATTGTTCTTCTCGAGCTTTACCCAAATATGGGTCTGCAACGTTGAGTGTTCTTCGAGCTTAAAGTTCATCTCGGTCTCAAAATCCTCAATCTAGGTAATATACGTTATCATGTTAATTTGCTCGTTCCTTGACCCAAAACTGGGTTTTGCATGTTGTCATTTTCCTTGCTCACGAACTTTTGAGCTATGGATCTACCATTTCTTACTGACTCGGCTTGAACTCTATATATGTTTATGACTGTCATTTCTTGTTACAATAGAAATATCTATGAATATTGTCCATTCTATTACTGTAGACTCGAAATTGGTCTCTGGAATCTTACATTCAAGTCGTGCATTCTCTAGCTTGCTAAAAGAACCTTTGTCTTTTATTATAGCCTTCGTTTGATGATTTTTGAGTCCTGCTTTTCATGAGAAATGTATTCATCTACCAGATTTGTTGTCTTTTGTTCCTTGGGCTCGTTTTCTTAAAAATGGCCTACTCTTTTTTGAAAATTTGTTCTATTCGAAGCTTTGTTTACAAGTATCTATAAGAAAAGTGAATTTTAACCTTGATTTTCTTTGTTGTTTGAAATTCTGTGAGGATCTTCTAGATGTCATTAACATTTCTTCTAAGCTCTATTTTGAGCTTGACCAAGTAATTGCACTTGTATTTGACCTAGGTTGGCATTTAATTTTAACTTGACACTCTAATCTATATCTCATGCATTCTATCTTTCAGATGTAGCTATGAATGTATTAAATCTGTAATCTCGAACTTGGCTTCTCTAATTCTGTACTCTGAATTTTCTAAGCTTGAGTTATTTTCCTTTATTCTTCTGTCATTTTCAAAGCTCTGTACTTGGGTATTCTCTTGTTCTTCTCTTTGAATGAACAATGCCTTGATAGTATTTCAAAAACTAGTCTTGTATTTATTCCTTCTTAAAAACATTTACATCCTCATCTTCCTTGAAGGTTCATTTATAATAGAAGTACAATTGTTTTCATTTTCTTTGTAGAAGCTAACTGTATTTAAACATTGTATCATTTGTTATTCTGTGCATTTACTCATGATTTCTTGGTTTGATATGCTTCTGAACTTTTCTTTATTTTGTAAGGTCTTCTTGTACAAGGCTTTAACTTTGTATCTTTATATTCCTTTTGGAGCTTTATGAATGTCGAAATAGACTCGATGGTTAGAAGGCTTGACCCATCACTTTTTTTCATGTCTTCGGAAAATTTTATTGCTAAGACTGCAAGGGCTTCTGTATTCTGTTTTTTATGAGGAAGTAATATTAAAAATCCAAACCATTCATTGTTATAACTCTGCAATTCTTCTCCTTTGTCAAGCTTAGTGGTAGATTGATGTGAAATTTGTATTCACCTTTTTCCATCTTTGAAAACTTGTTCAATGCACTCATGAGCTCTGTAATGTGGGACTTTGCTTCATTTTGAAACAAATATAGGAAGAGAAACTCATGGTTGATATGCCCAAAGCTACTTTGATTACTATTGAAAATTAGACTTGAAAATCCTATAAATTAGATTTGATATTGTATAACTCTGCATTTAGTCTTATCTTCAAGCTTTGAATTTGATCTTCTCTTTTCAGTTATGCAATTTTGAGTCCCTTAGAAGCTTGAGATGTTCCTTATCTTACTTCTTGCAATCTGGAAACTATATAAGACTTCTTTATAAGCTATAAATTATTACATATTTATAGCTCCAATTATTTCCATTGTTGTTCATGTTTTTCACCTTCTTACTTTCAAATTTGAAAGATATACTTCCTTGAAATACATTATTGTAGAAATGAGTCTTACTTTGCTTACCCAAAATTTCAATGAAATTTTTCTACCTTCTTTCAATGAAATGAGATCACCAAATTTACGCTTCTTGCTAAATGCATCTTCTTTTGTTGAAGACTGTACACACAAAGTTGTTCTTTATTCACCTTTCCTGCAATCATGACTTGAATGGTTTCTGTACTCAGGTTTGAGATGTTCTTCCAATGCTTGATAACATTACTATTCAATGATTCTTGCATCTAGCATAAGTATTTTGAATGATGGAAACTGTGAGTTCTAGAAGTGGACTAATTGTGCCTGTACTTGATGACATTTGCAATGGAAGTAACTTCTGAAAATGAAAAATGCAATCTGTTTTGTCCTTTGATTATGAAAAGCTGCAATACTTATTTATTCTATCAATCTTCCTGAATCTGTAGCTCGATCTTCTGAACTTAAAGATGTACTTTAAGTCTGTACTTTGGCATTTGCAATTGAAATATACATCTGGAAATAAGAGTTATAATCTGTTTATCCTTTTGATTCTTCTCCTTGAACATTTGAATGCATGAGTGAGTCTTCTTTTGTAGTCCTTGAATTTTGTTTGGTCATTGAGTGTAATCTATGCTTGATAGTACAAAATTTTAAAACATGCATTGATCTCTTCTTGACTGCTATGACCTATACTGCAAACTAGAAAATAATTAGGCTTTTTGGCCTCTCTTATATTTTATACTCTTTCTTTTCTTTCTTTTTTGATTTTTTCATGATTCTGATAATCATATGTGCTACTATAGGATATTGCTTTATCAATTTTGTATATGTTACTTGATGTACCTTATGACTATGATATTAGGAAATCCATTTGCATGAAGTTGGATAGTACATGAGTATAGATTAAACCCTGAGCTCTTGACTGATGTCTTTTCCTTTTATTTTTTAGTACATTGTAGTTATTGGATGACAAAGATGGAAGATGGAGCTGGAGCCAGAACAAAGAAGACTAGGAGAAAACCCAAGGCAATGATGGGTTTCTTCTATACTCTTTTAATTTTAACTTTATGCACATGTACTTCCTACTTCAGAAGTTATGAGTTACATCCCATGGCTTGTGTGGGAAACATTGAATTTATTCATGAATAAATGACATTAATTTCTATAACTGAGTTGTATACTTCTTTCTGCATTAAGCTTTTATGATGGATATTGATTGTATAATGAAATAAATAACTCAATCACATAATTAAATGTATTTAAACATGCGAAATAATGAGATTTAATGCACCTATAACTTAATAATGAACTCTCCTTCATGCAAACCACAACTCGCTTGTTTCTCCTGAATATAACATTTCACCTAAATTGTGATTCTCACCTTCATCAAGGCAATGCATTGGTCCTTCGGGATTTTTGTGTTTCCTTGCTAAAGACAAACATGGAATGATAGTCTATGTGAGGTGTTACATTCTATAACAACACACATAGTTGTAGATTACATGTAGTTAATCAATTGTTGCAAATAAAAACACAATAAAAGCTATGCGATTCCCCTAGGTAGGTTTCTTTCATCAATGCCTTCCATCATAAACAAAGTTTCAAGTTTCAAGTTGTTCATTTTTACATGAGCACAAAATTGTCAACACCTCCTATCGGGTCAACTACGTCGTTGCCAATTCCACATAAGTAACCACCTATCCAACTCAATACCATACCCCGTTAAAAATATTTACCCCATTATCTCCTCCTACTAAGTCATCTACAGTGTTATCAATCCCAAATAAGCTACCACCATTCAAGATCCCTCCCCACCCTACTCCACATAAGCGTCCAATTCTCTTTTTCAAATAAGTTAATACTTACATTAATGGGTGGGACACATTTCAAACTCTGCCACCCCGCTTATGTATGATACTTCTCACATCACAACATAGATCTCCATCACTCACATACTCGTGGGGCATCAAAGCTTCTCCCCTTGAATTGCTATCAAATGTCTTTATCATCTCATGCACTTCCGGCTCCGAGCCTAATGTCTAATATTTCTTAACCACTCTTACATCTTGTACACACATTATATTGTTACTACCCTATGACGCACTCTAGTTCCACGGTTCACAAATGTTGAGGGTCTAAATTTGAAATGAATCCCATCGTGTAACACTCTGATTTTGTATGTTAACTTGGTGAATGTTTTACATACTGTTATAGCTGCTGAAATGAAGGCAAACATGTTAAGATATGTACTGATCTTAAGAGAATGTGTTGCTAATTTGGATTCTTGCATGCTGTGATTTATTGTATGGAACAGCAGTTATCGTACTTGTGTGTTTGCTGATGTGACGACAAATTGTCGTATACTTGCTAAACTCTCTTTGCTGATTGACAGCATACCTTGAATCAATTCCATTGATCCAAGTATGCTGAGGTCCTCTTGTGATTTCTGTGTCGATTCACACTTGAACCGAACCGAGATTGTTATGAGCGTGCAGCGCCTGATTGCAGTTTTGGGCAGCTGGCACATAGATGCCAACGACAGGGGTTCGATTCTTGAACCCTGTAC
Source organism: Taxus wallichiana var. yunnanensis (assembly GCA_018340775.1). Lineage (NCBI taxonomy): Eukaryota > Viridiplantae > Streptophyta > Pinopsida > Cupressales > Taxaceae > Taxus > Taxus wallichiana. The sequence continues at coordinate 213,776,931 of CM031237.1, read as the reverse complement.
TGTCGAACTTGGGACCTCGTGAGGCAAGGAATGCCTGGACACGGGTGGCCTTGGCACGTAATCTGAAGGACGGAACGTCCTGCTCTGCATTAACGTGAATGTTAGTAGGGAGGCTGGATGGAAGTTGTTAGTGTTAGTGGTTAGTGTGAATTAAACCCTAAACTAATCCTAAATCCTAACATGCATCCTACACTACTATCCTAAGTGGATTTTTAAATTATAAAAAAAAAGGGGAAAATAACCTAAGCCCTAATAACCTAAGGCTAAACTAAGACCTAGGTTGAATACTATATGCAACCTAAACTAATCCTAATCTAAGGGGTACGCAGACCCTTGGAGGGAAGGGATAAGGATGAAGGAAGGGCATTCATTGGCAGTTATTAAACAGTCCATACGTGGACAGCGCCAGTTTTGGCGGGGCAGGTAGGAAATAGAGGCATCTATTTGGAGATAGAGCTAAGTTCAGTTTTGCTTGGGAAATTTGAAATTTAGAGTTCGCCAACTCAAGTGGCGGTGGCGTGGAAAGTAAGGAAAAAGGCAGAGCCTTAATTGCATTAATTGTTTTCGGTCCTCGCGACCAGCTCGCCTTGGAAAGTGTATGAGGGAATTTGATTTTCATTGTTTTGATTTGGTTTTGGCAAAGTTGCTTTGCATTTGGTTTTTTTACTGGTTCGGTCAGAACCACTCTTGAATTTGACATTTTCTTGGAAATTTCGAAATGTTGTTGCTAAGCTTTGAAGAAGAAAGAAGTGTTGGAGAGGTTGTCTTTGTCATTGTGGAAGGAAACAACGCGCAAACGGATCCTTCTTCGAGCTCTGGAAAAGAGATTTCAGGCATGTTAAGCCCTTCTCTTTAAAAATCTTTGCTTTGATTAAGTGTATCATTAAAACAACCCTGCTCTTGGGTTTTGATTTTGTGACTGTTGTCAAATCGGTTCGATTTGGATTTCATCGATTCTTGCTTCTCTTTTGGAAAATGATATGTTGAACGTTTCTGGTTGCTTGGTTTTGGTTTGTTTTTGCTCGAATCAAGTTGGAAATGAATTGCTGTATTGGTTATCGACTGTATGGTGGTTTGAAATGGATATTTCTTTCACTGTTCGTGTTGTTTGAAATTGGAACAGGCTGTGTAATCGTTCCTTATAGTGAAATTGTTTCCTTAAGTGTAATCTTTTCTTGCTGTATTATATTGGGAACTGTCCTTGCATGTAAAAAAAAAAAAGGAAGTGGAGATACAGCCGTGTATATTGCTATGAATTGGGTTTCATTGAATCTTGCTGTCATTTTGGAAACAATAAGAAATATTGTCTTTGACTGCTGAGTTTAATTGTCTTTGTATTTCTCGAATGATGTACCTTCCTGTGTGCTGGACGTTTGTGAGTAACGGGAAATTCATCGTATATATCTTGTGACTGTACACTTATTATGAGTTGTTTTCACTATTGAAACAATCGTTTATTGCTAACGAACTGGAAGGAAGGGAATAATAGTTGTTGAAGTAGTTCTTATTGAAATTTTCTTTAAGAAAGTAGATCCTTTTCCTTGTACTGTTTTGGATTTTGGATGGAAGTGGCATTCGGGTTTCCTTTGAGTAATTGAACTCGAACTGAAGGAAGTATTAGCAATATTATCATTGCTGTACCTTTTCTTGAGTAGGAACTAAACGAATACGTATTGGGTATTCGTGAAGTAGGAAAAAGATAACTGTTTTTCCTTCTTAAGTTATCTATGGATTTCGTTTCTCCTTGTTGAAAGAATAAGGTGGTTTCACTGTGTTTTATAATGTTGTTTGGTCTTCCTATACGGACTGTTGACACAATTACAACTTGATTGTATTTTGTGCAAAGAATGATTATATTTCTTTATACTGTAATGGAAAATTGATTTCATTGCGTCTTATATTTGAGGTTTGCCCTCCGTTTGAACCGCTCTGCAGTGAATGCAACTTGACTTGGATTTACTGTTTTAAATAAATGGAAAATGTGGAAATCGAACTTGTTTTTGAGTCTGTCATTGACTGTACTACAAGATTACATGATTGACACCCTACGCGGATTTGCCTTTATTGAGGTAGTGATATATGAATATTCTATTTGGGTTCTGTACTTCATTAGGAGATTGAAGAATGCTGTATTTGAAATTATGATTGATCAAGATAGAATTCGAATTAGATATCCATTGTTGTGGTATACTTTGGATTTAAATTATGCAAAGCATGAGAGTTTGTTTTTCAATAAGAACGACTGTTCTGTTATCTTTATAATGAGCTGTCTTGTTTAGATGAACACGGGTTGGGTGTTTGATTTCGTTTTGAACAAAATGGTTGTTTCTTAATGAAATTATAGGGAATGAATTCTTCTCTTTTGCTATTTTTGACTCTGAAAATAATATTGGAGCTTTACGGTGCATAAGAATTTGGTTTCGCTGTAGGTAACAACAATGTGTAATTTGTTATTATGAACTGTATGCGTTCATGGATATAAAAGGTCATATGAGTAAGTGATTGCGTGATTGTATAACTGTTTGTTTGGTTAACAATACAGTGAAAGAAGTATGGAATCTTCTAGTACAACAAATACATAGTCTGCATCTTGATATTGCTTGTTCTATGATGAATACGATGTTTTACTAACCTGTTTTGGTATTCATATGAACCGGAATTAAATGAAATTATTCTTGCTGCCGGAAAGTGAATTCCGAATGGATTTTGTAAGTTTCACTCTGAACTGTTATCTTGATTTGTCTTTCGTTTGGATTCCACTGTTAGGACAGTCATGTGGAAAGAAATAGAGATATGAATGAATGTCTTGGAAAAGTGATCTTTTCTTCTTTCATTCAGTTGGAAATCTGGAATTCGTGAATAATGAATTTTATAGTGCTTAGATGGGAGCAACTATATGCATTGTTGTTCACTTTCTTATCTGTACTTGATTGCTTTGAATTTAATATGATTCATGAACTGAAAGGAAAGTAATGAATTTATATTTCAGTTAGTTTCATCCTTTGCATTTGTTATTAATGAAAGGCGTGGAAAGGATAACTGTATGTTATATATGCAGTAAGCTACTTGTATTCCTAACTTTACAAATATTGTGAATTGATACTTGTAATGATTATGTGGAAACGGGACAGCAGTTCCTTGGCTGATTGTGACGATGTTTTGATAGTTCGGTTGTTATCTTGATCTTTCTTTAGTGCCTATTTAAGTGATTGATGTTTAACGCCGTTTCATAAAAGCGGGGTTCTTTTATTGAGACAGATTAGTTGAAGCACCTTATTTTAAGGATAAGTGCTTGATATGCTCGATTCATTGAACTGACCGTGCAATGCAATTCATTTTGCGAGATGGAATTTGATTAGAATAAAAGACTTGGTTGTTTTCTGATGCTTCTTGATTAGCTGTAAAATGAATTGTAATTGTTACTTTGATTTCTCTTTGAGGAATTGTGAAAAGAAGAAAATATATTCTTCTGTCCATGAGTTGTATGGATGTTTTGTATAAACTATGCCCAATCAGCTTGGATTGGCAAATGTACAAATTATGACTTGAAATATTGAATACAATTACAAGTGTGATATTTTCAATAATTATATCAGTTTGATATTGTTGTTTAAATTGGAAATATGATGTTATTTCTTGATTTGGAATTGTTTCATTGTCCTTGGATGGATGCTGAATTGAAACTGATATCTATTCTTACTTAAATGCAACTTTTAAGTTGAAAATGCAATTAATTCATACTTGGGTAAAGATGAATTTTTAATTGACATTAAAAAGGATTAAGAAGAATATGATTCCATAATCAGAAGGTATTCAGGATTAGCTTAGGAGCTAAGGAATATCAATTCAACTTCGGAGTAATCGAACTTCGCTTTCGAACTCCGTTAATGATCTCGTTTGATAAATTCAGAATAAAGGATATAGGATAAATATATCCAAAATTAATGGACCTTAACTATATAACGTTAAGGAGAACAAATGAATACATTTCTTGGGAATTAGACCTCGTTAAAATGACATCTAATAAGTTAATATTCTGAATTTAGTTGTAGTTGAGAAAATCTTGGCTAAGTTTAATAGGTTAAACTTATCATGTCCGTCGATGCGGACCGCTTGATCCAATGATTAAGAAGAGAACCAAGTAGGAAATACAGCCCTTCGACACAAAGGAGAAGATGCATAGCAAGCTAATGGACGGGTTTAGTCCCTCTTAGCCCTGTACAACTGTAACAGAAATGAGGATCAAGAGATCAGCGTGGAGGCTGAAAGTCGATTTTAATTATTAATTCGTGGCTAAGTCACTTGAGCAGGATGTGTATTCTCGATGGGTGGATTCTGCAGGACATTGGCATACGCCAGCTACAGCAAGGTGTCTTCATGAAGACGGGGTCTTCATGACGACACAATGTTGCAGCTGACATATAGCAATGCCCTCCCGAATTAAAACATTTAGAATACATAGGCTGAATGTGTAACTCTTAGCAGGGGATAGAGTATGATCAGATATACGGAGTGACTCCGGAATACTAAAGATAATTAGACACACGGAGTCGTGGGGTAACGACACCGTATGTCTGCGTATCTTTAGTTATCAGGAGTGCCTTCTTATATTCGTTCATATTCTAATTGGTTAAATTGAAAGTTTAAAACTGACCTTAAACGAAGAGGACTGGTAGGAACCAGGAAAGACCATTCTAGATAACAGGTGAAGTGAGGTGAAGGACGTATTCCGTAGATGTGTATCACATCCAGGAATATGATCATGCAAAGCATGTGAAAATCTTTGGCCAAAGTATCGCAATTGCTGGTTGCGTTGTCCTTATCACTTAATTTAAGATGCAGGATGTCAGATGAATATCGATGGCTTGATATTCGAGATAGGCTTCTTAAATGGATCACTTCGATAACCGGGAAAGGTTATGAGAACAAGTATATATATTATACTATGCATAAACAGACATGAAAGAACGGTTGTTGCCGAGTCATGAAATGAAGGATCGTTGAAACTCCGAGCCATGAAAATAGAAGATCGGCAGTTCATCGAGTCATTTACAGCAGCATATAGAATCTGTTATAAGATTGAATGGCATTGAATGTGTGTTCCATATTGTAAATATGCGAACAGGGAACATTCGTTTTAAAAGGAAATTGTGTGATCAAACTGTGTTGTTTGGGCGAAGAGAACAATTATTAAAACTTGAGCATGTGTTTGAATTTTATAATTCATAACGATGAACGTTATAAAAAAAAAAATTCCCTGTTACGTATTTTAAAATGGGGATGTTACACATCGCATTCCTTTTCACACTCTATGTTTTGTGATCTATACTTCTAGCACACATTTTACACCATTTTTCGATGACACACTCGTATTCTATGGTTCATTCTTGATTGTTGAGTGGTATTTTATAAATGAACTTCATTTCATACACATCCAATGGGGCCACGTTGTTCTATCACATTCACACCTTGCATAACATTTCATCACACTCGTGCACTTTTCATTTTCATATCTTGGTTGCACTTACTCTTACTTACATATACTACTTACATGATGTACTTTATTTACTATGCTAATCATATACTCGGTATGTCATTAACTTTCTATATACACACATGTGTAGACACGAGAATCATGCACTTTGGGTAATTATCTAGTCTCGATTACATACTATTATTCATGTGATTCCTAAGTAATAAAAGTACTAATTAACCCATGTCTTTGGTCACCTTTATTTACTTTATGCTTATGCTTTCAATCTTGTAATCTTAATTGCTCAATCTATCTTTTCATCTTTCGACATTTGTCATTACGGACACCCGGTGCCCAAATAGAATGCCAACGCCAGCACCCCCTGTCCCTTAAGGTGCCCTTGTCCTCTTCATACTTTACTCACACTTTTTGGGTCTTTTCTAGCCATTTGAGCATCTTATCTTTTGGTATTCGGCCTTTTCGGGGTTGATTACGAAATTCAAGCAAAAAATCATATAAATATAAAGTTATGTGATCATAATAAGGGACCAAACATTAAGCATCCACTATCTCCACCCAAGGTTGCATCATCAAAGGCATCTATGCCAGCTCCATTTGCATCCATCTAGCTCCATCACAAGGACAAAGGCAAGTTCATTTACATCACACTTCTTAGGTGGAGATTCTATTGTTTCCATGTACACATTATTTACATTCTATATCTAGCTACTTACTCATTACTTCAAGTGCGACACACCGAGAGAAACCAAGGGCACAATTCTACACACACATATAACTACATTGGAGTCCGAGATGTCTTTATGAACACTCATTTGTAAGTCCACCATTGTGGCGGCTGAGGATAGTCTGACCCCTCATTTTACATCTTTCTTTTTAGGATTTGATGTCTATTTAAGGGTTTTGCAGGTGCTTTCTTCATTGCAAGTTTACAACGACCTCGGCAACCTTAGAACAATATACACGTGACAAAAGATGAAAAAGTGTGAACCTCTTATGACACCTCAAAGGAGGTTTTCTAAGCATCTACACAAACTAGGGTGCCCAAAATCTAGACCATGGCGACTACAGTGCTCCTATCCTTGTCCAAGAACCTCGGTCTAGTCATATCTATCGGATCTGTATTTTCCAAGCTTCTCTGTGACGTTCCTCTATCTTTTTCAGCCTATCTCGATCGTGACATAGTCCAATGAACCTCTTTGAATCAATTAAGGCTCTTCTAACCCTCTTTGTAATTAGGGTTTCATTATTTATTACTTAGCTTGTTTGGTATATTTATATATTTCATTATTGCATTTATTTATTGATACCATAGCATTAGATTAGGCTATTATTTTACATTTTAGCATAATCAACATGCATGTTCACTTGGTCTTTTGGAGTGAATGTAGATCTCTTACATATTTTCACACGCTGCAACGATGATCGAGAATCTACCTTTCCTACTCTCACACATTATAGGTGTTATTATTTCATCATATACTACTTCCTATTCTTACTAACACATTACTTTCCATTGATACATACATGTCTTGACATACTTTTTATCTTTCTAACATGCTAATGGGTGCTTCATGTGCAACATTTGCCTTGTAGGACTATATCACCATGGTTATCTAATACACTTTTTGCCATTGTTATCTATTGTATGATAATATTTGGGGGCTTTACCCTATGTCTTGTTTGATCATTGTTTGCTTTCTTTTGGCCTCTTTGGCCCACATTGTCTTGTGACATTGTGAGCAATGTCCTATATTTGAATATCATTTTCACGGTCCACTTTATTTGCAAACTTACTTAATACATTATCTTCTATTACATGTTTGCTACTTTTTCTACTAACCTATGTTCCTAGCCACTTTGTTTCCATGTGCCTTGGTTTCTACCATTCACATCCCCTACCCTTGTAGGTATACAATTCAACCCATCATTAGGTCCTCTCCTTTGGGCTGCATTCTCCTACCGACATTGCATGCACCCCAAATGAGGGGGCATACATTGGGTGAAAAATCACCCCTACAACAACTCAAAGCTATAATACAAATTTGCACAACACAATAAGAATATAGGAACACAGTCACACATAATGGCCCAAATCCCGACTTGGGTCCTCAACACAACACACATACACATGCCCAACATCATATAGTAGTGCACAGGTTCATGTTTCCTACCCTGCAGGTGTTAATGACCTAGGGGAAGACAATCATTTTCTCAGTACAACATAGCTTACAACAGTTTACAAAGTAGTTCTACATTAACAAGCATTGGATTTCGATCCAGAATGCATTCTATCTCCTAAAATTACTATAATCGAACAATTCAAAACTAATTGGAACAAATCGGGACGTACTTATCTATTGTGGTGCTTATTGGGAAGAGTCATGGAAGGAGATTAAAACTAGATCTCTCCCCCCAAAAGTTACTCTTTAGCATGAGATCGCCCAAAAAAATGAATCTTGGCGTGAGATCACCTAAAAAATCACTCTTAGCGTGAGATCGCTTGAAAAAATCGCACTTGGCTTGAGATCACCCCAAAAATTCACTCTTGGCATGAGATCACCCAAAATCCTCACCTTCAACATTCAAATCAACAACTTCAAGCAATGGGACATTTTTCTATATTTTACTTTCATATATATCAGTGCACACTTTACTTTTTACACTCTTTACATACTTATACACATATTTCTTTAATCTATCATATACATAACTTTGAATACTTCCTCACTATTCTTTTACTGTGTTTTCCTTACAATAAACAACTCACACAAGCTATAATAACACGATCTGATGCACATGTTTCACCCCTAGGGTCCACTTTCCTTTCCTAGTCTTCGCGTTTCACTTTGCAATCACTCCACACTTCACTTGTCCACTCGGTATGTTATTCGTCGCACACTCTACATGTTTATCGGTACACATCTTTTATCTACTTTATGTTATTGAGTATTCACTCAACAACATAAAGTGGGGGCAAATGTATACAAAAATCATGCACTTGGGTACATTCTAGGTCCTAAAAGCATGTTAGCATTTACATGATTCCTAAGTAAGAAAACTAGTGGTTGACAACTATCTTTGGCCTCTTTTATTTGTTTTTATTTTATCTTTGGTCTTACACACCCTACAAATTTTAGTCATAACTTAACTTGTTTATCTTTTACGGCTTCGAACATTAGCGCCCAACCAAGATAGTAGCACCTGGCGCTCATGTCCCTCTTGGGTGCCCCTAATCCTTTCTTACCCTACTCTTTTTGGGTCTCTATTATCTTTTGGGCATATTTTTTCACTTATGGGTTGACCTTTTAGTTGTCAATTATGAAATTCAAACAAGGGAATCATATAAATACACGGTTATGCTTTCAAAATAGAGGACCAAACACTAATATCATCACCTAAGCTTGTATTCAAGAGGCACCTAAAACACTCCAAGGAATTTATCTAGCATCCATTAAAGGGACAACGGATGTAAAAACTATGTCTACAAAACATAAGAAGGGGAAGTTCATTTTATTCCATCCACACATTCTACTACATTGCTACATTCTAGCTACAACCCGCTATCAAGTGCAACTTGCATAAGGGCATCCTAGGGCACAATTTCTACACACACTCATAAGAACTACATGGAGTCTAAGATGTAGTGTAATGCTTGGTCGTAAGTTCACTCTTGGGGTGATCGTCGGGGTTAGTCCAACTCCCCATTTTGCATTTTCCTTTTTAGGTTTGATGTCATTTGATGGGTCATTGTATTCTCCAATCATTTAACTAACATGATCTTCTATTAGTGTCATTATAAACCGGGGTTGTGTCTTAGGCTGTATGCAATGGAGCTTTATGTAACCAGTTTTCCTATTGGGTCTTCTATTGGGGGGTTATTGTGAGATCTTTCTAAGTTGGTTACTAATCTACGGAAACTCAATGTAAATCTATGGAATTAAGTTATTGTGATGAAATGAAGTCTAAAATCTTCTATTTAAATGGAAATGCATAATTTGAAATAATGGAATTGAAATTACACACTTGTAACTAAAAATCGTAGAAGTAAAAGCACATGCTAACTAGACTTTGCATAAAGGGAAACACACATTCTAAATAGAAATTTCAATAGGAAAAAAATACGTTCAAACAAAGATTGCATGAAACATACTGAAATAGAGATTGCAGAAAACTTATCAAAAACCATATGCGTATGTGAATGTAAACAACCTCATGTCTCCTTGGTTGAGTGGGCCTTGCTCTCCCTTGGGATAGAGGAAATCTCAACAACTCTAGATCCTCAAAATGATGCTCACTTATATTAATTCAAATAAGTTCCATGACATATCTAATACGTGAAAAGAAGAGTGCTAAATACAACATGCTATATATTGCAGATTATATCTAAAATAATAACCTACTACAATGTTCTTAAGAAGGTGTCTTTATATAGACACAAGAAGTTATAGAATATGCCATAATAGCTAGCACTAACATCTCCCACTAATCAACATTGATCAAGACTCATAAATTCCTATAGGACTTGCTTAGAAACAAGTCCCATACTTATAGGTCGATAGGTGGAAAAAGTCTTCCGCTTCCGCATTCCAGCTCCAAACTCAGACTTCTTAATTACATTGGCAATAAACGTTCATTATTTCCCTACACACATCATCACATTTCTCTCATGAAGGAAATTAGTAGGAAGTTATACAATAATCAGGTTACATGAGAAAAAGCAAGGAAAATGCATTAAACTCACTAAGATATAACTATACAAAGCATCCCCATGCATTAGAAAATCATATCTAAATGACAATTTATTAATCATAGGAATGATATAAATGAGCCAAATAATGCACTCATCATTTCCCCATGAAGTCAAGTCCCAATCAACTTATCTATCTCCACCTTGTGACCAAGATGTTGGGCCATGCATATTCTTCAAATTGGTCAACATATTGCTTCGGTACCTTTACATCCATGAGTGTTTTACTTCGACTTTTGTCTCTCATTTGATTAAGGTAACATTGAATTTCTAGATAGTAGAGGACTCAAGAGGAGAGGTGGTCTTGACCTACCCATTCAAAGTGTACCCATGGTATCATTGTAGAATGGTGCGCTTAATTTCATGAAGAAACGATAGGAAGTGGTTAGGAACTATCAATTTGAAATGCACATGGATTCTCAAATCGTATATAAAATCGTAGAGGAAATTTGGCGTTGGATCCTCAAATCCGCATAAAAGGTTGACAAGACTAGGTATCCATGTGAGTAGTTTTGATATGTGAGACGATGCACATCCCATCGCTTGAAATGGAAATGCCACCTGTCCCTTTCGTAGAATGTGACACATGTGGTGTGCGTAGAAATCATGACTCATTACACCCTCATGTCGTCATGTCAGTGTCAGATTCAAAAGGATATCCATAATAAATACATTGAACATTGTGTATGGATGTAATTATGATAAGTTCATGCATGGGGAGTTGCTTCATAAGGAAATATCCGTAGTGAATTAGAATGCACTTACCCATGCTAGTTCAACGTCTGATATCCATAGATTTCCACGTCCTATAGTTTGAGATAAAATGTGATTAGTGGCCTTTAAACAATGAAGATTTCTACATTTATTGAAAACAAAACAACTAACTAAGGGAAGAAGATCAAGGTCATGACCATCCTCCTTTATTTAAATTGAAAGACAACAATTACTCTGGATGGAGGGGCGAAGAGCCACCTCAACATGCATTTCCTCACTCAACATGATGTCACTAGTGAAATTTCCCTTGTCAAGAGGTCATTGATAAATCCTGAGTCTGTGTCCATTCATAAGAAGATTCCTTCTATCGCCATCGATTGGTAACAATCACACAGAGCCGTTATCAAACACTTTGTCAATCTAATATGGGCCCAACTAGCGTGTCCAGTAACTTACCTTTAAACTGTTGATATTTAGAATCAAAGAGTAAGACCCATTCTCCCTCGTGAAACATCCTTGGATTTGATATGAGCATCATGTCAGGTCTTCCTCTAATGTTGGAGAATTTCTTCCTATTGTTGTGCTTCCATCCATTTTCATCCAATTCATTCAGTTGCATCACCCATTCGTGTTGTGCTTCATCCAAATTGATGTCAACTTCTAGTGTTGTTCTCCAAGGTGTGTAACTCAAACTCTACATGTAATAGTGGCTTCTTCCCATATACCAACTCATAGGGAGAAAAACCAATAGTAGTGGTTTTCCAGGTCATGTTATAGGCCCAAACTACCTCGAGAAGTTTTGGTACCCAATTTTTCTATCAGCATTGACCACTTTAGTTAGAATGTTCTCAAGTTCTCTTGTTGGTGACTTCCACCTGCCCATTGGATTGGGGGTGATATGGTGATGATTTCTGGTGCTTGATTCGGTAGATTTCTAGAAAATCCTCAATCATTTTAGACACAAATTGAGGACCTTGATTAGATACAATGGCCTGGGGCCCCAAATCATAGCAATATCTGATTGTACAGGAAATCAACAACAACATCCTCATTGGTAGATGCCAATGCTTGAAATTCAGCCCATTTCATGACGTATTTTGTGCATACCAAGAGGTATTCTTTCCCAAAATATGGGGGATCAAAAGGTCTAATGAAATCAATTCCCCATTTCTCAAATGGTCTTAAGACTAGTTGAGGATTAAGAGGCATTTCCATGGATAGTGTAGGCTTCCCCATTCTTTGACATGCATCACACTTCCACACATACTTCTTGATAGTCTTGTGGAGGGAAGGCCAATAGTACCCAACTCCAAGGACTTTGTGAATTGTCCTCTTTACTGAGTAATGTCCTCCTCTTGGCTCATCATGACAAGCTCACAGTATGTCGTATACTTCATCTTCTCGAATACACCTATGAAGAACCATATCAGGACAAAATTTGAATAAAATTCCATTACACCATTTATATGTTGCACTATTTTTAACCAATCTTTGTCTCTCTTTATGAGTAAAATAGGCAGGAAAATTCCTTGTAGTTAAATAATTTGCAAGATCAGTGAACCACGAAGTCTGAGTTGATATAGAAAAAAAAATTTCATTGAAAATTGATCTGGACTACCTCATCATTACCTAAAACATTCAATCTCGAAGAAAATCAACAACAACATTAGATTTCCCAGGCTTATCAATAATGGTCAGATTGAATTCTTGTAACAAGAGTAACCATCTAATAATATGACCTCCTACTCTATGGTTTATTCATCAAATATCGGATGGCAGAGTGGTCAGTATAAACAAATATTTTATACCAATGATGTAATGTTGAAATTTATTCAAGGAGTAAACAACAACTAAAAATTCCTTTTCCGTAGTGGTATAGTTTCTTTCCGTAGGATTCAGGTTCTTATTGATAAAGTAAATGGCATACATGTGATCCTCTTCATCTTTTTTCCCAAGAACAGCTCCCATGGCTATATTGGAGGCATCAATGTGGATATGGAAAGGTTTCCCCAATCGGGGCCTCTATAAGACTGGGGCGGTGGTCAACTTCTCCTTGATAATATCGAATGCCTGCTGACACTGAGGGGACCATTCAAAAACACAATCTTTTGTCAGCAATGAAAACATAGGTGCAAAATTTTACTAAAGTCTTTGATGAATCGCTGATAATACCCTGCATGTCCAAGGAAACTTTTGATGTCAGTTTGATTTGTTGGTGTAGGTAGTTGAGTGATGACTGTGATCTTTTTGGGGTCGACCTGTATACCTTTGGAAGAAACATGGTGACCTAAGATAATTCCCTGATCAACCATCATCAGACATTTTTCATGACTCAGGGATAGTTGGTGCTACTCACATCTACTCAATACTTTTTCAAGGTTATTCGAGATTCATCAAAAGTGGATCCATGGATAGTGAAATCATCCATGTAAACTTCAACACAATCATTTGTAAGATCTACAAAAATGGCCAAGACTACTCTCTGAAATGTAAAAGGTGCATTACAAATCCCAAAAGGTAAGACTCAATAAGAAAATGTACCCCAAGGGCAAGTAAAGGTGGTTTTATCTTGGTCAGCAGGTGCAATACTTATTTGGTTATACCCACTAAACCCATCCAAGAAAGAAAAATATTTCTTACTGGTGAGATTGTCCAGAACCTGGTCAATAAAAGGCAAGGGAAAATAATATTTCTTGGTGGCTTTATTAAGTTCCCTATAGTCAACACAAATTCTCCATTTACCATTTTTCTTGGGAACTATAACTAATGGTGAGACCCACTGACTATCAGATATAGGGTAGATGAATCCTACCTTTAGCAATTTTTCTATCTCATTTTTTACTATGTCTCTGAGTGTTGGGTTAATTCTTCATTGTGGCTGCCTTATGGGTTTAACATCTTCAGTGTAGATATGGTGAGTACAGATGTTAGGATGAATTCCCCTCATATCAGTGTAATCCCAAGAAAAAGCATGGGAATGTTTCCTCAAAATCTCAAGAACCCTAGCCTCTTGGTTGGCCTCCAAATTATTACCAATGGTCAGTTCTTTCCCTATGTCAACAGGAACTTGTTTGGTATCTTTCAAAATAGTGAGCTATGTATTGGTGATTAAAGAATTCAATGGGAAAACATGGGGCAAAGCATGTGTAAATGGGTACATTGTCAAGAGAGAAAATCTTGGTTAAAGGAAAATATAAATCGAGTTGTATTCTCGCATTATAAGCATAGATTTCTTTACAAGCTTCATTAGGATTATCACTTACCAAGGAAATAATATCAGACATGTCTAGAACAAATGGGTTTGTAGTCAAAGTTCCTTTCGTAGCCATTAGTTAATTTATGAGTCATAAAGCCCTTTACATCCGCTAGTGTGTATGACTCAACAACTTCCATCATATGGTTTTTCACTGCAATGGTGGCCAAATAAGAAGAACTCAAGAGAGTTAGTATCCAAAGAATCTACCCATACATGTTCACAAGCATACACATAAGGCTGGGCAGGAGGATATAATGAAATATGCTTGGATTTCTACCCATTTAGAATGGTCATTTTTCCCGACCTATAGTCAATATATGCAACAATAGTAGCCAACCAGGGTCTTCCCAAGATGACTGGATACCCCAATTTCTGAGCTTTAGGTTGTAAGACCATAAAATCAACAGGATACTCCCAAGATTCAATGGTGACCATTATATCCTCAATCACACCATCTGGTACAACAATGGATTGATCTGCTAATTGAAGAATGGTATTGGTAGGTTGTAGTCTTGTTAAGGACAAAATTGAACATATATGTTGTTATAACATTGATGGCAACACCAAGATCCACCAAAATGTTAGATATTGACTAATTTTTATATAAATAGTAATGACTGACTCCCAGGATCCTCATATTTTGGTGAAATAAGTTTTCCAACAACAAGATCAACCAAATTTCCTTCCACTCTGATGGTCTTTGGGTATTTCTTCTTTCTTCCTAGTGTCTTTATACACTCATTTCTAATGGTTTGGTTTAATTCTAGAATGTCCCTTATTTCTCATAGAAGTGGGACCTCAATGTGTACCTTTTTCAACTCTTGAACTAGCGTTGTTTCATTTGCAGTTTGAGTGTCCTGTAACCACTCAAGAAAAGGAGCTTTATGGGCATTTTGATTAGTTTCTTGACCGTTATGAGTGTTTTGTGTTTGTGGAGAAGGTGCAGTTCCTTCATTTTCCTCAAGTGTCTCTTCTTTATCAGTGTCTACAGGAATTTCCGTGATAACAATAGGAGGATTCAATGTTTTCCCAGACCTTAGTCACAGATTACCAATAGTATTAACCTACATTGTATTACTTGGTCCTACTTCATCAATTGAAGTTGTCTGCTGATTTTTAGGGTTCGCTACAGGTTGGGCTAGAAGTTGTGTTTGTGTTGCATGTCCGTGTTGTTGATAGGTTTGTGGTGGGGCCATTAAATCTTGTTGTGGTTTTTGGAACCTCCATTTTTTTGTTGATTAATGTTTTGTTGTGGTGTCCACTTTGCTTGGTTTTGGTTAGGATTCTGTTGAGGTACCCACTATTGGTTGTGTCATGGACTTGTTGGGGTCGGTGGTGTCCAACTTGGCTAAGTGTAGGGATTCATCCAGGGTGGTGGATGTGGGTAAGTCATCCAATTTGATGTTGTCCACTTAGGTTGTCCCCAAGTAGGCTGAGGAGCCTAACTGGGCCATGACATCCTCCAGGGGTTGTGAGTGGTCGAGGGAATATAAAACCTGATTATTTGGCCTTTGAACAAATTTTACCTCTACATCATCTTGAGAGATAGATATTCAAGCCTCCTTTCAACTGTGATAAGAAGGTGCAATGCTTAGTGTCATGGTCAACAACTTCATAGATCAAACACATGTCTGTGACATCCAAAGGAAATTCTCTCAAGGGATGTCTCTTCCTACACTTAGGGAAATATATGTCCAAAGGTTCTTTGGCAGCACTGGTTTTGGCCTTAATCCCATCTATGGTTGATGTTAATTATAACAAAATTATGTTTTCATGTTAGCCATTTCCTCCAAAAGTTTAGAGGTACCTAGGGTAAGCTTGGATGTTTTTCTCTTCCTTATACCCCCTCATGTTCTGGAGTAACTTCTGCATAGCTCAATGATTTGTTCCATAGTAAGTTTATGCACATCTCCTCCTCCCATAAGATGGAGGGAATCCTTGGTTTCCTCATCAAGTCCTTTAAGGAAAATTGTCTTAGTGATGTCTACATGTAACTCATAACCACTCCATCGATGGAGAAAGAGAAATCTATCCAGATAATCCTCTAGATTTTCATCTTCTTTTTCCGTATCTAGAAGAACTCTTCTTTCCTATCCCTTCCCTATAGTAGTCTTGATATTTATCCAAAAAGGCTATCTCCATGGATTCCCAAGAATCAATGGAGTTAGAGGGAAACCCCATGAACCATCTCATAGAAGAGTCTTTGAGAGTGGAAGGAAAGAGTTTGAGTTTTTGATTGTCGGTTCTGTAGTCATATGTCTGCAAAGAACTTTGAATTCAAACAAGAACTGATCGGGGTCTTCCGTAGACATGCCTCGAAAGATAGGGAGGATGGATGGTGAGATATTTTTCATGGGTGCATCCTCATCCTCATCCAAGACAATGGGATAAGTAAAGGTTTGACCCAAGGGTCGGTCTCCATTATTCTCGTGGTCCCCATTTTTGAGTGTTGGTCGAGGATGCAAAATGCTCAAAAAGGCTTCTAGGTGTTGTATTGGATTCAGTGTCACTCTCAGTGTTCCCTACGTGTAATTTATTTGGAGATATTTTTGGATGTTGCATGGTGTAAATATCTCCCTTGATCGTCTCGTGGCCTATGCATCAAGGTTGGTTATTGAAACAAGGCCCAAGACTTCTACTGGTTGCATATGTGAACTCCATTAACACCCATAGCATGTAAAGTGAGAAAAATGGCGTGGTGTGCTTATGGTGTTCCCTCGGAAATATGCCAAAAATGATGGGTCATTGTATTCTCCAATCATTTAACTAACATGATCTTTTGTTAGTGTCATTATAAACTAGGGTTGTGTCCTAGGTTATATGCAATGGAGCTTTATGTAACCAATTTTCCTATTAGGTCTTTTGTTGGGGGGTTGTTGTGAGATCTTTCTAAGTTGGTTACTAATCTACAGAAACTCAATGTAAATCTATGGAATTAAGTTATTGTGATGAAATGAAGTCTAAAATCTATACTTCTAATTTAAATGGAAATGCACACACAAAATTTGAAATAATAGAATTGAAATTACACACTTGTAACTAAAAATCAGTAGAAGTAAAATCACATGCTAACTAGACTTTGCATAAAGGGAAACACACATTCTGAATAGAAATTTCAATAGGGAAAAAAATACATTCAAACATAGATTGCATGAAACATATTGAAATAGAGATTGCAGTAAAACTTATCAGAAAACCATATGCGTATGTGAATGTAAACAACCTCCTATCTCCTTGGTCGAGTGGGCCCTTGCTCTCCCTTGGGATAGAGGAAATCTCAATAGCTCTAGATCCTCAAAATGATGCTCACTTATATTAATTCAAATAAGTTCCATGACATATCCAGTACGTGAAAATAAGAGTGCTAAATACAACAAGCTATATATTGTAGATTATATCTAAAATAACAACTACTACAGTGTTCTTAAGAAGGTGTCTTTATATAGACACAAGAAATTACAGAATATACCATAATAGTCGCACTAACGTCTCCCACTAATCAACATTGATCAAGACTCATAAATTCCTATAAGACTGTTAGAAACAAGTCCCATACTTATAGGTCGATAGGTGGAAAAAGTCTTTCGCTTCCGCATTCCAGCTCCAAACTCGACTTCTTAATTACATTGGCAATAAATGTTCATTATTTCCTTGCACACATCATCACATTTCTCTCACGAAGGAAGTTAGTAGGAAGTTATATGGTAATCAAGTTGCATGAGCAAAAGCAAGGAAAATGCATTAAACTCACTAAGATATAACTATACAAAGCATCCCCATGCATTAGCAAATCATATCTAAATGACAATTTATTAATCATAGGAATGATATAAATGAGCCAAATAATGCACTTAGAATATACATCATGTTTCTCACTCAAATATTATTTTCTTAATACACCTTCTCTCTAGAAAGTGGGTTTGAATACATTCAAGACCTATTACCAGTTACTTTAATGTTATTCTTTAATAATTTATCGTTCTTCAAATAATTAAGATGGTGAAACAATATTATTTAAGATGAAAAACATACTCAATCTTAGTTACTGACAAAATCGATGTTCCCTTTGCATCTCAATATTTCCTAGTTAAGAATCTTCTAATTGAGATTTCCTTATTCAATAAGAGATTATAATTTAATTTTGTGACCACACTCCTCTTGCACTTTTCAAGTCTTTCAAATAGACAACGGTAGATAAATTGGGAAGATTATCAAATATAATTGTTTAGGTACATTATCATATAAAGACTATGATAAGTCTATTTTTATATTAACACTTATCAATTATTTAATCATGGAATCTTTATTAATATATGTCCATATAAATACCTAATTTAAAAACTCATTTACATATAAAATAAAAGAATTTCAATGGATGTAAACTCATTTACACAAAGCATTGAATTTAATTTAATGCATGAAATTAGAATGAATGAGGATAATGCCAAGTCATTGATTCAAAGTCATTGTTGAAGTCATAATAAAAGAAAACCTCAAGTGAGATATATTACATGCAACACAACCAACTAATTTGAAATATGACTTAGAAAAAATAAAGGAGCAATTAAAATATATCAAGTTCCGCCAAGAATTTATTCATTGCTATAGACAAAATGAACTAGTTCATATCATCACAAGTTGACGTGACATGCCTAAAAAAAGAATCTTGAGATTCTAAAAAAATAAGCTTAATGTTCTTTTTATTAGTTTAGAATACCTATAAATTACTCTAAGTTTACATTAATATTATACAAGTATGCATGTGTTATGGGCGAACATCTTGAAAATGTACTGAGCTATCTAGACCCATTTCAAAATTTAACCATCATTTACAAGTATTGGAGTCTCATCTCCCTAAGTTTCCACAACACACCAATACTAAGAATAAAAATAGAAAATTTCTCACCACCATTTATAAAAATGTCAAAGACTTTGATACGATGAAAATAACACCTCTTTAACTTTGATTGAACCCACCTTACCCCATTTTATATGGTCTTTTTGTATGGACTTATAGTAGCACCCTTTGCTTGTGTCTAATATACCATTTGGGCCTGAAATTACTTGTACTAAATTTTATTTGCAAGATGAAGATGTGTTATTTTAAACTCTTAGAGTAGTAGAGCAAAGTACATTCTAAGTTGTATCCCAACACATTTTTGTTAAGTTAATTGATAGACTATTTAGATTTGGTTACTGCAATTTCTTGATGAGGAATTCAAACTCATTAAACAATGATTGGGGTTCAAATATCCCTTCAATCATTTAAGCAAGTCCGGTTTACCATCTAAAAATGTAATATACAGCAAAAATCCTTTTATATAAATAAAACCCTTTCATATAAATAACAAAATGTGATTCCATGATCTCCAAATAACTACAAATATCCATAAAAGGAGCTTGTCAAAAAGATCAACAACAGCTTTAAGCAAATGTAATTGCAGAGATGTAAATCTCGACGCATCAATGTTTGCTAGCATCATAAAAGCTTGTACAAAACTTGAGGTTTGGTATAAAATACAAACGTACATTAAAAAAATAATTGAGTTCAATTTTTTTAAACGTTATAGTTCGGATGAAAACTCTCATGGGTGCATATGCAAACTAGGTAGATTAAACAAGACACATCTCATTGAAAAATGAGTTATACACATGACATCATAGAATGCAATGGTTACAAGATATAAAATTCATGGCTATTGCAATAATGTCATCAAACTCTCAACGAGCACCATTTTCATTGTTATCCAAACCTTTACTCGCACATATGCCAAAAATATAAAATTAATATTATAATGTTACGAATGAATCAATATAAATGAAAATTTATAAAGTTTTTTAAAATAATCTATAACATAGAAATTAAAAGAATGAATACAAAATGATTTGAAAATCAGCATCTTGCTTAATTTTTTGATAAAATATTGAAAAATGGTGTAATGATTGTCTTTTAATTTGTATGTATTGCTGTTAGAATCGTATAATATGTGATGATAGATTCAACAATAAAGTTTTAGTAATGAATTATATGTAGATTTTTTGTTGTAAAAGTATTAATTATATTAGAGTAAGAAGATAAAGACATCAAAAATAGCCCTTGACTTGTATGTTACAACTTGTCACAAGTGGGGACATTAGAAAAACCAATGAAGCTTCAAGATATTTAATAAAAAGTTGTCCTTGGAAAACAAAATATAAGCTAAAACTACAAAGCAAGTAATTTGAACAAAAACATACACAAAGCTGGTTTTACAACTACTAATACTAGAGTTAAAACTTAGAGGTCATGTCACAAGGTTCTCTGAATTTCATAAAAAAGTACTATGAAAACATTCCCGAATACTATGATCAATATAATGTTAAAAAATGCATAGGGCCCCTATTATACAAAGTCTAAGTTGATGTTCGGTAGGGAATATTAATTAACTGCACTTTAAGATTTAGAAGACTAAGTAAACAACAAGGCTTAAGATTATTTGTAACAAATAATTACCATGTAATATCCTAGTGATAAATATTTTAGATTTATCCTCATTTTATACATCATTATCAATATTTTCTTAATAAGACAAATTTAATGTAGGAAATATGGGGTTTACAGAGTTAAGACACATTTTAGATTTGTGTTTAAGGCATTCAATATTAATATTCCTTAGAGTGATAAGATTTCAGTTGAAAAGCTATTATGTGAATCATATAACTTCAAAAGTATCGTATATCGATGTTTTTTTCTCCATGTATTGAATAAAAAAATAAAAGTTGAGTGGGAAATTTAGACCCATGTCAAACAAACCTACCAACCGGTTAAGCGCTCTTCAAAAAAGGAAGTAGAAAATGGAGAGCGACACATCCTAAATGACCTTTTAGACCTATCATTTTCCTTTCATGATAATACAAGCACTTTATTTGAGATCCAAAAGAGTTAAATCACGTTAAAACCCAAGTTAACGTTGTAAATTTTGTAGTAATTGGATAGTTGCAGTAAGTGCGCAAAGTCAAAGCTTTGCTTTATTAATAATGGTAAAGCGTGGTTTTGTACTTGTCGTAATTAAATAAAAGAAATTACTGAGAGAACTATGTTAAACATAAATCTCGCTAATAGTTGTCCTAAAATCAATACCATTATGGGTTAAATCGGCTATTATATGAATAATATAGCTTCAAAAGTATCGTATTTGATGTTTTTTTCTCCATATATTGAATAAAAAAATAAAAGTTGAGTGGGAAATTTAGACCCATGTCAAACAAACCTACCAACCGGTTAAGCGCTCTTCAAAAAAGAAATAGAACATGGAGAGTGACACATCCTAAATGACCTTTTAGACCTATCATTTTCCTTTCATGATAATACAAGCACTTTATTTGAGATCCAAAAGAGTTAAATCATGTTAAAACCCAAGTTAACGTTGTAAATTTTGTAGTAATTGGATAGTTGCAGTAAGTGCAAAAGTCAAAGCTTTGCTTTATTAATAATGGTAAAGCAGGGTTTTGTACTTTCATAATTAAATAAACAGAAAGTTACGGAGAACTATGTTAAACATAACTCTCGCTAATAGTTGTCCTAAAATCAATACCATTATGGGTTAAATCGGCTATTATATGAATAATATAGCTTCAAAAGTATCAGTATCTCGATGTTTTTTTCTCCATGTATTGAATAAAAAAAATAAAAGTTGAGTGGGAAATTTAGACCCATGTCAAACAAACCTACCAACCGGTTAAGCGCTCTTCAAAAAAGGAAGTAGAACATGGAGAGCGACACATCCTAAATGACCTTTTAGACCTATCATTTTCCTTTCATGATAATACAAGCACTTTATTTGAGATCCAAAAGAGTTAACTCACGTTAAAACCCAAGTTAACGTTGTAAATTTTGTAGTAATTGGATAGTTGCGGAAGTGCGTGTCAAAGCTTTGCTTTATTAATAATGGTAAAGCAGGTTTTGTACTTTCATAATTAAATAAACAAAAGTTACGAGAACTATGTTAAACATAACTCTCGCTAATAGTTGTCCTAAAATCAATACCATTATGGGTTAAATCGGCTATTATATGAATAATATAGCTTCAAAAGTATTGATCTCGCTATTTTTTTCTCCATGTATTGAACAACAAAATAAAAGTTGAGTGGAAAAAATAGACCCATGTCAAAAAAACCCACCAACCGGGTTAAGTGCTCTTCAAAACCCAAAGTAGAACATGGAGAGTGACACATCTTAAACGACCTTTCAAATATGTCATTTTCCTTGCATGATAATAAAAGCATTTTATTTGAGATCCAAAGGAGTTAACCACGCTAAAACCCAAGTTAATGTTGTAAATTTAGTAGTAATTGGATAATTGCAACGAGTGTAGAAGTCGGAGCTCTACTTTACTAACAATGGTAGAGTAGGGTTATGTACTCTCATAATTAAATAAATAGAACGTTATGGAGAACTATGCTAAATAGAGTTCTCGCTAATAGTTGTCCTAAAATCAGACATACCATTGTGAGTTAAATCAACTATTGTATGAATCGTATAGCTTCAAAAGTATCGTATCTGCTTTATTTTTTCTCCATGTATTGAACAAAAATAAAAAGTTGAGTGGGAAAAATAAACCCATGTCAAACAAACTCACCAACTAGGTTAAGTGCTCTTCAAAACCCAAAGTAGAACATGAAGAGTGACACATCCTAAACGGCCTTTTAGATTTGTCATTTTCCTCGCATGATAATACAATCGCTTTATTTGAGATCCAAAGGAGTTAACCACTCTAAAACCCAAGTTAACGATGTAAATTTAGCAAGATATTGGATAGTTGTAACGAGTACGTGTATAGGAGCTCTACTTTACTAACAACGCTAAAGAAGGGTTACTCAGACTCTTATAATTAAATAAACATAACGTTATGGAAAACTATACTAAACACAACACTCGCTAATAACCGTCCTAAAATTAATACCATTATGGGTTAAATTAGTTGTTTTTTTCTCCATGTATTAAACAACAAAATAAAAGTTGAGTGGGAAAAATAAACCCATTTCAAACAAACCCACCAACCGGGTTAAGCGATATTCAAAACCCAAAGTAGAACATGAAGAGTGACATATCCTAAATGGCCTTTCGGACTTGTTATTTCATTGCATGATAATACAAGCACTTTATTTGAGATCTAAATGTGTTAACCACATTAAAACCCAAGTTAACATTGTACATTTAACAATAATTGGGTAGTTACAACGAGTGTAGATGTCAAGATTTTCTTTACTAATAATGGTAAAGCAGGTTCTATACTCTCATCATTAAATAAACAAAATGTTATGGAGAACTATGCTAAATAGAGCTCTCGCTAATAGCCGTCCTAAAATCAGTGTAACATTATGGGTTAAATCAACTATTATATGAATCATATAACTTCTAAAGTATCGTATATGTTGTTTTTCTCCATGTATTGAACAACAAAATAAAAGTTAAGTGGGAAAAATAGAGCTCAAAATATATAAAAAAGGAGATTAAACAACTAACACTGTGTAATGTTTTATTTAATTGTTAATTTCATATTGTAGGATAAATTCTCATAAATACACAACAATGGTTTATCTGGCCATGGAAAGTGCATCTACAATTGCTTTGCTAACTGATGTAAATGTAAAAATTGTCTATCCTAGTTCTGTGTTTTGTCTTTTGATTTAAAATGACCATTGCTTTCATGTACCTTGTTCATTCCTTCAGGTTTTCTGTGTACATTGTTCTCTCCTCACAGGTTTCTGATAAATAATAAACTCTGTTGGAAATAGAAATCCTACAAAGAACACGGATAGACACAAACTAGAAATAGATTCCTTCAAAAGTTGATGAACTATTTAGACTTCATACCAAGTTATTCATAAAATTTAGAATAGTGTGCCTCGCCTCTTTGATTGTTCTTTTCACTTCTCATACTGTATAGAAGGGAAATAATTTGGAAATAATTTTTTTATTTTACCATTGTTTGTAAGCTTAAGGAATTGAAGATCCTTTTTATAGACCATGTTTTAAAATCAACTTCTATAGTTTTCTGTGCAAAGGAAAGACTGTGTTATTCGTTGTAACAAATAGGAGGATGAATGTCTTCAAAGTTCAAGCCTCGGAAAAGTTAAAGAAAAACTATACTGTTATTTTGTATCTAACAACAAGCTTTGATACATTTGCAAATCTAAGAGAGAATCAATTTTAGCCTCTCGGGTAGTCTTTGACAGTTAAAACCCGAGACTAGGGTTTGTGAAGGAAATTTGTGAAATCTCGAGTTCAAACCTATAAAAATCTAATTTTTACAGGCAAGACTATATCAGGATCGTGAATCTAAAGCAAAAGAAATCAGATCGAATCATCAAGTATTGAGGAAGAAAAACTTACCAATTTTGAGGAAACTCGTATTAGACCCCCTGAGTCAACACTATTACAAAATTAGTAAAGAATAACCCATTGTGAGGATCTAATTTCTTCAAGAAAGTTATAAGGAGTGTTGTCGAGTTTTGAATTTCATGAATTGAAGTGATAATGATATTTCAATAGGAAATCCATAACTGTGTATAAATAGAAACTGTGATAACGGAGGCAAAGTATTAAAAAGGGATGACTGTCAAGATTTTGAAGGTAAAGGAGAGTAAATTGAACCTTGAACCTCTATAGTTTGGCTAAGAATCTATTAGAGATTATAAATAAACCTTTCTGAGACTGAATTCATCTTGAAAAATAGGGACCTACACTGTATAGGAGTGATAGGCCTATAAATCCAAAGGCATACACGCAAGATAAGGCACACGTTGACCTTGGAGACCTAGTGGGTTAATTGGGCTACACTACACAGGGATATGTGTTTAATTTCAACAACACATTGGAAATTTTTTGTAGCTATAAAATCATCAGCAACTTAGTCACAATTCTACAATTCTATATAATGATACAGATCAAAAACATTCTTTTGTTAATCTTTGGTTTGGTTTAACCATATAAAACTTTGGGCTCATCTTCCATTGCAGGGTTGGGAGACATAGTTGCACTGATTATTGGAATACCTAATGATTTCTTACTTACCTTTAGATAAAATCACTTATCAAATATCAAATAACTATATTACGAGTTTCAGATATTTCTGTAGGTTCAAGGGGAGGGAGGATGTTTGCACTAACTTGTAAAATCTAAAATTGCATCATTTTCAAATGGTCTCATCAAGCACCATTTTCATTATTATCTGAACCTTTCACTGCAACACATGCCAAAAAATATAAAATTAATATTATAGGGTTACAAATGAATCGATAAATCATAAAAATGAAAATTAACAAAGATTTTTAAATCATCTATAATAAATAGACATTCAAAGAAGGAAGACAAAATGATTTTAAAACTACACCTTGTTTAAGTTTTTTTATAAAATCTTCAAAAATAATGTAATCATTATCTTCTAATTTGTATGTATTGCTCCTAGAATCATATGATAAGTTGGCAGCCACAATGATAGATTCGAGTTGTACAAAAATATGGTTTGTAGAATCATACTTGTATATGTGTTTCCCCTTTATTTTGCCGTACCAACAAAGTTGAAGTTCAATTCCTTCTTGTCTATCCAAAAGATCAATGTCATTATGGTAATTGTAAGCACCCAAAATTGCATGTGCTACATTGTCAGAAAATGGTTACAAAAGTCCCCAATGATGATTCATGTCCTTTCAGAAGGTGTTTGAGTTCCTAAACCCATTCGCAATACATATTTTTAGCCTAGACATCCTTACTTAGCTTCTCCACGCTCTCTTCCAACTTCTCGCTTCATTTTGTGCATGTTTTGACCTTTAGTGATAGGACCACCGCCCTACCTGAGCGGCGGTTTTGAAACTGCCGCCTAGGCAAGGCGGTCGTCCTGAGCACTTTTTCCATAATTTTTCATGCATGATTTTAACATGCGTGATTTCAGTTAACTTGACTTCTAGGGCACGTTTGTGAACCAAATTGCCTAAAAATAGTCATGATTGCTTGATATTCCTTCCCTCTATTTTTAAATAGATTTAATTAGTTTGAATTGCCTCTTTACCCAATGATTTGGCACTCCAAGGCTGCTTTGTGTATGAAGGCACGTCCCAACTAATTCCTATATAATCAATGCTTGTATTCAAGCAAATGGCTTGAGAATTTTGTTTATCTTGCATAGTATTGTTGCCACAATCCTGCTGGAAATTGCATAGCCAAGCTCTGTTCACTTGTGTTATCCCTCTTCCACTTGCATTACAACTAGACTGCCTTCAAGCTATCATTGCTCAAGCACCTTCTCCTATTTTTGCCTTTGCATTCCCAATTCCTTGGACTCATATGGACACACACGAAAGAAAGGATAAACCGAGGGCCGAGTCATCACACAATTGGATTTACCTCTATTCTATGAATTCTAGGTGTGAGTTGTTTGATTTCCTTCATTGTTACATCATATCAAATAGAGTAGAAATCAATTTCCTTTCATTTGCAAGTAATTAGTTAATTTCCAAGAGGGTTTAAATCATTAATAGCAGCTCCCGGTGACGGATCCTCTTCTTCCCATCCCTGTGGATCTAAAGGAGAGAATGACTGTAGGAGGTTGTCTACATATCATAGATCATTTGGAAAAGCTCTTGTTTTAAGTTAGTTTATTTTAGTGTAGAGTAGTTCAATCATTTAGAATAAAAACAAATTATTATTTGTGATTGTAATATTCGATTTGTGATTTGTTTAGATTAGTTTCCTTTCAATGAAATAGCATAGATTGTTAGTTTCATCTTAGTTAATTTGGACACTTCAAACTAGATCAACACTTGGATCTAATTTAGTTAGAGAAACCATAGGGAATTTACACTACCCATTCATAGCCTCTAAATCTCCCTTTGCACAACTCATACCAGAAATCACACTACCGATCTTAGTCACCGATCCTCCTATAGTTAGCCACACACATTCAACATCGGTGCTTTCCTCATGACCTCGGGGTCGAGTGTGGTTGAAGTTTGCATTTCAATTTTCATCCGTATTATGGTAATCAAACACTCTATTACCATCTTTTTCCATATTCTTTAAACCCTTCCAATGTACCACGTTAATGCTTGAAACACCATGATTTGTACTTTGAGAAACCTCTTTTCTTGTAGTATGTTTAACTATGGGTATAAAATCAATGTCAAACAAAACCCCACAATCGGACCCAATGCCAAAGCTAACTCAAACACCCTTTCTTGGTGCTCTCATCTCATCTAAAGTACACACCATTTCTCACTTTGGTTAGCCTATCCTTGGATAATGTTGAATTTCCATTCAATTGACTAAACAAACGTGATTTATACATATCCTTACCATCGAGATCACCAACCGGTTTAATGGCCGCACTTTCATTATCCACAATGGAATCTAATATTTCATCAAATTCATGCCTCCACTCACTTTCCATTGTTTTAAATTTACTTCCATCAAGTACCATTAATGATGAAGGTCGGAATATAGAGATAAAATGCTCTGGAAGAGAGTCATGAAGCACTTCATCCACAACTTGAAATTTTAAATAATTTTGATCCTCTTTCCATAGTTTAAGCCACCAAGAAGATTGAGTGTTATTAATGGGTTTCATGCCAAGACTTGATAAAATGCCTTGTGCATCATTCAATCCTTTTTTAGAGATTCTATAATTTTATCATCAGTAGATATTGTATAATATTGTGACAATACAATAGGGTTATACTTCATGTTTTGATGCGATTTGCTCCATATGCTTTCTTGATTCTTATGAGATTTATTAAAATAAAGTCCTTGGGGACTTGTTTCTTCTTCAACAACCCTATTAAGAGTTCCAACAGTGTGAAGTAAATCAGGTCAATCGTAGGACCTTTTACTCCAACAATGCCACCAACTTTGGTAAAGAAGTTTTCACATAAATATGAACCAATTAAGTGCAATACACATGGCAAGTGCGGGTAGTGATCCCAAACAATTTCATCAATAAAACTACAAAATGGCAAGAAATTTACACATCAAGATATGCCTCTTTGTTGATAAAATTAATGCTAACATCTATGTGGGATTGGTTTCATACCCAACATAGCCATAATATAAAGAAATGATGAACTCTTGATGCATTCCACACTCTTTCCCAAAGAGTCAAAGTATTAGACAAAAAATGTCAATGTAATCAACAACAATTGATAAATAAATATATGTACCTAATGTCCTCTTTGTCCTACCACTTATTGTACTTCTCATCTCTTTCAAACAATTTTGAACATGCCTTGAAGCAATGTGTTGTGTTGAAGCCCGATTTTGTCAATCTATCCTCTCTATATCTTCAACTTTCAACTTGTGATCATCCACTTTATTTTATTTTATTTTATGATTAAACACTTTTGACCAGAAGCTATGAATTAGAGGGTTAGGGGCCCTACCCTTACAACAGAGAGGAAGAAGAGAGAGAGAAGGAAATAGGAAAATAAGAAGTGGAGGGAAGGAAGAGCATTGAAGAATAGAAGAGCACGAAAGAAAGGAGACAAATAGAACATAATAAAATAATGGAACCGAAAAAAGTCAAAAATAAACGTGAGGAGTCGAAGACCATTAAAGGAGGATGGATAACAGGCACTTGTGAACACCAAGCACTAACCTATGCATGAGAGCCACCACCACCAGGTGCACCAGCGCAATACAGAATTATCTTTCTAGAGCAGGAGTCAGAAATCGGTGCCAACGCAGTCACATAGCTTGTTCAATTTTGCTCAGTCGTTGAATGAACAGGAAATCGATCTGCATCGATGTCAATAAGGGGAAGAAGCTTGTGGTCGAGACGACCATATACAAAAAGAGAATCCACATTTTCTGCATAAAGCAATAAATCCCGATACTAGCCGTTGAGCCATTGGATCCCGCAACCAAACCCCGAAGCCAATTAATCCGACCCCTTCAACCCACAGAAGAGGATCGAGGAGATGGAAATCCACCAATTCATCATGAAGGCCCTCACGATGGACTGGGTAGATTAAATCAACAACGAAAACTCGACAACAGATGAAACATGGTAGATCAAAAGACAAAAAGAAATAGAGGACACATGAATATATGAATTTGTTTGTGCACAACGAGAGCTGAACCGATACAAATCGCCCATGATGTTTTTGATGGCTTGAGCTTCACGGGTATACGAATACCTGAAGATCTTAGAGAGTTGGTAGTGGTCAATTTCGACAATAGAGATGACTCCGGTTGTGCTCCGTGAAGGGAGATGAATGGAAAGCCTAAGAAATCCATGAAAGAGTTGCCTAAGTGAATGAAGGAGAGATGAACAAAAATACCAAAGATGACATTTAAAAGCGAGGAGCACAAAGGGCCATCAATCGAAGTGCAGCGAGCCATACTTCCCTTTGTGTGAAATGATTTCAGAGAATCCTATCCAATCTTTTGGGTTGCTTGTAGTTTTGACAGTGGTAGGGTAATCTATTGTCTAGTTGGCGAGAAAATTGGCGGTAGAATTGGCTTCTCGGAACGAGTGGGTGATGTTCCACTTGCTTATTTTTCTGAGCCAAAAGAGAATGTTGGAGATGTAGAATTTTAAATGCCATGAGAGGGCCAACCCTTTGTAACATCCCAAAATTTCTTGTAAGTCAAATTAGCTACAATTAAGTCTAAACAGGATTAGATGAGATCATCATTGGGTATAAAATTCATTTGGTTCATCGTATCATGACCCACAGCTTCTGTTATGGGGCATGACATTGCAGAACGAATAACCCCGCACCCCCGCTCGACGATCCTTCCTAAAACATGATTAGGCCTTAATCATAGGTAAAACAGTTCATAAATAATAGTGAATCTTTCGGTTATTTGTATTCTGGTTATTTTATTTTAATTGGTTTGGTTGTCTTTTGTTTTGTTCGACTTTCGTAATGACCGTGATAAATACTGCCTCTGTTTTATTTGACAATGCTATATCAAACCAAATTTATGAGAATATTCGAATAATTATTACGATAACATATTGTTGGCAATATGTGGACTTATATTATGATGATTAATTTTACCATTAAAGTTAGGTATCAATTAAAATAAAAATTAAAAAATGCATTATTAATTTGTGAAATTATATATTTAAATCCTAAAAGGATTTGGCATGTAAATCAAAAGTTAAAAAGAATAATAATAATAATATTTTAATATTTAAAATCTGAGAGTTTTGAAAGGGACACGCCTTCATCTGACACCAAGTATGTGGCATGCATTGACGCATGAAGCAACATTGGGAAGCCTAAAAATTCTCCATTATAGTATAGTTTCTTCATTATATTTTCTTTTATTTCTCTTGTCTGTTTTCATTTTTCTCTTCCAAGAAACCTGTGTGAGTTTTGGGAGGAAGGAAGGATTCAACTTGTTGAGCTGGAAGAGTAAGAGGTTGTTGATTCTGGGTTTACTTTAGGCATGAATATCTTCTCCCTTCTCTGCATCATTATTTGTAAATAATGAGGAAATACACATTCTGTTTTAAATGACAATTAAATGAATTTGTGGACAACTTCTGATTTAATTGCTTGGAAATGAAATCTAAAAAAGAAATTGATGGATTCTGTATTCTCTTAAGTTTCCTTTGTGTGGTTTTAGCTAAACCTAGAAAAAAAAGCAGATGGGTGTTCCTAATCAATTTTTATTTTATTTTATTTTCTATTTAAATTTTTTTCTAGAAACCCAAATCAATTTCTGCCTCTGGGTTTTATTATAGTCAAACAATAATTTATTTGTATGAGCAAAGCGATTTCTGGGTAGTGTGAAAAATGTTTTTACTAGGTATTTCATCATTTTTCCTGATATATTTGCTTACAATTCTAATAATTTCTAAATAGAAAAGAAATAAATATTGGAACAAACTGATTTGGATATGTACAAGTTGATTTGCATGTAGGTATAATTTTATTACCTGATTGAAAAATAAATTAGTGTTAATAGTCTATGTAAGATGACTTAGTTTTTCTTAAAGGATTTCATTACTGGAAGTGTTAGAAACTTATTGTTGTTATTCTATGCAAATAGACTTCAAAATTATCATCTTGTGGTATGTGGGTCAATTTGTTTTGTTGATCTGTCGGTTACTTGAAAGAACATGTTAAAATGATTTAATAGAGGTGTTTTTACACTGTTTAGTTGGACTGTTCCTATAAATATATATAAATGTATTTTGATTGTTTGAAATAAAGTTATTGTGCGTTTTATAGAGCTGCTCATTACCTAGAGGGAATATGTCTAATTGGTATTTAGAAATGATGATTTCAGACTGTTTTGTTAAGCATTTTGTTGATTGGAAGGTAAGAAAAATAATAGTTGAATCTATACCATGTGAAGCATGATTTGCTTGTGGTTTAATCAGAATTTGAGATGTTGAATGATTATGGTTTGATTATGTCTTGATCCTTGTGATTAGAGTGAAACATGATTGCTGAAATAGAAATTGGTTGTTCTATTGTACATTCATAGTTGTATATTGATGAAAACTTGTAATAATACATCCTCCGCTGTATTACCATACGTTTGTTGATAAAATAACATGTATATCATTTCATATTTTATTAAATAATTGCATCAGAAAATGGAGGCAATATTCATGCTAGTTCATTTTGAACTGACAACATACCACTACTCCAGTCTTGCAGGACAATTAGCCATCACGTTTGGATATGCAGAAACTCATGTCTTGTGAAGTTTTATCGTATCATGAATCTAAATGAGATACTTGGATTTCAATTTGTAGAAGGATGATATCCCATAATTTTGACTAAATTTATTGGGATCTTGGACCTATTGTTAATAATCAAACCTCACTATGTGAGAGTTACCATAATAGTTATATATTTCATCTTAACGACATATATGTAATTTATGATTTTAATAAAGAGATGATTACCTTGTATGAAAGAATATCTCCATATGAGTAAATGATAAATATTAGAAGTGAGAAATCTTACTTATCATAAATTGTTATATTTATTTATTTGATATTTGTCAATGTATGAAGCCGATAATTGGGCAATTATTGTAATAATCAATTGTCTTTAATTTCTAAATTAAATAAGCTATTTAGTGGTGTAGCTAATCGAAGGAATAATTAAATATACATGTTTTAATATATATTTAATTCAGCCTTCCGGTGAACTTGGTATTAATATGTTAAGATTGTAAAGCCTATTGTGTAGAGGATGAAGAGTATCATTATAAAAAGGTAATTTAAGGTTAAAAACCAAGCATCAAGAAAAGAGAAACTAAATGGGAAGATAAATAGATGAAAAGATCCATTAGGCATATTAAGGGATAAGTACATGCGAAATGCTGAAATAGATACATTTCAATGTAACGAATGTATTTATCTCATGTTGATCCTAGTTGGCCTTTGGCATTTATCTCGATATAAACCCTTGCAAGATAGGTTAAATTGGAAATAAAGTTAATACAAACTATAAGATCTAGATAACTATGAAAGGGATAGTTGTGAGGTGGCGGAAGACTTAAACTCATAAGACTAGTGTGATGTCTTGAGTTTAGCCGTAACCTACATGACGGAAAACTTTGGCCAAAGTAATGCATTGATGGTTGTGCATTGTCTGATCACCTAGTCCTCCAATTAAATTAAAATTGCCCGATGTCTCGATCATGGGAAGTTGAACACTGAACATGAGGTAGGAAATGGTCGGATACTAGAATACGAAGTAAAAAAGTAGCTTCGTGGTAAACCCAAGGACTTTCACATGGTTCCCATGACTTGAAAAAGGTTGAGCCAAAATGCTAGTAAGCATTGTCACTCGAAGTAGTGGCGAAGGGGATTGTGGAGAGTTGAATTTACCCTTTTCAACCACACATGGCTTACACAGAGATGTTATCGGATAGATCAAAAGAACAAATTTGATTTAAAGAATTTGATTAAATAAATCTATACGATTATTTTTATGTATGTTTAAAAAAATCCTCATTTTCAGTTCTAGTAATTTTGAGCACTACACCCTTTGACAATGTCATATATAATAATTTACGATTCCCCTTCAATGTGAAGAGAGTCACACCTCAAGAGAACCACCAATTTGACACCTTCTAAAAGAGCTTGAGCTTCGGCCAGATTGCAAGAGCAATCCCAAAGTGGAAAGGAACTTGCTAAGAGAAGGGAGTTGTTTTCACTTCTAATTAAACAACCAGCACTAGAATTATCGGGATTACCTCTAGAGGCTTTGTCAAAAAATTCATTTGCATGGAACTAGGGGTGGAGGCCTCCATCTAATATTTTTCCTTCTCAATATCTTTTCCAATTGAGACAAACCTCGTCGAATAATCGACCCAAGATTCAAAATTTTGATAAGCGGCCATGCTTTCCGATTTCAACATCACGAGATGAGAAGTTAGGATTGTTGATGCTATGTTTCTGATGTGTTCTAAGATAACCACTTCCAATTTGGATAAAAAAGCAGGAAGATCCGAAACTTGATCTCTAAAAATATGAAGATTTTGTTCCCACCAAATGTGCCAAATCAAGAAGAAGGGGGCAATTGACCATATGGAACTGAGGGAAATCTGATTACCCAACTTAGGCCAAGCAAGAAGGGAATCTTTAATGTTGTTACAAGGAACCCAAGCTAAGTTGAGCTTACCTAGGAGCCAATTCCACCCTTGAACAACGAAGGAGCAAAAAAAGGAGGTGATCAATGTCTTCTTCTTCATTGCCACAGAGAACACACTTAGATGGACCTGCATAGCCCCAAGTTCTCCTGCGAAGTTGCATGAGAATTTTTCTTTTAAAGACCAACCAGCCAAAAAAATCCACTTTAGGAAGGAGCTTAGAATTCTAGCAACCCATCCAACTGGGAGTCCCTTTTCCTGACAAGGAGATGAGTTTTGAGTAACCAACTTGAACATTGAAGATGCTTGAAGGAGAGCCTAACCAAATTAGATGATCCTCTATATCCTTGAATAAGATTTTATGAGAGGAGAGGCCTTCAAAAAGATGGAAACTTTAGAAGAAGTGGCACCAATGGAGGTGATATCCTTCCAAATCCAAGAAGAAGAGCCGTCAGGATGAGGAAAACCATAATCTTCAACTTTACTACCCCAAATAGCCTTTGAGATGTTCATGACCTGGTTAAGATTTGGATTGAGATTGAGAGGCACGTGTCCATTCCAGCTGTCCTCCCAGAAATTTGCATTAGAACCATTATTGATGTGCCAAGAAACAAAGTCGACAATAAGGTGTCTGCATTTGCAAAGGAAGTTCTAGATATGAGAGCCTTTAGGAAGATCTTCGTTGGAAATAAAAAGAGCAAGACTGCTTGTTTCTAGATATTTATGAGTAATAACCTAGAAGGCTAACCGCTTGGGATCGAAGATGAAATGCCAGACAAGTTTAGCACCAAGAGTAATATTCTGAAATGCCAAATCAATTGTCCTTAGACCGCCCAAATATTTAGGTCCTTTGACATCATCCCATTTAACCAAATGAAATTTTCTCTCTTCGTTATTCCCCTGCCATAAGAAGGATCTAACAATTTTCTCAATTTTTTTGAGGACTGATTTAGGAATTGACAGAACCGAGAGCATATAGATAGGAAGAGCACAAAGAACCATTTTTATAAGGAGAGTTCTGCCAACAAGAGAGATCCATTTCCCTTTCCAAGATTGCAAACGCTGAGAAAGAGAATGAAGGAGATCATCCTAGAGGGTGGATTTACCATTTCATGACTGAGTTTCTTGCTTCATGTCTAGATTAGTGCATCGAAAATCAACAAACACAAAACAACGTCTAGTATGCAAGGGCTTAGTACCTTGGAGATGGTGATGGATGATATGGGTGCAAAGTTGATGTCGAACTCCTCGCTATGATCCCAGCAAACCTGCATCTCACATACACTAGAGAAAGATTGATTAGAGATTTTATGTCGTGATTCTGAAAGAAGATCTCGGGGAGCGTTAACTTCCTCGGTGCACAATCAACCCACGTGTGATAAGAAATAATGATAAGATACAAGATAAACAAATAACATGCAAGTTGATAAACAAAGGAACCTGATGTGGGTGTGTAGATGGTGTTATTGATCTGATTTGAACACAACGTGCAACAAGAACCACGCTACGTGAACTAACAAATCATGAGTAGAGTATCATGGGGATTACAATGTCATTACAAGGACATCATGAGGATATAAATGATAAACAAGAAGCTAAGAATTCAAAACAACATTTTCCCAAATTTTCTAACTTATCTCCTCCCCCTTTTTGAGGGGAAAAACCCATATTTGTAGCCTAATGGTGAGGTTAGACTGCAAGTTAAAATATACTCAGGGTTAAGTAAAGTAACCCTAATTAAAAGAGGTGATGTGATTCAATGGGGCTCACAATTTGACTTATGAGATGGATGTTATATGAGGTGGGGGGTATTAAGTGAAATAATGTATTCTCTTTTTGAATTTTAAGAGTGGGATGTCAGATGGGTGCATTATTTCCCATATTTTGCATTATTTTTGAGATGTGACAATATTTGGATTATTAAATGGGTTATGTAGAACTAATTAATTAATTAAAACCATGAATTAATTAAAATGTAGATGAATGGGATTTAGAACAAAAAAATTGGGAGATGTAAATGTGGGATGACGGAGAGGGGTTACACAAAAAAATAAGTGTCTTTATTTTCCCCTTTTTGTTGAGTGGTTTGCGATAGCAAACCATGAGGCAAAAAACAAAAAGGGCTAGATGAAATATGTGTATGAGGATAGATGAAGACATGGCCAAAGGCAAGATGCCCCAGGAAAAAAAGGATCGTAATAACAATGAAAAATATGGCGGTGACTCCAATATCACATCGGTAGAGGAAAATTGTGGTCTCAACGAGAGACAAACAACAACGTTCTATAGACCAATGAGTGGGTGAAGACCACTGCAATATGGATGTAAACCATGATGACCAATAGATCATAGGAAAACATCAAAATATGTGCAATCTGAATGCAAAAAGTCTTCACAATCCTTTGTTTGTGAGGGGTCAAGCAAAAAATCATGCGTCTGCAAAAGGGACGAAGATGAAGATAATGATGCCCAAAGACAAAGGCACTGAAGGACAAAATTGAATTATATGTGTTAACAAGTATAAGGATAAAAAATGCGCCCCATGACAGGCACAAAAGATGACATAATGGGAGATGGATGTGTAAATAAAATGCCCCAGGGGGAATAACCATAAATGTGCACATGATGAGCAGATAGGATAAAAGGGTGAGATAGAATGCCTTAAAAGGGTGATAAATATGATGGTAATCATGTTTCATAGGAAAGATGCATAAGTGTTAGCAAACTAAAAGGTGAAAAAGAAAAAGCATTCCCACTTGTTTGATAAGTAGGATAAGAAGTCAAGATACTTTAGTGACAAAGCAACAACAAAGGAAATATTCATGGAAGAGAACAAGATCAGATAAGTGTTGGCCGTTATGGTATCCTCTAAGACAAAAATGTCACAAGAATATGGGATGAAAGATGTAGATGATAGATGATAGATGATAGAGGTAAGAGAAAGTGGACATGGTTGGAGTAGAGCAGATGTGGTGGATGTGAGGAATCAAATAGTAGAGAAGGACGATAAGAGAGGTGAGAAGATAGATGAAAGCACAAAAGAGAGAGAATGATAGTTAATAAGAAGGTAGTGGGAAAAGATAAGGGGAAAATAAATAGGTAAGGCATGATGGACCTGGAGAAAAAGAAAATAGAGAAAGAGAGTAAGAGAAGAAGGGAAGGAGGAAGTTTAAACAAGAAGAAGATGAGATGAGAAGGGAAAGGAGATTAGAAGGGAAGGTGAATGTACAGAGATGTATCATAGTAAAGAAGCAACAGAGATAATAAAGAGGAGAAATGGTGGAAGAAAGAAATGATGAAGGACAAAGAAGAAGACAAGAAAATGACAGAAGAAGGGATGAAAGGGAGATGGAGATAAAAAACAAAGGGAGAGAAAGAATGGATTATGAAAGAGACGATAGAGCTAAGAAGGAGAAGAGGTGAAGAATATGAGAGAAGGATGATAGGAGAAATGAATAGGAATAGCAGGATGAAAGATGAAGGAGATGAAGAAGATGAAGAAGTTAAAGAAGATGAGAGAGGAAGTAGAATAGAAAATAGAAAGAAAGGAACCATGAGGAGCTAGGAGACTGCAGAGGAGATGAAATAATAGAAAAGAAGTGATGTATAGAGATGGAATATGATAGAGGTGGTAGAGAAAGAAGTTCAGGAATGGGGGAAATGGAAATAGGAGGGAAAGAAGAGATGACATAGCGAAAATAGGAAGGGAATTGAATCCCAGTGTTAGGGGTAAGACCTAGGTAAATAATATGAAACAGAACACATGGAAATGCATGTGGATGGTGGGATGATTAAAAATATGGGACAACACTGGTGAGTTAGGTTATCAATGGAGAAGTAGGAGGAAAGTGTAAGGAGAAGAGGGGATGAAGATGATACAGAGGAAATGAGAGAAAACCAGGGGTAGAAAGGAGGAGAGGACAACAGAGAAAATGATGCAAAGGCAGTATGTGATGAAGACAATAGAGATATTGAAGAAGGCGAAGGGAAGATGGAAAGGCAATACCAGTAGAGGGATGTTAGGAGAAATCCTTCGATAATGATCAGAGGGCACAAAAGAAAAAAGGAAGGAAGAGAAAATGGAGGAGGTAAAAAGGAGTGAACCGGTATGTGTAGAATGGGGATAAATGAATTTTAGGAGAAGTCCACTGATAATTCTTAGTGCGAAAATGGAAGATGACGATGACATAATGTTAGATGAACAATGATAATGATGAGTAAGTATGGTGGTAGATATGGGGGAGTATTCTAGAAAATGGAGTGGAAAGAGTAAAGAAAGGAGGGATAATGAATGGTGCGGAGAGGATGATGAGGAGAGAATGTAATGGATGAGGATGTGGATGAAGATGAAGGAAGTAAAGATGAAGGAACGAGACATAGTAAGAAATGGTATGAAGTGGTTAAGTTAGATTTCCGAATGAGGGATGATGGAGATGATATTTGAGGAAGTTTGAGATATTTTGTGTGAGGAAAAAGAGGAGGGAAGAGGATGTGTTTATGGGGAATGAAGAGAAAATACGGATGGTGGGAATGTGGAGTAAAGGGGAAAGGCAAGAAGACAGATCATTCTTAAGAGAGACTCTTAAGTAAGATTGCCATGCCGTAGGAATGGTTAAGTAGGATCGCCAAGCCGAAGAAGAAGAAGAATGATGAAAAGACTAAGCAGTGTATACCAAAATGGAATAAGAGATGAAAGGAGGTGATAACAAGGAAACAAAGGAGTGTGACCTGAGTGGATGGAGGAATGTATGCGGTGTAGAATGGAGAGTGTAAGGGAATTCTTAATTAGGATGCCTATGTTGTGCGAGTGATGATGCCAAAGTGTTAAGCAAAAGTTATGGAGTAGGAAGATGTTTCTAGTGTTGAATGGAATAGAAAACAGTGGAGGAGTTTCTACAGTGGTAGGATCTTAAGAAAGAGATGCATTGTGATTAAGAAGCCTGCATGAAATGGGTGGTTAAGTAGGATTGTCAAGCAAAAGAAGAATGAAAGGGAAATAGAATGATAGAATAGATGCGAGTAAATGTGAAGTATTGAAGAAACAATGGAGAAGGACGAAGTGGGTGAGAAGAGTAGCGGAGAATGAGATGGGGTGGATTTTAGGAGAAAATTGGGTTGACAAAGGGGACTAGGAGGAAGGAATGGTCAACAGACATGATTATGAATGAGACCTTTTCCAGAATGACAAGTCTACCTCGAGTAGGATTTCCATGCTACGTGGGGAATTACGTGGATGTGCCAAGCTGGGGATGAAAGGCCTGTGATGATGAAGAAGATGATGTTTGCGCTAGATGACAAACAAAAATAAGAGTGAAGAGAAAGATAATGGGTGGATGATTGTAGAGAAGAGAAGGATGATGCGAGAGAATGGATGGAGAAAGATAACATTGGTCATGGTGGGGGATGAGAAGTTGTCGGATAATGAATGCTACTTGAGAGATAATCTCAAGTAGAATTCACAAACTACAACGGAGATCAAGTAGAATTCCCAAACCGAATAGTGTATTAAAGAGAGTGTGTAGAAATAGTAACAAATTTCATGGATTTATGGATGATGTTAATAGGGAACATCCTTAAGAGTAAAAATATAGATGCAGATTTGATGATATGAAATTTGATTTCTAAAAACATAATTGTAATAAAAGATGATTTTGATGAGATGGGTGTCACATAACCATAGCAAGGGCCATGTAAGAAAGTTATGCTCTTAACCGATAAGAAGTAAACAAGAAAAGGCACTACTCAAAGCATTGCACTTGCAGCTGATAGCAGGTGTTAGTACATAACTAATGAGATTTGATTATACCAAAAGACCAAGAGGGAGATATGGATGAAAGATTCTCATAATCTTAATATCGACATGACGAGGGATTTGAGATGTAACTTGTATGCGGGAAGAAGGTTCTCCAAAGGTGGTGTTCCTTAAGTCTATGCCCCAACTTTGGGAAAGGGAAAGAACAATAATAGAAGAAAGCTGATCAATGCAGGAAGCTTTCCGAATGCCATAACAAAAGAGTAGCCATCCTTCGAGGGTATGGTATACTATATATATAACATGATAGCGATAATGATAGCCGTCCTTCGAGGGATCGGTCTATTTCTTATTTTTTTGCTTTGATTTTGATTTGTATGCTTTTCTTTTTTCTTTGCCTTTGTGTTTTGTATGCACAACTATCCTTCAAGGGATCAGTCTGTTTTTGGATAAATTTGACTTCTTTTTGCATGCATGGATGTTAGCTTCACATGGGGGAGAGTTGGGGATAACAAATTAGACCACTTAGGAGGGGATAATGACGGTATAGGAGACACCCCTATACCCTTTACATGATTGTCATAGGAGAATGAGAGGGTGATGGATGTAATGATTATGGGGTTCTCACCAAATGGGAGAACTTATCCATAATGAATATGTTATAAGTAGAGCTGTGGTACTCATATTCAAGGTCATATCCAAGTAGTTACGGTAGAACACATAATTCATATCATTACCATGATAGATGAAAGTAGATAATGCTGGAGACATGGTCTAAAGATAGGACTATTCTCATAAGAGTGTGTACTAATAATAGAATGGCCATAAGTGCAATGCATTAAGGGGTTTGATCTTTGGTTTACCATCAAGAGAAGCTAAGCGATAAGCCCTAGAACCATACTTATGCATGATAATATATGGTCCGATCCAGTTGGGAGAAAATTTTCCCTATCGACTCCTTGATTAACGCTTTGCGTTCGAGATAAGATAAGAATTTTGGGAGGATGAGTGAAGGTAAAACTATGTGCTACCCTTTCAGGAAGCAAAAATATGTGTCCCTAATGAGACAAACAGATGGTCAAAAGGGTGGGATTAAGAGGCACACAATCATGGCCACAAAGGTGGAATTTGGTGAAAAATATGGTCCTTATTGGAAGGACAAACATGGCCACTAAGTTGGAATTTAATAAAAAGATAGAAATATTGTCTCTTAACGGAGAGACAAACATGGCCACCGTAGTGGGTTTAAGATGAAAATGAATGGTCCCTTAAGGGATAGACACATATGGCCACAAAAGTGGGCTTTAAATGAGATGAAGGTTTTGACGGGGTTAATTTAGATTGGATGGATTGGAATGAGGTAAATAAAACAATGTCAATGATTAAAGTCTCTCAGCATAAAAGGGGAATTTTTAGATAGAAAATGCGTTAATCGGATGATATGATTAAGGACGAGGGGAGGCTACTTCCCCCAACAAAAGAGATTATATCACTGTAGGAAAATTAGATGTGGATAGGTGAAAGAGATTGGATGATGATAACCTTAGATTTGGATTAGGTAGATGTGTTGGGGATCATAGGAAAACAATGTTGATGAATAAGGGAGGACCTTCTGTATGAGTAATAACATGTGAAGGAGAGATGTTAATGAAGGATGGAGGAGAACACTTAGAGACTTCGATAGATGTGGAATTAGTTGCGGATAAAATGGTAGAGGGAAAATCCTCAAAAAGGTATTCTCTTTCAATGAGATCATGGATGACAGTTTGAAGAGCCTTACAACACTCAGTGTTATGACCCGAGGGTACGATGGTAGGCACAACTAAGGTGGGGATCAAACCATGATGGCTTCTTACTATGTGGGTTAAATTCCTTGACAAGTGGAAGTGTAATGGTAGAAATTTGTAATAAGTGTTGAAGGGTTTCCGCATATGATTCAATTGATACATTAGTATATGTATTTTCTTGGGAATCCTTTGATGTAGATCTTGATGAAATTGCTTGGGATGTGGTTGTATGAGCTGTCTTGGAGGATTGCGTCATGTCATTCCACAATTTTGATTCGAATCTCGAGGGAATGTTGGATGTTTTTGATTTTGTTTGGTGGAGTGATTGTGATGCCTTAGATGGAGATTGATGTTGCCCCAAAACTAGATGATGCATGTTTGGTATTTGTTGGTGAAATGTCTATCTTCTTTTGGGGACACACAAGAGATCGTTGTGGAAGTGTACCAAGGATCTTAGATTTGGATGGTGAAGGAGCATTCTTGGAAGGGATGATACTAATTTCAGTCGAAGGGTCTAAAGGTTGTGTCGTAGTTGATATGGGTGACAATCTTAGTGTTTTCATGGTGATGTCCGATGAAGGTTGGTTTGTTGTGAAAGAATCTACAGATGAGATGAGAGGGTTGTTTGAAGTTGTTGTAAGTTGAGGTGCTTCCCAAGATTCTTAAAATGATGTGGAAGAAGGGGATGATGTGTTTGGCATGATTAGAAGTGTGGAAAGAGGAATTGAGAGAGAATCAATAGATGGTATGATAGGTAAAGAGGGAATAGATGTGGATGGGGGAGTGTTAAGAAACTCGATGGATGAGGATGTAGAAATATGAGTTATCTTCATAGTGGATGGGGAAGTATATTCCCTCTGAGTGAGGAAATCATCTTCCTGAATGAGGTCATGGATGATGGTTTGAAAGGCCCTACATTGCTCAATGTCATGGCCCGAACACGATGATAGGTGCAAACACAATTGGGATTAAACCATGGAGGTTTACTGCTATAAGGATCCCAATGTCTAATAGGAGGAAGCATGGACATAGAAGTTTGAATTAGATGTTGAAGGATGTCTGCGTAGGATCCAATCGAGGTGTCAAAAGAAGGTAACTCTTATGAGTTTTAAGATGATGTTTTGGCTTGGATTTAGACGTGGAAATCTGGGATGTTGGTGTATAAACCGGTATAGATGTTGAGGATGGGGATGGATTGCGTTGCAGTTTTAGTTTTAGTGTTAGTTGATGATTTAGGGTCACATGAACTAGACTGAGGAGGTACTTGAATAAATTTGATGGAGAATGAAGGATCCTCTTTAAAAGATTCTTCACTTGGAGGTGACATGGTTGTGGAAGTGTGTGAAGAATGAGGGACATTTGCATTTGAATAGATGAGGTCAACAATGCAGATGTTGAAGTGGAGGGAATAGACTGGTTTGGTTTGGGAAGGATGCATCCTTCCTTAATGAAGTCTTGAACAATGGCTTGAAATGCTCTGCAATGTCCGATATCATGTCTAGGGGTACGATGATATGTGCAAACAAGGCTGGAATTAAACCATGGTGGCTTCTTACTACCGGGGTCAAAGGCCCTAATAGGCGGAAGTGTGATTGCAGAAATTTGTAACAAATGTCGGAAGACCTCCATATATGATTCAACTGAAACATTTGGAGGTGTTGTGTCTGTGCAGAATCTCTTGGTTTTTGGAGAAGGAGTGGATGTTTGAGATAATTCAGATGTTGAGGACAAATTTTGAGTATGTTCATGTCTTGATGGTGGAATCTAGTTGTGATTTTCATAGTGTTGGATGATTTTAGTTGAAGGGATTTGGGGTTGGATTGTTTAGAAGAAGGAATATTATTTTCCTGTATAAGGGAATTTTGAGGCAATATTTGAGAGGTTCCATCCTTGGGAGGAATGACAATAATTTCTACTAGAGGATCCAAAGGTGGTACTGATAGAGGCATAGGAAGGAATATTTGTTCGTTGGA
This sequence comes from Taxus wallichiana var. yunnanensis, assembly GCA_018340775.1. Taxonomy (NCBI): domain Eukaryota; kingdom Viridiplantae; phylum Streptophyta; class Pinopsida; order Cupressales; family Taxaceae; genus Taxus; species Taxus wallichiana. The sequence continues at coordinate 213,733,605 of CM031237.1, read as the reverse complement.
ATCTAAGGAAGGTGAAAATTGATTTGGTTGCATTGATGAGGTAGAAAGATTATTTGCAATTGAATCCATTTGAAGTTATTTCAAAGGTTCTTCAAATAATGTAGGAGGGGAGGACAATGTGGGTGTGGTCTCAATGACTGATGTAGTAAGTCCTAGAACTGGGATTGGGTCTATGGTTGGCATTATGGGTAAAGATGGAATAGATGTAGATGATGTAGTGTATGAGGTATATTCAGATGTGGAATCAACGGTGGATGTGGGAAGAGGTGCTTTGAGGTGAACGTAGATAGGACCGAGGTTAGTGTGGGGGTGAGGGTTAATGGATTGAAGAAAGGGGGAGCTTCTAGTGAGGTAGGTATGGTGATTGATGAAGAAGGTATATCTGTGGATGGAACTGAATTTATACCCATAGTATGTATAGTATTTATGGTGTGGGCATTGGGAACTTGATGTAGAAGCAGTGGTGGTTTGACTTATTGATGTGGGTGTATGGTTTGGAAATGGTTGTTTAAAAATATCTAGTGGTTGATTAGGTGAAGCATTTGGATTATCTACTTGAAGATCTCCCTGATTGATGAGTCTTTGGACTGAATCCTTGAAATTCGACATCTCTCTATGTCGTGTCCTCGAGACTTGATGGTATTTACAGTAATGGTCCTCACGATACCACGTAGGTCTTGGTCTAGATTCATCAACTGGTTGGATAGGTGGAAACTTGATCAAATGTGTTGTTATTAATTTGTCAAAGATGGTGTTGTATGATTCTCCCAGAGGAGTATAGGTGGGCATTGGTCATGTGAATCATTGTTGGGCTATTGTAGTAGATGTCGGTGTAGGAGATGATTTGACAATGACAACGTTGGCAGTTGTCTTTGACTTATCATTTGATGTGGATGGTCTGACAAATTCTGTTTTGGGCTTATTCGACTTTAATTTTAAATGCCCCTGTTCTAGGGCACGTGTCTCAAGCTTACGAGCCATGGTGAAGGCTTCTTCAAAAGTGCAAAATGATTGGATTTGTAGATTCAATGAAATATGCTTCACGCAACAGTGTGCAAAATGCTCGATGAGGTCAGTTTAAGGAAGCAGAAAAGATAATTGGTTTATAATATTGCGCCATCGTGCATAAAATCCACGATGGATTCATCTTCAAAGCGGATGGTATACAGATCGTTGATGGTTATTTTGCATGCAATATTAATGGAGAAGTGCTTGAGAAATAATTACACAAGTTGAGAAAATGAAAATATGGAGTATTGGGGAATATTATTATACCACTCTAAGGCAGGACCAGCCAAAGACATGGGGAAAGTATGAAGCATCAAGTCTTGGTCATGTGCGATAAGATAACACGCATGTTTGAATGCTCAGAGATGTTGTTGTGGGTCCTCCTTACTGTTAAATTTGGAAAACTTTGGCAATTCCCAGTGTGGAGGATAAGGTTTTATTAGCACAAATGGATGAATGGGTTCATTACATATTTTCTCATAAGACAATGTGGCTTTGGACCCTAAAGTAGTGGCCTCTAGGTTAGCTAACCGATTTACTAAAGTTTGCATGGGGTCATTAGGAATTACTTGTTGAGAAATGAAAGGTGGTGGTTGGACTTGCATATGCGTGGGTGTCTGAGGAACTTGATATGGATTACTATATATTATGGGTTGTGATTGAGGTGGTAATTGATAGAATGTTGGTTGATGCGAAATAGGAATGTGATACGAATGTTGGGATTGAGTAATTTGTTGTGGCAACTACCGCATTGGCGTATGAGTGTAGGGGGTTGGTAGATTGGAAGTGACACCGCATGTTGTAAAGGTATCATCGGAGGAGGTTGAGAAGTAAGGGCATAGACTGTGATGTAACATGAATTTGCTTGTTTGGATAAGGGATTTGACACATGGGATGGTTGAATGAAAGTACTAGTGACAATTGGGGCTGTCGTAGTGATAGGGATGGTAGTCACGATAGTCGTGTTGATGTGAGGAAGATTGGGCAGAATGGGTGTGACTACCTAGGTGGTCTAGTGTGCCAATGGGTTGGTGGAGGATGAAGAAAAATCATGTAAGGCCACGGACTGAGGAATTTTAGAACTAGTACTATAAGGATAGACTGCTTGGAGTGGTGGGACATCTAGAGGAAGGTGTATATATCTTCTTAAGAGATAATCTTGAAGGGCCACAGGGTTGGCGTCAAGAATTTGTCTAAATTCTGGGTCCCCAAGAGGGAAGACGGAAGTACCACTAGGCTTTGATCTGACAGAGGGTGGAGTGGTAGGCCTGGATGAGATGGAATGGTCTAACATCAAAGTGTGACCGACCGGTATTGGGTGAGATATATTGGTAAGAGAATGGGTATTTATGGGGACCGTGGGGAGAGACATGGATGAGGAAGCCACTGGGATGGTTATTGATTGAGATGAAGCATTATGTGAAGTGGGGTTGTGTTCCATTTTCTTTGTACTAGATCGAGTGCTTACCGGCATGAAATGAAAGTTGTTATTATACGAGCCAAACAAGTGAGGCACACAACAATTTTTTAATTTTTTTTTTGTTTTGATTTTGATTAAAAAGAAAAAATTAAAAATGGTTGCAAGAGGACCTAGAAGGAGGTGAACTATGTTTGGTTTCGGGTAAGTTATGGCTGGGAAATGTCTGAAACGATTTTTTGTTGGGTGATCAAATCCCAATCAATGAACCAGGTGCAAGGAATGTTTTGGTGTGTTGATTAGTTTGTGGAATTTTAGGTAGTGTGTGATGATAGGTGTAATGCAAAAAGTTAAACCCTAGTTACACTATGTGAGCAAGCAGAATGCATGGGGTTTGTTTTACTCCAAATTCAAAAGATGAAATTTGATGCTGAAAATCACCCAAAAAATGACAGTACCATGCAGAAAAGAGGAAATAGGGAAAACTGGAGAATACTTGTATATCACTTTTCCTTTTTATCTGACAGCAAGTTGAGGCAAACAAGGTGTATGTTGATAATGATAGGTTTTAGAAGTGATCACGAGTCGGTGGCCAAAGAACGTTCGGTACCTTGATATCACTTTTTTGTTCCTTTTGTTTTATGTTCTTGGCGAGGTATAGTTAGGTTATGTAAGCGTTATGAACTTATGTCTTTGACAATGAAATGAAATGGGCGCAGCCATAGAGTGGTTACCTGTAAAAGAAAAGAGAATAAGTAAGTAATTTGATTATAAAAATTATAATAGATACAATTACAAGATCCAATAGACAATATACATGGCAATAGACCAATGGTGTGCGATGGATATAAATAAATAAATAAATAATGACGAGAGTGCGGGATTAATAAAAATAAGCTGTAATAACAAAGAATATAAACTAATATGTTAATTAATAAAATCTAATACAAACGTTAGACTAAATTACGAAATAAAGACAAGATCTACTAATCAAAAGACAAACTAAATGACATGGACTCATATAAGCACAGTAAGTGACATGGACTCTTATTGACTTTCTAAAGAAAAGACGATGACGATAGACAAAATAAATGATGTGGATTATTGTAGACTTTCGAGATAAGTGGCTTATTAGAAACAAAATAGATGATGTGGAATTTGAAGACCAAAAAAATAACGTATTCGGAAGGTGGTGTTAAAAGTCAAACAATTTTGATGAGTGGGTCAGTTGGTTGATGTGAGAGGTTGCAGCAGACCTGAAAATTACAAACCGTAAAAATTTTTGCTTCAAAAGACATAGATTGTGGAAGAGATATATGGCTAAGTGTAGGGTGAAATCAAATTGAGGAGGCGGATAAGAAGGAAAGAGGCTTGGGGACGACACGTGTAAGGTGTTTGGTGGTGTACCAATGGTGGTGGGGTGTTGGATGTGTCCGCAAAGAGAGGTTGCTAGGAACTCGGGAATGGGAGCTTGAGAAGAGGCAATGACGGATGATAGGCTGGGACAAGTGATTGATAGGAACGCGAGGAGCGAGGCGAGATGCAATCTCGGGAAAGTCGATTTAGAAACAAGGCGAGACATCCCGTGATCGACGGACATGTTAAGTGAGTTAAACAAAATGTGGCGAGTGATATGGGTTCGGTGACAGTCGATGGGGAAGTAGAAGCTTATGGGTAGGTCTATATGGAGAGACTCGGGTGGAGAATAGAATTGGGAATTGGGTAAGTTTGAGGATGTTAGGGAATGGATGGAGTCAAGTAGGTAGAACACTTAGCAAGGGAAGAGAGATAGCTCGGTATGGGTGTAACTCGGTAAGGTGAGGATGATGCGGCAAGTAACTAGGTAAGGATGTGGTGAGTGGTTGGGGTGAATTGGTGGGTCAAAGTGTGTTGGAGGTGGTGGATGGGAGAGGAGATAGCTCGCGAGAGATGGGAGCTCGGGTGGTGGGAGGATGGTAGCTCGGGCAGGGAGCGAGTAGAGAATGTGGAGGAAAGGCCGGGTAGATGGAGTTGGGATGCGAGCTATCGAGAGAGCATAGTAGGATATGTAAAGGATGAGACGGGTTGGGAGGAGGTTGATTTAGCGAGTCATGGGTGAGAGGGAGGTGATGAGTTAGGGAGAGATCTCGATGCAGGTGTGGGGATAGGGTGGAGTGAGATGGATGGTGGGTGAAGTTGGTGGGAGTGGCTGAGTGGAGGGAATGAGTGGGCTTGGTGAGGAGAAGGGTAGGTCGGTTAGGGGGATGTGGAGTAAGATGGAGATGGGATAGTGTAGGGTAGGGTTAAGATATTTTCTAAAAAATATTTTTATTATTATTTATTATATATTTAATAAATAACAATAACAATAAAATTTTACACCTATTATAAATGAATCAATAACAAACCCTTTCAAACGAGAAATCTACTTACCCCAATGGCGACATAAACGACTACCTATACGTACCACAACACATGGACAAAGATAATACCAAAGATCCTGCAAGTAGGTGAATCTACAAATGAAAAATGCGCAACGTATATCTAGATTGATGCGATGTTATACTTACAATAATATAAAACACAATAACTATTATACATATGACACCTATACAAAGTGAGCAAACAGAAACATGACCAAAACTTGGATCTAGTCCCACCGAGCGTGCCAAATGTTGATCGGAGTTTCTTGCTTCTTGTCCAGATTAGTGTATGAGAAATCAACAAACACAAAACAACATCGAGTATGCAAGGGCTTAGTACCTTGGAGATGGTGATGGATGATATAGGCACAAAGTTGATGTCGAACTCCTCGTTGTGATCCCAACAAACCTGCAGCTCACATACACTAGAGAAAGATTGATTAGAGATTTTATGTGGGGCTTCCTGACAAAGCAGATCCAGGAAGCGTTAACTTCCTCGGTGGCTGTCAACCCCCATGTGATAAGAAATAATGATAAGATACAAGATAAACAAATAACATGCAAGTTGAAAAATGAAGGAACTTGATGTCATGGGTGTGTAGATGGTGCTATTGATCTAATTCGAACACAACGTGCAACAAGAACCATGCTACGTGAACTAATGAATCATGAGCAGAGTATCATGGGGATTACAGTGTCGTTACAAGGACATCATGAGGATATAAATGATAAACAAGAAGCTAAGAATTCAAAACAACATTTTCCCAAATTTTCTAACTTATTTCCTCCCCTTTTCGAGGGGAAAAACCCATATTTATAGCCTAATGGTGAGGTTAGACTATAGGTTAAAATATACTTAGGGTTAAGTAAAGTAACCTTGATTAAAAGAGGTGATGTGATTCAACGGGGCTCACAATTTGACTTATGAGATGGATGTGATATGAGGTGGGGGTATTAGGTGAAATAATGTATTCTCTTTTTGAATTTTAAGAGTGAGATGTCGATGGGTGCATTATTGCCCATGTTTTGCATTATTTTTGAGATGTGACAATATTTGGATTATTAAATGGGTTATGTAGAACCCATTAATTAATTAAAACCATGAATTAATTAAAATGTAGATGGATGAGATTTAGAACAAAAGAAAAGCGGGAGGAGATGTAAATGTGGGATGATGGAGAGGGGTTACACCCAAAAATAGGTGTCTACAATTTTCATAAAAAGAGGGATTCCAAGATATTTATGAGGGAGGGAACCGACAACAAAACCCAGAACCTCCCTTATTCTTTGCTGCGATGATGAGGGGAAATGTTAAAAAAGAAGATGACAGATTTGTGAAAGTTGATTACCTGGCCTGGGACTTTAGAGTAGGAATCCAGAATATTGTCCATAGCTCGAGCTTCTGAAATAGTAGTCGAGCCAAAGAGGAAGGTATCATATGAAAACTACTAGTGAATGAGGGGAGGAATATTATCAATAAAGATTAAACTAGATAAATAACCTTGAGTGATCACAGATTTGATTCCTCTGCTCAAAGCCTAGAGCCTTTGCAACAAGAATGAAAAGGAAGGAAGACAGGGGGTTACCTTGCCTCAAGCCCCGAATGCTGGAGAAGAAACCTTTCATTGATCCATTGACCAATAATGAGAAACTTGAAGTGGAGATGTAATTAAAAATCCAATTACATAAGTGATTACAGAAACCCATATGCTGGAGGGATTTGAGCAAAAATCTCCAATTGATCCGATCGTATGCTTTGCTAAAGTCCAATTTGATCATCATGCCAGGACGAGAGGACGAATGCAGGGAGTGAATAATCTCATGAGAAATGATTATGCCATCAAGCAATAGATCTACCAGGAATAAATCCTCTTTTCTCTTGAGCTATGAGCTTATTCAAAATAGGACTCAACCTAGAAGAAATAGCCTTAGCAATGATTTTGTAAGAGGTATTACAAAGAGAAATAGGACGATAATCATCAAGCTTTTTTTTTGGAAAACATACAAATAAAGGCACGATTCAGAACACCTAAGATCTTCTGATTCTTCTAGATTCTTCAATATCTTGCCAAACATCATTTCCAATAACGCTCCAAAAGTCTTGAAAGAAAGTGGTGGAAAGCCATCAGGGCTTGGGGCTTTGTCTCTTTCCATGGAAAAAGTTATACTGCGAATTTCTTCTTTGGAGAAGGGGGAAAGAAGAAAAGCATTGTCGGCATCATGCACAATTTTGTTAATTTGGGCCAATAAAGGATCTGAGAGGCCAAAGATGAACTGAGTTCATCATTCAACAACTTATGGAAAAAGGACACAACTTCTTCTTTAATAAGAGATTGAGTGGAGATCTGTGAATCATCATCCAATTTTAGAGAAGAGATATAGTTTTGATTTCTTCTAGCCTTAACCAAGGCATGAAAGAACTTTGTGTTTCTGTCTCCGTCTTTCAGCCAGATTTCTCTAGATTTTTGTCTTGAAGGTTTCTTCTTTCAAGAGAAGATCTCCTAGTTCACTAAGGAGCGCTTTTTCTTTCCTCAATTCCTCTTAGCTCATACCTTTTCACGAATTTCTTTTTCTACTCTTAATTTCTCCTAAAAAATATTCTTGAAGGAAGAACCATTCCAAGCGAGCAATTGTGATTTAAGCAAGGAGAGTTTTTTAGAGAGGATAAACATCCTGGTACCTGACATAGAGAAAGAGGCCCACCAGTTTTTGACTAGATCACGAAAAGTAGGGTCCTGCATCCACAAGGATTCAAACTTAAAGGGGATCAACATGGGGGAGTGTCAAACTTGATGTTGAGAGAGATGGGGAAATTATTTGAGCCTAAAAAAGGAATAAAAAATTAGTCTAGAAGAAAATTTTACTAAAGCCAATCCTCGAAACCGAAAGTGATCTAATTTGACTTCCATGTATCCAAACCCCTGACATCTGTTTTGTTCCACGAGAACCTTCCATTACTCGGTTTGGCGCCTAGCAATCTAACATCTTGGAAAAAATAAATAAAGTCCGTTTGAGAATGCAGGTACTAGCGAATCCCACCACATTTTTCTTTATCGAGAGAGTGACATTAAAATCCACAACAATGATTATTTTAGAATCATTTAGAGATCGAAGAACTACTGCTAACTTGGACCAGATTTCTTGTTTTTGGTAGGATTATTCAGACCATAAACATTACAGAGAAGAAATGAAGCATCATAATATTTCAATTGAACCTTACACCATTGATAGCTAGAGAAATCCGAGAGGGGATCAATAATAATTTTACTAACCTTCCAAATAATACCCATACCGCTAGAGGCACCTTCCAAATCGACAAAAAGACCATCCCAACCTTTCTAACTATGAAACCAACCTGAAAGGCAATCAACTCTAGACATCTTGGTCTCTTGAATTAAGCAAAGATCCACATCTAAATCTATAACATAACACCTGAGAAGATGCTTTGCTTGTTAGGGGCATTTAAGCTTGTAACGTTCTAGGATAGGATTTTCATCCTTTCTTTAGAGAGGAATCACCTCTCCTACTTGAAGATGAGAAAAAAGGAACGAAGTTGGAGTTGTTTACCTACTTGAAATATCCTTTTGGGATAGACGTGCTTTAGAGGGTCGATAGGAGGAAACTTGGGACCCATATCTGAACTAAAAATGGCAAGAGTTGGGAGAATAGAGCCCCTGCAGGTAGATTTGGTCACTTACGGGTTTATGGTCCAACTCATAATCACTAGAGTCATCCACCGCTCCTTCTAGTATTTGAGTGGTCTCAAATTATTTTTCACATACCCAATGCTCCAAGGAGGCAACGTTGGAGCCATGTCCTAAGGCAAGGCCTTCTTGAAAGAGGGATAGAATTCGGGTTGAGTCTTGAACCACTGACACAGTTTCCTTTACCAAGGAAATGGTATCCGGATCAAGAGATAGAGGTTCGCACCAAAGCATTGCAAGAATTGTCTAACTTGGTGCCGAGAGCCGAAGAGGAGAGGAAGGAACAATGGCCTCAGTGACGAGATGAGAATCAAATTTCTTCTTCCATATAGTGTTACTTGGAGCAGCCTATTCTTGCAAGCCTTTTGGAAATGACCCTTTTGTTTGCACCGAATTTTTTATAGAGATTGTTTCATATTCAACCTTTTGGACCCATTTCCCGCTGGAAGAGGTGATCATAATGAAATCCTGTAATTTTTGGACATATCAATGGATACGTAGATTCAAGCGAAAAGAAGAAAGAGTACCTTTTAGAGTGACGGGGTCGATGTGAACAACTTTGCCTAGACTGGAACAAATTTTATTGAGGATATTAGGATTCTAGTACTCACTAGGTAGAGAGTATAACTAGACCCAAACTTAAATATCATCCATTTCAACCTACTTTGGATTAAAGTGAGGGCTCCACTGATGAATATGGACCCCTGAATCAAAGAACAAGAAGTCTTTCCTCTCAAGGGTCTCGTGTTGTTGGGATTCACTTTGAAAAATAACCAAGAAGAAACTTTTGGCCAGGAAGTGAATTCTAAGACCGCTACCCCATTGGATATTACACCAGCTCCGAATCCCATCATTGATAGGCGGTGACCCATGAATTTAACAAAAATCACTTGAGACTCGAGAAGTTGAAGGTGGGAGGAAAGACCGTCATTGTCACGCGCCAGAGACCGACACAAACTCAACGGGAAGAACATCTTTTTGAACTTGAAGGCTCCCGTGATAGCCGATAGAAACATGAACCGACACACTCTCCCCTGGGTCCGATGCCCGAGTAAAGCGGTGGGAGATTGCACCAAAGCAAGACGCCCTAAACCCCTGCTGGATCTCCAGAGGGAGGTAGCTGTTACCTTGGTTGGAATTTGAAATTTTTCCTTTCCATTGCAACAATCCCAAGTTACTTTCAACATTCCACTTTAAAATTATTATAAACCATTCAAACATGATTAAAACTAATAAAATATTTTCCAACAATCAAATCCCACTGACCATTAAATAAAGGATTCACTAACTTTTTCCATTATGGATATAATCTTGATCATGAAGTCCTGTTGCTTTTTTAATCAATATATGGACTGTTATCCTCCATCCTTCCTATGGAATTTGATATATATATATATTCCATTGTTGAAGAATAATCCCTTAACATAAGATGTATTCTTCTACTATCTCCATATGAGGAATGGCCAATAATAGGTCCTAAATACATTTCTGCATGTTCCTTCCACATGTCTTCTATTATTTTCATTATTGATGAACAAAATCTGCATTACTATACGCACTTCTACTTCAAAGTAAGCGTTGATGCTATTTGGGAAGTGCTACTACACTAGGATGCACGTTAATGCTCGAGGTAAAGTTGACTCAAAGTTTGAAATTTCAAATTCCGGTTTTTAGTGCTTTTGTCATTTTCCGGGGTTTTTAGTTCTTTATTCTTGTCAATTTTCTGATTTAGAGTAGGATTTCTAACAAAATGGGCTTAGGTTTTGATGAGTGATTTTTTTCATGATTTGTATGAGTTTGGAATAGGGTTGTGTATGCTCTTCTCTTGCACTTTATGTGATCTTGAGAATCAAAAGCACCTCTGAACCTTCTTTTGCTAATTTAGAGTAAGTAGGAAAAATCAACATTCATTGTTATTATTAAGGGAATAAAATTTCATTTTGGCATGTATATGATCTTTTAGTTTATGAGATTTTCATCTTGATAAATAACTAAGGCTAAGACTTGTGTATGCTCTTCTCTTGCACCTAATATGATCTTGAGGACCAAAAACAACCTTAATTTTTCACTAAAAAAACACTTGGATTAATTTGGTATAAACCTTGATTTACAAAGTATTATGGTAGTTAGTTGATTTTTAAGTTTTTCATTGCTATCTAGTTGGGTTGCTTATTGTGTATGCTCTTCTCTCGCGTCCTTAGATGATCTTGCAAACCAAAAGCAACATTTAATCCTCTTTATATGATATTGTATATCTTTTCAAACTACTAACCATTTGTGTGAAGGACCTAACACTTTCCATAGAAAGGAGAATCTAAACTCTAACATTCATGTGTGTTGCAGGTTGCCAATGGTGGTCTAAACCAAATTGCTCAATTCAAAAGATGAAAAAATACACCAACACATTATTCAACACACGGTATTGTAGGTTTCGGTTAAGAGCTATGACTTGTCCACTTAAAACTAGGAGAAACTTCCTTTGGCATAAACCTTAAGAGAACAAGAGGAATGCTCCTAGAAACCCAAAATAGTTCACGCAAGAGGGAACCTTGTGAACGAAATGGAAAAGTGCTCCAACTACCCAATTAATTAGTATGCCTTTGTGAGATTAGAGTCAAATTTATTTTCATCACGACCCCAATGAAAATATGATTGAACACATTTATTTCTCATTGTATTGAAGGGGGTAAAGTAAAGTCGATATACTCAAGGGTAACTCCTTGGCAAACCGAGTTTGTAGAAGTAACTTGTGACACCTAAAGAGAGAACCAATAAGAAGCTTGTGGCTTGGAGAAAATGTTTTTGACATCGTATTCTATAGAGTTCTCACAGAGTGAAAACTTGTTTTGAGTCAAAACCTTGTTATTCAAACAAGGTGAGAGTCCATTTGAGTTAAAACTACGTGTTATTCATCATGAAACTTATAACGTGTTACTTTATCCTAGTTTTTCACTTGTCCTAAGACAAGGAGAAACTTTGCCGAAGTTACACTTAGTTTATTTCATCACAACATTTTTTGTCTTGTTGCCCATTTTGGGAGAAAAGAAAACAACATGCGTGGATACCATTAGAGATAATCGTGTCCACCACTTTTGTAGTCTACTTTCATGACTAGGTTGCAATGCTGAAATACAAGTGTTGAAAGTGTGAATGGTACATCTTCATGATCTAGTAGGCTCTTTTGTCTCATACCCATATTGAGAGTCATTATCATTTATAGTTAGGTGATATCATCATTGTAATCCTTTAGCTTGTTACGCTGCCCGCATTATAGCCATACAATTGTGATATTTATGTCTTGTTTCCATTGTGAAACTTGGCCTAAATCTCTACATTGTATTGTTACGCTACTTACATGCATAATAATTCCTTGATATACTTAATCATAGTTTTTGCATCCTAGCCTTGTCTTGAGTTTTGTGAGTGTTGAGGTTATATTTTTAGCATCGTGATAACATCATTTTGACACTAAAATTTTTGATTTCTCACAAAGCATGGTTCACGTGTCCAAATAGTGTCATTACGCTACTCATATTGCTAACTTCCATTTTACAAGACTTAGACTTTGTTAGTGTTTAGAAAATAGTTTTAAGTATACTTTGTTAGAGGATCGCATCAACACTCTCTTAGAATTTAGGTCTTGTTTGTTTCAAACTTGACCTAACTGGTGATATTGTGTTGTCACTATTTTTTTTCAAACCTATCTCAAAAATCATAGGGAGTAAACTTTTTTGTTGTGACTAGATTTGAGTATTATATGTCATTGTATTGTCCTAGAAAATCTCGTGTCATATATTACCTTGTTAGGGTAGATCATTCTTTATTCTTTGGTATCCTTGGGTTCATATAGACCCATTGGATTTGTGGCTATTTTATAGTCACCATTCTTTGTGACGACTTAGCATCGTTACGCTGCGAAAATTTTTTTAGGGTCCTTTTTAGTAAACCTTAGTGGAAATATTTCATGTTATACCTCTTATTTCAAGAATGCCTACTATGAGAAAGAGATCCCGAAAGTTAGAAGCCGATCTCTTTAGAGGGGACAACCCTCTTTTAGAGGATAATGTCATGATTGACCATAGTGGCAGAGAGGACGATTCTCCTCATGCAGATGTAGAGCCGCATCCTACCCATATTGAGGATTACTTGTTTCAAAATAAACACGAGGTTATTTTACGTGTTGTTGAATTAGGGGCCAAATTACCACCTACAATAGACCCTTTTATCTTTTCCAGAATGGTTCATGGAGAAGAAGTAGACCTATGTCATCACACTATTAATGAAATATTAAACCCAGGTCATGCCTCTACTTTTGGACGACAGAATAATGAGGAGATACCTTTTGAAAATGATGGAGACTATCGGATACCTGTTGTTAGAGTACGGTGTGAAGACCACGAGGAACATGCTCATCATGAGTAACCTCCTCCTAACAAAGATCGTAACGAAATACCTACTTGAGAAGTAATGTTAGAACAAAAGTACAATCTCTCACTCACCAATTGACAAGTTTGGATTCACATGTAAATAAGGAACAACCAAAAGCTTTGAAACAAGCTATATCGAAGGCGAAACCTAAAGCTTTGTTTCACGAATTCCAAACAAACACTCCTTGACGAGAGACACAAAGACACCTTTATGAGCACTTTTTCATAGAAAAAAAAGGGTGGGAATATACCTAGATTCAACCCTTTATATAGACCTACGCCACCCACACAAGACCAACTCTTCAATCAAGAGTGGTCCACTATGAAGAACACCCTTCTAGCTTTGTAAAAAGGCAAAACTGGTAACAAAAAAAAGTACCTATTCGATGAGTTATGCCTTTATCCATTTGATACAACCATGTTACATGTACCTTTCCCACGACACTTTGACTGTCCAAAATTTAACAAGTATAAGGGAAAAGGTGACCCTCGTGACCATATCAAATATTTTTAAATGGCGTGTTAAGAGGTTGCATATAACAACAACTACCTCATTCGCCTCTTCCTGCGAAGTTTAGGAGGACAGGTGTTATAGTGGTTTTTACACATCCCCAAGGGATCTATATCCACATGGCTGGAATTAGTCGAACATTTTGTACGTCACTTTTCTTTTAATATAGAGAGTGATGTTACCATGCTAGATCTCTGTAATGCAAAACAATGAAACAATGAGAACTTCATTGATTTCCTACAATGATGGAGAGGGTTAGCTAGTTGTTTCCCTTGCTCCATACATGAAAAAAATAGATAAGTATATTTGTTCCCAACCTCCACCCTAATATAACATTTCACTTGCAAATGCATTATGGCAACACGTTTGAGGAGGTAATAAAAGAGAGAGTCAAATCAAAAAATCATTGTTAGCTAGGGGGACTCTAAAACCCTTCTCACGTGATCATAACGATTCCAAATCTAATGAAAAAACAAAGTTTGTTCATAATAAGAACAAAAACATCGTTGATGATGGGATATTAGACTCTAAGCAAGTACAAGCCATTCAAAACCATGCACCTTTGAAGCTTGCAAAGGGAACTCCACCTACAGAGTATAAACATCATAACTTCACCCCTCTATCTGAATCCATATCGTCCATCCTAAAGTAGTTAGAGGCCATAAACATGGTTTGATACCTAGAAACAAAACCCTACGAGGATGATGCACCTAAGCCATCATGGTTTAGGGATAATGAATTTTGTGGATTTCACCGCATAAAGGGTCACAAAAATGACAAGTGTTTGAAATTAAAACACTACATTCATGATCTAATCGACAATGGTGATATAAAAATAGACTCATGCTTTGCTTCCAAGTCTCCAAACGAAAACATGGGAATCTTCAAAGAACCTTTTCCTAAACACAAAGGAAAGGAAAATCAAGATCAGGGACAATCATCTCAAAATAAGAGTACTAACTACATTTCAAAAATAGATGATTTTGATGCCTTAATAGGTTATGTCGAGTCCACTCATTGAGTAAATCAAAACAATTAAAATTAAATCAAGAGAGTGTGTCATGACAACACGACAAAATCACCATGTTATTTTAGAACACACTCCCCTTCCTCCTTAAGAGAGCCATTATAACGTATTAGATCAATTGGAGAAAACCACAACCAAGATTTCGATCTTGGACCTTCTCAAAATTTCTAACTTCCATAAGGACATCCTTTGCAAAACCTTACAAGGATATGTAGTGTCATTTGATATTGAGCCAACACATTTACAAGTAATTGTAGCGTAAATTGCTCCTTTAAAACACATAACCTTCAACCCCACAAAAGTCTCAAAAAAAATCCCTCCAATAACCCACCCTTACGCATTAAAGTAATACTAAAACATAAGAAGGTCAAAAGAGTGCTTGTGGATGGTGGATCGGGTCTAACTATTTTTACTCTTAAACTAGTTCGTCAACTAGGATGCACAGAAGCTGATTTGGAGATAAATGTCATCACCATCAAGGCGTATGAAAATGAAGAATGACAATCAACTGGAACGATCACTTTCTCATTGTGAGTTGGTCGCATAAACCATGATACGAAGTTCCATGTCTTGGACCTGGAGCTCCCTTACAACATATTGCTCGGTCACCCATGGATTCATGCCATGTAAGTCATACTGTAAATGTATCATTAATGCCTAAAGTTGCATCATGAAGGACAAACTCTCACAATTCAGGGATACCCTCAACCCTTTACTCATTACAGAACATTGTTGGGCTATTTTCCCACCATCTATGAGTGTCCTTCTACAAAGATAGTTGTTCATGTCCAATCAAAGGTCCTCACTTTGCGAGTGGATCCGAGATACTTTGTCTCCCAACAACAATAGTGAATCTACATCATAGTCTCCTTTTTCATCATGGGAGATGAAGGTTAGAGATAATGGTTGTAGAGAATATAATCTTCACCGACTCTTTTAGTTCGATCATTCCGCTATTGGCCCAAGTACATGGTAGACCATGTTACAAGATTCAAAGATCTAGAGAGAATTTCCCTTTCAAAAATTTTACTCCTAGTGGATTGTTAGAAGATGAAAGGATACTCAAAGATATTATATTTCATCATGAAGATAATGAAATGAATCTATGCTACCAATTACCTAGGTATGTTATCCCCAATCAAATGATGCTTACCATGGGATATAAAGGATGTGGTGCGGCAATAAAGAACAAGGTATACTGGAATCTCTTCCAATACCTCGATGCATAGTGGGTAAGTCTAGCATTGGAATCCATTTGTATGAGTCTAACCCTTCGATGACGAGTATGCCTCTTCTTGAGCATGAAGATAGTCCATCTGAATACAATAGCAAAACAAATTCTCGGTGTAGTCTTTATGAAGACCTTGCCTCTACTAACCTATTTTATAACATGAATATCCTTACTATAACTCCATCTATACCCCCCACCGTTCCCAAAACAGACCTCATTTACCTATCACTTGTGAATTGGGACTAACCACAACATGTGTTAATCGATGTCTTTCAAAATGACAAGGATATTGGTGAGTTCCTTGGTGTTCGTGACAATATTCCCAAAAATGATCACAAGAAAGGTTTCTCCATTTAGCTTAATGCATGTGCATAGTTTGGAGAGGAAGAAAAGTTGTGTGGTCATGTAAGGAAGAAAATAAACAAGGGAAAAAGTGCTACAGAAAATCCTTGCGGAAAGAAAATTCCAAGTTCTATAGCGAAAATCTCTTTGAGGCACTTGTGGACAAACAAATAGAAAAACCCATGGACAAGATAGTGTACCCACCTAAAAATGAGGATCTCTATCTTCGTCCCAATCCTACGCACATAAAAGATGAGTCCAAGTTACTGGTGGAGGAGACAATAGATGTTAACATCAACACGAAGGAGTTACCTAGGATGGCTAAGTTGGGAGCTTCGATCTCAGCCCAAGAACAAAAAACATTTATAAGATGTTGAGAGAGTATGCATATATCTTCGCTTGGTCTTACACAGACATGGCAGGACTTGATCTTGCATTAGTGGTGCACAACCTTGTTGTTCACCCGAATGCCAAGCCCATAAAATAAAACCTTTGCAAGATGCATCCTCGTGCATCACCCGATTAGTTAAAACCGAGCTAGAAAGGTTATTAGAAGTAGGCTTCATCAAGTCTATCGACTATTTAGAATGGATTTCTAATGTGGTCCCGGTTCGAAAAAAACTTTTCGATATCGAGTATGTACCAATTTCTAAGATATTAATAAATATTATCCTAAGGATGAATTTCCTCTTCCCAACATCGACATGATTGTCGATTCAACAACTGGTTATGAGATGCTATCACTCATGGATGGCTTCTCAGGATATAACCAAATAAAGATTGTTGAGGAAGACCAACACAAGACAAATTTTACCACCCCATGGGGGACATTATGTTATCAAGTCATGCCCTTTGGCCTTAAGAATGCAGGTGTAACCTATCAATGGGAAATGACTGTTATCTTTCATGACATGATCAATGACATCATGGAAGATTACATGGATGACATATTGGAAAAATCCAGGACTTGGGAAGATCACACGGAGATTTTACAACATATCTTTCAAGACTAAGAGACTACAAAGTTTGACTAAACCTAAAGAAGTGTGTCTTCAGTGTGTGTTATCTGGGAAACTACTAGGATTCATTGTGTCATGGAGAGGAATAGAAGTGGACCCCTGCAAAATTAGAGAAATGCCTCCTTCAAAAATATTAGAAACTGTGAAGCTTGTAAGGAAAAATCCAAGCAATCAGAAGGTTCATTTCACTGCTTATAGACAAGTGTCATACAATCACACATCTTCTTAAGAAATATGTCAATTTCAACTAGGGTCCAAAACAACAAGTGTTTTCTTTGCTAAAAGAATACTTGGCTAAACCCTTTGTTCTCATGTCACTCATGAAAAGAGAACCATTGTTACTCTACATTTTTTCTACACACTTTACAATTGGGGCATTGTTGGCCCAATATGATAAAGAGCAGGCGAAAGGAATTTTTTTGTACTACTTGAACAAAACATTGATAGCTTATGAGCTCATCTATCTAGATAAAAAGGCTTGCCTAGTTGTAGTTTTTGCCTTCCAGAAACTACGCCACTTTTTGATCAACAATAAGGTCAAGCTCATTTCGAATGTTGATCCACTAAAATACTTATTGTTAAAACTTTCACTCACAGGAAAGATGGCTAATTGGATCATCTTACTCAATGAGTTTGACATTGAGTATGTACATGAAAAGTCAGTGAAAACACAAGTTTTAGTAGATCAGCTAATAAAATCTCCACTACCAGGTACCAAACCTTTAAGTCTGGAACTACTAGATGCATCCATAATTTACCTCAAGGAATCTATCGTATGACAACTATACTTTTATGGCTCCTTTACCTTTCATGGTTTAGGTGCCAGAGTTGTATTGATCACTCATATGAAATACTTGATTCCCGAGCATTCCAACTTGGGTTTCCCATGCATAAATAATATAACAGAGTATGAATCCCTTATTACAGGGGATGAAGTCGGCTATTAAATGGGATATCAAACAAGTCAATTGTATTGGTGATTCAATGCTCATTATAAAATAGGTCACAAAGTAATAAAAAGTTAAAGACGAGAAACTTCTTTTGTATAAAAGAATGGTTGATTCTTTGAAGGATTTCTTTGAGTAGATTACATTTCAACAAATTCTAGGAGCACAAAATAAAGAAGTGGATGTTATGGCCATAGTAGGGTCTATGTTGAGTATCCCACCAGGGAACAATGATATGTCATTATTTGTTAAAAAACTATGAATGACATCATATGACATGTAAAAATCCTGTTTGGTGTGTGAGGTGGTTGGTCCCCTTTCCCCATGGTATTGTGACATCTTTAATTACCTTCACAATGGAACCTATCCTGCCAATATTTATTGTACTAATAAACACAACCTCATCAAGTGTATAACATGTTATACCCTACCGAGGGCACCCTCTTCCGCCAAGGCTATGATATGAATTTTTTGTGTTGTTTAAATTCGATGTGGCCATCTTATCAATCAAGGAGGTGCACGAAGGCATCTGCAGGGCTCATACAAATGAGATTGTCTTAACAAAGAAGTTACTTAGAGTAGGCTACTATTGTCCTACCATGGAGAATGATTGCTGTAAGTACGTCAAGAAATGCTTGGATTGTTAGAAGTACAAAAATTTGATACATGGGTTAGTGCAATCCTTGTAACCTATCATGACACCTTAGCCATTCTCAAAGTGGGGTCTCGATCTTATAGGTAATCTTAACCCTATCTCTTCAAATGGCCATAAGTTCATTATCACTGCTACTGATTACTTTAAAAATGGTTAGAGGTTGTTCCTCTTACCTATAGAGAAGTCCCCGATATCTATATTTATAATGAACCATATAATTTACCGATACGGTATCCCCTCTGCCATTATCACTTGAAAATGGTATGCACTTTAAAAATAAACTTGTGAAATAATTATGTAAATGCTTTCAAATATCTCTCAAGTTTTCAACCCCGTATTACCCTCAAGGTAATGGGCAAGCCATAGCTTTCAATAAAACCCTCATCTGTATTATGGAGAAGATGGTGAATATAATAGAATGTAATTGGCATTTACAAATTCACCCTTCCTCCGAGCATTTAGAAAATCTATTTACACTACTACAAAGGCACTCCATACTCCTTAATGTTTGGTATAGAATTCGTGCTACCCATAGAGATCAAGATCCCCTCTTTACATATCAAAATTAGAGATTACTTGAATGGAGAAAAGGACTATAGAGTAGCTTGACTAGTAGAGTTGGAGTGTTGGACAAGAAATGACTTCATGCCCTCAATCACCTTAAAGTGTATTAGGATCGAGTGTGGTAGAGCTACAATAAAAGAGTGATACCTCATCAATTTGAGGTAGGAGACTTGGTGTTAAAAGAAAATCCATTCAACAACACAAAAGACCTAGAAAAGAAGGGAAAATTTGAACCCAACTAACTAGGGCCATATGTTGTGGTTACCAAGTTCGGTTTCGAGTGCTTATAAGCTTGCCTATTCGATGATGGCTAGGAGCTTTGGGAGCCCATGAATGCATTGCATCTTAAGTGTTTCTATGCTTAAGTATGGGGTCTCTAAAATATTAGAAAAATAAAAAAAGTATAAAAACAGAAAAGAAAAAGAGAAATAAACAGGTGCATCCAATAGTGAAAACCACGCAATGGTGGCACTTTGGACAAGTCCTTTAGTGAAAACTGGTTTCTAGTGCCATTGGAGGGTCCATTGTTCACAAGAATTTCAGGTCTAGGAGTATGATAACTTTTTCCTAAGCTGGTCTTTTCCTTTGTCTGAGTCCCTTGTGAGCCTGTTCCTCTTTGCCTTGATCCGACTGATCCTACTTTTGAATGCAAAGAGTTTAACTTTGAATGTACCCATCTCATGTTGGGGTAACTTTGCATCATCAATTCTTGCACATAACACATGGCATTCTACCCTTGTACATCCCATCTAACCTGGGAATCCACATTTCTCCATTTCCTTGCACATTTACTTTGGAAAACTTCTTAGAAAACATAAAAACATTCATATAACTTTTTGAAAATCCCAAAACATGCAGATATGTTCCTTGGAAAACTCAAAACATTCAAATATGTTTTGTAGAAAACTCCAAAATAATAGAAAATTGTCTCAAGATAATACCAAAAATAGCGAAAAACGTCTCAAAACTATCCCACAAAAACAAAGTAGTAGTTTTCTTACTTTTAGTTGGTTTTTATAGTTTTGGTTACATTACTTTTTTGTATTGTGTGCTTTAAATTGGATTCATTTGCTTACTTAGATTAAGTGTTACTTTAATATGTGATACATTACATTGAGTTCATTTTATCTTGCATACTTGTATATAATTGTGTTGCTTTGATTTGATTAATTTGTGCTTGTTGTTTGCTTGTACAGTTTGTTGTCATCTCATCATCTACCATCACATCTATACATCATATATCAATAAAGGATATGCTACATACTCATGAACATGAAAATTAAACATGTATGCTAAGCTAACATCATATAATATCACCAAGAGGGGTAAGAGGGACCACTTTCTATCCCCCCTCAACCATAAAACATAATAAAAATGTGGATTAAAAGATGTTATCTCATACATAAAATGTGATAGGTAAAACAAAATGCATCTCATCAACATGCAAGTGATATCATCATATGATGTATCATAATCAAACAAGATTTGACACAAATATAAACATATAAATTAAGCATGATATCTCATAAAAAAATGTGATACATCGGTAATCTATCCACCATCATACATCTTTGTAAATATCAAATGTCCATATACAAAATCAATGTGTCTTGATACAAATCAGTATACAAAACGCCATCATGGGCATAGGTCAAAATTGTGCCTTCATCGGAGGTATGATAAAAATAATACATAACATACATTGGTACAAAAATGTGCCTTCATCACGAGGCATGATAAAAAAGTACATATACATCTGTACAAAAGTATGCCTTCATATCAAGGCAATACACCAAAAATATACATATGATACATCAATAAGAGAGTTAACCATGAATCTCACCCTCTCTAGGATTGCTTGGTCTGTTTCTACCACTAGGTGGGGGCATATGAGGTGTTGGATGTGTAGAAGGCATTGTACCATGTTTTCCTAAACCATGCTTTGCTCTTAATCCTGTTGTCCTGAAGGACCCCGTGCAGACATTGATGCACCGATCGCAATGGCCTATGAGATCTAGACCGAGACATGCTTTGTTAGCTATCTAACTATATTCAGAAATCTCAACTCAGTGGGATGGCTACATGATACTACATCTTGTATTATGTATCCTTGATAGCTAGGGAAGTACTCTGACCAATCAACAACTATACTCCTGAAGCAGTGCCTGCCTGCTCGCCGCAAAGCGTATCACACTCTAATCTCACACTAGCTAGATCTATCCATGGCTGAGCTCTATCTAATACAACTTAATCCCTCTCTACTTGTAGTTATGCCCTCTCTGTGACCACATGATCCCACTCTCTGTCTTGATTTGGTCTCACTCTATAGTAATATGGTCTCTCTCTGACAACTGGTCTCTCTTCGCAGAACCTAAAGTTGTAGACCTATAACCTGCTATAGTTATTGCTATAAGGAAATCACCTACCCAACAACTTGTCCATCCTCCTCCATATATCCTCTCCACCCCCTCCATCTCCTCCACCTCCTGGTGGAATATGTGGTGGACTCACGTGAGGGGTGATGGAGGTGCCTACAATGGTAACCATTATGGAACATAAAGGGGCATGCGTGGTGCTAATACCTATGGTTGTACCAATATCTACCGTGTTGCACCACCTTCTACTTGCTGAACTAACACCTACCGTACCTATGGCCCTATCGTGGACCTACCCATGCATCGTGCCGTAGTATCTCGGGACCCGTAACCCCTACATTGTTGCATCTAATACATCTTGTGGTATGGTCAATCTCTATGGCAAAACTGTCACATACCACCCTGCATAATTTGGGGTCATTCTTGGATCCACTATATGTGTTAGTTGCACCCATGGCTATGGAACCACCTCTAGGAAGGCGGTGGAAGCCCATCCTAGCCTCGATCCGGGGCCCCATATGAAAGGTCTCTTTGATCTATGCTCGTACCACATATCATCGCTAGGAATATCCTAGATAAGACTAAATTGCCGCTAGACCCTATTCACTTTGTACCACTCAAGGATATGACTCCTGTTCCTAAGGATAAAGTGATCCATTAAAGCGGTGCTTGACTCAAATGCATCTTAAGGCCACTAGGATAACCTCTATGGCCTCCATGTGATCATGTGAAGCTATACCTTGTCAAAATCTCACCTATAGTAATTTGTGTCCCCCATGTGGCTGCGAATATTGTCTCCATCTAGAACCTATCCCATGCTAGATGGCTCTCCAATAACCTGAGCTCTTAATGCTCCTACAGGGCATCGAATCGCAATATGGTCCTAAGCCCATATATGTAACAAAGTGGCATGACCCATGGTCTTCTGACCGTGGTAGGCTATCAAATGTAAATTTGTGTATAAATGATCCAATGCACTATCCCTATAAATAAACCTCTCCTGAGGATGCCATGAATCACTCCAATAAGGCCTACAGGAATCATGCACCAATCTTGTCGGTAGCAATATACTTGATAAGAGCTAATAGAAACACGGAACCCATCACCCCGATCAATCATATACCTAGTAATGCCAATAGACATACCCCAATGTGGTATGTCTATCACTCCAAACATCTCGGCTACACTCTGCCAAATATGGTCCTAACTGCCGTTGTAGGTAATTATCTAACCCTAAATAGGAACTCGCAGAATTAGCCACACATCCTCCAACATAATGCTCATCTCGCCGATTGGAAGGCAAAACATTTGTCTCTTACTATGCCATCTCTTAGCTAAGACTATGACCAAGTTACAATCTAAAGTAATCTATGGCATGTGAGCCATGTGTGATAGACCAGTCACCTCTAGTGTGATCTCTAAGAAAATTTGGACTCACCGTTTGAATGTTGCCTCGTAATCCTGGAGCCGTCTCGTGTCACTCCCGCATCTCTAACCAATCTAACTCCATATGCAAGGTTAGCTAGGTCATGAATCATGATCTTATTCTTCCATGCTCTCATCTAATTCTTTTATTTTAGTATCAAAATATATGTTATTTTACCATTTAGATTCTCCTAAAACCTCCTATTCCTTTTAAGTTCATTTAAAAATGATTTATGTGGCATCAATGCCCCTTGGTAGCATCAACACGCCCCATATGACATCAACACACTTAAAGCACCAATGCCCTTAAAGTGCCATCACCTCCTTCGCGCATCAACACCCACATTTACATGCCCTACTTTTTCCAACCCTCGACGTGTATATGTGCACCTCTCATGGCGCTAGCGCATCCTTTTTGTATTTATGCACAAACATCTATACTTTTAAGTAAATTTACATGAGGGCACATCCTAATGCGTTGGCATGAACACACCTATGCATGCTCATCACAAGCACCCCCGTGAACACTTACATGCCCCAAGGGACAAGTTGGTGCCTTTACTCGAAAACCTACCCTAATAAATGTGATACTAACCAAAATTAAATGCTATAAACAAAAAAAAAGGTGAAAAGTTTGACTTTGTGTACTTGTGGGTAATTTGGTAGAAGTCTCATGTAGTCTCTCATGTGATCCGCATGGTGTTTCCAATTCTGCACCCTTGTCATCTTCTCTCGAAGGTCAGAGCTCAAATCGTGTAGTTAAAAGGTAAGTGTATTTGGTAAATGAACTTTCCGCGGTGATTTATATGTCCACCCCCGCGACGTGTTTTTCTCACCTGAGGCACCCCGGAACCATTGTGGTTCTTCTTAAATCTTCTAGCACTCGCCGTGATGATTACTTTTAAATAAACAATTATTTTGCGCCCATTTTTGCTACGTTGGGGCATGTTTTTGCTTCCCGATGACCCTTTCTACTAATTGGGAATATTTTTGCCTTAAAGAAATTTTGGCAATGTCTCATGACTTCGTTATTTATTCTATGATATTTTCTTTCTAAAAATTCAAAATTCAAAACAATATAATTTTTTTAAAAACCCAAAAAATTGGTAAAATCATTAAAAAATAAAAAAATTCAACATTTTTAAAAATGCGTAAATGACAAGCATGTAGTTGAAGCATGTATCAAATGCATTATCCATGAACATCAAAATTTGTCCTATAAAATCATCTTTCTTGCATGTTCTTGTCTCAAACGACTTGCGAGATCATTGTGATCTACCTCCATTAACAAAGCTAGGTTGCTTACTATGTCAATATTCCCATGTAATAGTGAGTTACCAGAGATTGTGTCGTAGTGCATGAATAATTTCCATGGGACTACTTGTGTCCTCCATTATTCCCCTCACATGTATCCTTGTTTCGGGCACCATTTTTAACCCTTGTCTTTACAACACGTTCATTTGGGAATTGAAGCTTGATACCAAAAACATTGGTAGAATTATCTTGAACATTATTTGTTTGAGTATGTGTGATTGTACTTGTTTCTCTATTAGGTTAGCTGGTTTACTTTCTCGTATTGCATTGCATTATGTATGTTGCATGGAGTTACACATTTTTAACAATGAACAAATGTTAGTAATTTAACTTTTCATGTTATCTTACACTTTTGTTTATTTTAATAAAGGCGATGATTTAGATCATAGGGGAAAAATGATGAAACAAAGTTTCTTATTGAAGATTGGATGCAAAGAGCTATTCCCATTCTCCATTATCATATCTTATCACTATTAATTTTTCTTCCAAAACACTTGGGGCAATAAACAATCATGTTTATTCCTATCATATTTCTTCTATCCATTTCGATCATATTTTTGATCGTCGATTGACTTCTTCTATCACCCCATCGACACTCGAGGGGGCATCCTTCATCATACTAATTTTTCTTCAAAAATTTACTTGTTTATTCTTGTCGACTATATTTGAAGTGAATTCACTTACTTCACTTCAAATAGGGGCAAATGTAGACACCTAAATTCCGCTTTTGTAATCTTATTGCCAAAAGCACACAAATCACTCTCATTCTTACCATTTCTATTATAATTAGTGATTTCCGCTAATTAAATAATGTTTCTTACCATTATTTTAATTAACAATGCTTTGTTGATTATCTAACTACTTTCATACTCGGGATGGCACTTTACGACACATCGTAAGTCAAAATCCTCTTCCAAATAGAAAATTAGTGATTATTAACTAATTAAGCCTATTTACCCTTGTTTTGATCAATATGCCCTATTATTGGCTAAAACCCTCTTCCAACCATTCAAAATCACCCCATTTCCCTCCACAACATCTCATAAGGCTTCAAAGCTTATCCTAGCCTCCTAATTGACCCTAAGTGGTTGATTAAGGCTCCTCACATCCTAATCACTTGTTAATTCACTAATCATGATTAACAAAGCCTTAATCATGATTAGTAATTCTTAATCTAATTTGTGCTTTTAGTCCCACATGCACCAAGATGCAAGTTTTCCCCAAATAGAAAACTACAAAAAGGACTAAGTATCCACCCTTAAACTTTACACCATGCTTTGATTTGCATATCATATAAGAAATATGACTAAGAGCCAAGCTCCAATCTTTGCCTCCAATATTCAATGGGGTTAGTAGATGGGTATCCAATATGACCTTGTAGTCATTGTTGGAGAGACCATTTCACCTCTCTTGAAGTAGCAACAAACCTAATTTGATTGCCCTCCTAGATCTAATTAGGTCTTTTGTAGGTAGCAAATCATACTAAGTAGGCATGCTTTAGCTAGGTTTTGAATTATATTCATGTTAGTTGTTTCAAGAATTCCATTAAGATTTTATCTTTGATGTAACTATTGTTAGATTCAATAAGCATTTGTTAATTAGACTATGTGGTGTTAGTCTTGTTAGTTTAGCTTTGCTTTGGAAATTTTAGTAGTCTTCATTTGGTATGCTTCTCTATGGCCCAAAATTTCCCACCCCTTTGATCTTCCATTAAGATCTTAGTGCTAATCGCTTCCCATTTCTATAAATATATGGTTCCCAAAACCCCCAACATAGAAGTAATATGTGAGATCTGTGAGCTGCAATAAGAAGGAAATATATAATTAAAAATACTATTAAGTAATATTACATTAGAGAAAGTGATAATCCAATAATAATTACAAGTTATGCAACACACTTGCATGTGAAACTCTTATGCTTGTAGAAGCTTCGGCACTATTATTGGTTGTGATGATGGGACCAAAAACATATTCAAATTTTTTTAGGACTTATCAATGGTAGGATTATTGGGTTTACCAACCGTGCCCTCCTCAACTCAACTGTAGAAGTCTTATTTGTAGTAAATGTGTGCTTCTTTGATTTCATGTGCTCATTTATAGATGTGGCAATACTACCACTAGCAGAGGCACTAAAGAAAACCATTTATCGCAGCATGTAAACTCTAATTTGACTTTTCTTTTGTTTGCATATTCTCCAAGTGTTTCTTCCATCACCTTGAACAAATATGAATCTTGTTTCTTGTTAAGATCATGTAGAATTTTGATTGCATGTTCAATCTTAGATCTATCTCGAGTCACCTTTTTGGTGTTATTTGGTTACATGATGGAGTTTCACTATTTCCAATTGTTGTAATTTTATGTTGATGCTTTTCAGATTTCATGTGAGAATTCTTGTAGTTATAGATAGTTTGACTTGCTGATGATATATCTCCTAATCCATAATTAGTTCCACGAGCCCTGCAATGGAGTTTTATTTGAGGTTTTCTCTCTTTTAAACATTGTTTCAAACTAAGATTCTGGAGGATTTTTTTTTCCTTTAATTCATTTAATTTGTCTTCCCATTTTTTCAATAAATTGAGATCAATAACTACAACCTGCTCTACTGACTTAGAACTTTCAACAAATTTTGATTGTTTTTGCATGGGATCCTTCACATTCTCATAATTTTCAGTGCATATTGATTGTATATGCATGGACTCCATCACATTCTCTCCAAAAGTTACAATTTTTTCTACCATATTGCTTATATTTGTTTCAGCTTGTACCAATATCCAAAGTTTCAAGTTTCCTCTTGATGTCTATAGTTGATGAAGAAACTTTCCAATTTTTCTCTTGCTTTGGGTTTAATGAATGCCCTTTATCACATTACAAACTCAAATGGATATTCAACAACATCATATTTAACCATTTCATGATGAACAATAGAAAATGTAGAATCCCTTGGACATCTAACTATACCAATGACATGATTCCCTTCACCAGTTACAATATCAATATCCAAATCATCCCTGGATCCATTTGTAATTCCATCAATATGTACCATATTAGTACAAGAAAATTATTTGAATCTAAAAAACAAATAATAAAAATTATAAAACAAATATAGGAAAAGGGTGTGCGTACTTATAAAAAAGGCATGCAAATATAACAAATATAGAAAAATATTCCAATTGCCTTTGTCTCTTGGGTTCAACATACTTACAAAAAGGTGAGTTCCTTTCTAAATGACATCTATTACACTATGAAAATTAACCAGATTATTATACCATTTAGAATGATTATTGTCGACTATCCCTTTTACTACACATAAATTATATTAAACTATCATAAAACACAACCCTATATATTTAGAGTAGCAAAACAATATGAAATGAATCCTTTTATTGTTAGTACATGACATTAAGGAGAAAAATACTATTGGTTGCACTTGAAAGAACACGAGTGATTTATTAGTATCTAACAACCTTCTTAAAATATTTTAAATGAAATGCAAGAGTATGTTTCAAAACAGGCTTTGTCAAAATGGATAGAACATGTGGCTTACATGCAATAGAAATAAGGAGAACATGAGTTCAAGAATATCTAAATGAGAAATGAAAGCAATTACTAAATTGATCTTACATGTGGCCAATGACTAAGAACTGAAAATGAAAATAGAAAACCTATTGTCAGACAGTTCATAAACTCTAGAAAGAACATTGATTTCCGTCTACTGCAGGAAGTAAAAGAGACTGGGGTGGCCCTTGAGTTTGCACTTAAATTCATATGGCCTGGTGCTAGATATATCTATACCAGCCAAGAAAAGGGTAGGGGAGTGGCTACTATTATTCTTCATGAACAATGGGCTAAATATATTGTGGACTCTAGTTGTTCCCATTTTAATAGAGTTGCCTCGGCTATTCTCAAACACCTTGATTAGGAATTCAGAATTTTCTATTTATGCCCCAAACGAATACGAGAGATATCTAAATTATGGAATTGGATGACCACCAATTTGAGGGATTTTATTGGATCTTTGGTAGGGAATTTTACATGATTGAAGACAAGGATGACAAGTTGGGAGGGATCCCTTTTTCTGAAAAGGCAATAATTTTTCTTTTGGTCCAAGATGAAGAGGTCATTAATCTTTGGTAGATCCACTATTTAGAGATAAAGGCAACAGATAAGAGCATTTGTTTTACTTGGTGCAATAATCAACAAGGCGAAAGAGAATGTACTAGAGACTTGATAGATTCTATTTGAAAAAATAATACTTTATCATTCTCCTCCTACGGTGATGGTAATCTATTAAAAGTTATCCCATATACACTCTCGTGACCGAAACCTATTGAAATGTCATCACGATTGACATCGCTTGCCTTGTAGAATCCCTATGAATGGAAAGGATTGTATAAGCTCACAATCACCAACCTAAAGGACCATGATTGTTTGTATGAGATACAAGCTGCTTGGCAAATTGCTAAAATATTCCCTCAATCTGATTTTAAGATAGTAATTATATGAACGTTTTCAAGGAAAATGGACTTTTGGGTAGCTTAAAGCTAGAATTAGGAGGAAAAAGACACAATTATAGGAAGATATCATTAGTATTGAATCAAGGGATCAGATGTCACCACATGAGTATAACCTATAAGAAGCTTTTCCTCCACTAAACATTACTATAGATCTCGCACAAAATTATATTGCGAAGGTTCCAGGATTAGATCAAGATTAACTTGGCTCAAATATGGGGATAAGTGGACCAAGTATTTTATTAGACTACTCAAAGCTAAGTATGGTAGGGAGAGAATTCAAGCTACTTATATTGGAGGCAATGTGTCGACATTATTGCTAAGATAAGAGAAGCAAAGATATTTTCTCTAAAGTCATTCCAAAAACTTTCTGCTGAAGTTGTTGCTTTCTAAGACAAATAAATCGTGTTGGAAAATAAATCTCTAAAAATCCATTGAAGCGATCGGTTTTAAAATTCAATGTTGGCTACGGAATTTTGGGAAGGATATACAGTATATCCCTGACAATCTCATTCCAAGTTGGGAAGGAATGTATTGGGCTAAAAACTCTGGCCAAATGGTGTGCATGGCTCTCCTTGACTTTGAGAATGTTTATGAAAAAGTAGAATGGTCATTCACAAACTTAATGCTCAAGGCTTTTGGATTTCAAGATAGATTTTACATAATGGTAAACATTCTCTTTTAGGATGCTTCAACCCAAGTGGAAGTAAATTGTGAACTTATAGAATCCTTAAGCCTCAACAATCGCTTAGGTAGGGTTGTCTACTAACACCTGCATTGTTTGTTGTTTTTGTAAAGGCCCTTCATTTTATTCTCTACGACTCCTCTTGAGGCCCTCTAGTAAGAGGAATAAAATTTCACAACAATAAAGAGTTCATTGATGTGATATTTCTTTGATAATACTTCTCTTTTCCTTGTTCTAGATAAAGAAAAATTTCAACAAATCACCTTGAGGTTGAAGATATACTTTAATGCCTCTGGATCTCTTATCTCCACACAATAATAACAATTTCTCAGATGGGATGGCTCTCCTATGGTTTGTCTTGTGGGTATGGGATGATCTTTCGGTGGGCCACATAAAATGGTTATATATTTTGGGATTCCCTTCAAACTTATTCCCTACTTCAAGGAGATGTGGCTATGGCTGGCTTTGTAAAAATTAACAAAAATGTTATAAAGAGGTAAGGGAACCTTTTGTCTCTCCTAGGAAGACTTCAAGTCCATCAAAGGTTCTTTTAACATTTAGCATCTATTTCTCGTCTTTATGGTTATTCTGCAAATCAAAATTTGATAAGATAAATAATACGATTACATATTTTCTTTGGCTTGATGGATAATGTAGCAAAAAAAGACATGCATTGCGTTGAAGGTCTATATGTTGCAGCATCGATGTGACTAAATCGATATTGAGATCTTTTGAAGGCCATGATCCTTGTAAGGTGTTAGTTAGAAATAATATCCTTAAGGGCAACCGTAAGGGTAGACCTCTTTGAAAAGGTTTTAAATTGGTTGATCTTATGATTAGCTCTCTCTCTGTAAAATAGTTGGCTCTCCTTTTTCTCATACAAATGTGGAAGGCAAGGGTAATGGTTAGAAATTTTTTTCGTGAAGTAACCTCCTTCTCACTAGTTTAGCACCAGTGTCATGGATTTAGGTCATTGTGGTGGAATTTGAAATATGATTTTTTTCTGAACTGGTCCAGAGAGCTGTGCAAGCTAAGTCACAAGGTTCGAGTTCATGTTTATGTTTGACGAGGATAAAGTTTGGTTCAAGTTCACCAAGGGATAAAGTTCAAGAAAAAAATGTCTTTAAGTTAGAGATTTTTTTCAAAGGGATGGTGGAGAGAGTTTTTGTCAAAGGGACGGTGGAGAGAGCTTTTGTCTGCTACTTTCATATTAGTATATGTATATATACACACATTTGTAAAATAATGCAAAATCGTGTCAAAAACTTCCCATGTAAAAATAATGGATAAAGTTTGATTTCATGTTTGATAAGAATAAAGTTTGGCAAAATTCAAACTTTTTCAATAAAATTTAGAGAACCTTGTGATATAGCATGCAAGGGCACTTGGTGATCCTCACTACAACATTTTACAGACCCTAATACCATATCCACAATAGACCACACTTACTAAAAAACACACTTACCAAAAAAATAGAATTAGTTCACTAAATCTCCAACATTTCGGTGACGAGGTTCATCACAAAAATAGAAAATAAATAAAAATGAACTTGGACAAATATAGTTAAAATGATGATGTTAGTTTAGAGTCTATATATTGCTATAAATAAAAATATTAACAGACTTGCGAAGAATGAAATGAACGGGGCATAGAGAGAAATGTTCAAATGGTACTCGGGAGCCCATGTTGGTGCAATAAATTAATAATTATATATTAAGAATTTCTTCAAAGTAATTATTTTGTTCCTCTCCTCTCTAATTCATTTTTTGTTTTTGAGAAACCTTGTATTAGGAGTAAGAAATTATTTATAAGGAAATCTCCCTATAAACTAGGCCTAAATCTCAAGAGACTCAACATCTTTATTAGGTCATTTGATCCAAAGTTATGTTTTTTATTATTTTAATGTACAAGGTATGCATCTCATGAGAGACACCCACTTTAGATTACCTAGGTAATACTAATGATGTTAATAATTAATTATCATTAGGTTAAAAATAGACATGTTAAGGTTTAGTTACAAGGGTGTATAACAGGTTAGAAGTTCAACCGTTGGGTCTAGTAGGAGAAAATTTTCCCCCATAAGCTTATTTAAGCTTGGTGAAATGAAAAATTGATGTAACAGAGAATTTACCTATTGTACAAGCTTATTTTAATAATTTAATATGTAAATTTCTCTCGATTTTCCAATGTAATAATTCAGAGCGGTGGTATCGAGCTTCCACAAAGCTAGGACTATGAGGAATGCAACCATAAAAGAGCCATGAGGAATTTCCAGAAACAATGAGCGAAATTTATTCTAGGGTAATAGTTAAAAATCAAGAGCAAAGAGAGCCAAGACCGGTGAGAAGAGATTTATAACACATCTTACTAGGTCCATTCTATCATTTTCCACATGAATTGAGTATTTATATTCCCATGTTTATAAGCCAAACACCAAATTTATCAAAGTTAAACCAAAATTAGTATCAACATGCATACATTACAAGAATGCCGAGGAGCCAGTCAAATAGTGAAAAACAAGAAAAACACAATAATCTCATTTATTATAGTTTTTCCTTCGATAAAAGGCTTTCATATGTGCATTATTAGTTTAAAAACATATAAAACGAACCCAAACATACAAACAAAAACATGTAATGCCACTTTGAGATTTTAATCCAGCCTCGTACCAACCTTGCCCACCAAACCCTAGCTCTCTGAAGATAATTTTTAAAAACGAGCTTCCTAGTTTATGGGAAATCCAATTTGAGTTTACAATAGGCATCTTGTGAGAGGATTGTAAATAATATCTAGAAGTAACTAAATATTCAACACTCGTGCCTAAGCAGTCCTTATTCGACAGATGAAAACACAATGTTAAAACATGGCTATAGAGAGTATGCGATAAGCTACATAGAAACATGCATGCCATTATTCGGTAGATGATAAAGCGATGTCAAAACAAAGCTACAGAAAGTAGGTGATAAGATACATAAAAAACCATAAATTAGTCAATTTTGTTACCCAATTGTGGATGAAAAAGCACAGAAAGTAACCATATAACAATCAGTCGACTAATTCTACCCCATCACCATTAGACCATTGCACACTATCTGAAGATCTGTGTTAAATTATGATAACTGCATCAGTCAAAATCATATTAGAAACAAAATATTACAAGGCTACAATGATCCTTATTGGAAACCAAATGTAGATCAATAGTATTTTAGTATATTATTACAAATCTAAACACATGCAAAAATCAATAAATGGGGAAAATCAATGGTTTTGGTATGGATACTTAATTTTCTTATAAAGATAGAAAGTTACTTTCAACATAGAGATAAAATCAATGCATTTTCTATGGATAATTCATTTTATTCATTGTAAAACTAAACACGAAGGGAGAAAGTTACTTTCAAAGGATGGAGAAAATCAATGGTTTTTCTATGGATAGTTAATTTGCTTACAAAGCCAAAAATATAGTTTTTAACGGATGGAGAAAAAGTAAAAGAATGATTTGAATTTTAACTATCGGGCTATACATGAAACCCCGATAGTGCCTCTGTCATCTCTTACACCCTCTGCAAATAAAGTTATAAACCACCCAATTCAAAAGAGAGAATAAAAACCAACCCAATTTCAGAACCCACCTAAAATATCCTAATCAGAATCCTCAAGCTTCTTGATATTCTCATTCATGTTCACAAACTATCTAAAATTAGAACTGATAAAAACCCAAATAGAAAGGGATTCACATTTGTAGGGACAGGAAATACCTTTTCTTTCATGTAAATCACCTTTTCCTCTTCGTAAAAAACTGGAAACGTCTTATTTATTTTTCCATTCTATATAGAATCCTATGAAATAGCTCTAACCAATAGTTTAAATGCAACATCCAAACACTACCTCCTCTGAAACGAGTGTCTAGAATGGTGCTAGAATGTAACCAGATTCAATTAAAAATTAGATTGCATGTCAAAGACTTTCAGACTGCAAGCCATATTCACTTTTCGAGAAACAATGTAGATGGGTCATAGGTGAATGAAAACGTAGATGACTTGCCTCCACATTATTCCTCAAATTTGGAGGAATGACTAAGATCATAGAAATGGTTGTTCCCTCTTGATGCTTTAACTAATGTGAGTGATGCAAGCTGAATAACCCCTATCTGTTCCCGTCTAGAAGATAAGAGGTTCACACCTAGCCTGTAAAATATCTATTACATTTAATGGACGACTAATATTTTTACGCCAAATGCAATTGGGATTTATGGAATATGGATCCCAAGAAGATGCCTATTCTTACCACCTGTATTGTCCTCATTGAATGAAACACAAATGAGAAACCTTTTATGTGACTCTAACTCTCCTCTCGCTCCCGCCTCTATACATGAACCTAATACCTAATTCGAAATACTAAAAATTAAACCCTTCCATCCCCATTCGCATACCAGTATATTGGGCTATTTTTGGCCATTTTTAATACCTCAATATGAACAAACGTGGTAGGATATCACTTAGTTAATGAACCCCTCGTGGTCTCATCGACCAACACTAGAAACCCTTGTCCGACATTATTCTCGGGTTCCAAATTTTCTAGTGACCAAAGTGACGACTCTATTTGTAGTTTTTTCATCAGTCACACTTGCCTAGATCACTTCCTATCTATTTTGAAATCAACTAAGTCCTATATCTCTCTTCCTTAATTAGGGTTTTATACTTTACATATTATTTTTCTTGTGTCATTACTGTACTTTATCATTTGTACATCATTTTTCAATAAGTTGCTCTACAATTAGATTTATTTAATTCAAATTAAATTAAATCAAGTTCCTATGTGCCATTAACATATTTAATGTAGTCATTGACTGCATAACATTTATTTGGTAGTACAAATGCTTTGGGATAGGAAGCTAAACATTCTGCGCCTTCTTATCCTCAACAGAGCCAAATGCCAATGCCTATCAACAAATGAACGACCATTTCTACCTAGCAATGGAGTTAAAGACCTATCTAAAACCACTAGTAATTGTCATGAGGGTCAATAGGTGAGTGTGTTTCCATAGTTGTTTGATATGTTCTCTCTTGGTTTCATCCAATGAGCGCATTCGCAAGCAATACAAGTTTTATAATAGTATATTCATTCTATATTGAGTTGTTTCTGTTCATGTTTTTGATTAATCAGGAATTACCAATTTTACAAATGTATATTCATTCTTTATGGAGTTATTTCTGTGCATATTCTTGTTTAATCTTCCATTCAACAAAAACTCGGTTGATTCATCATATTTTTGCCATCGTAACACATTTCTACACAAGGTTATTTCTACTATTGGTTATTGAGTAATGGGTTCTATTCTAACCTGTTGTTTTATAAGCATGCATGTTGAATTATTATTTTTCAGTGTATATTCATTTATTTCAATGCATTTTGTTTATTCCTCCATTCGCCACGAAATATTCTAATACAACGTAGAAATTGTCCATAAAACAAGGTTTTTTCACATATGCATATGAAAATTTCAAAATACAGTGTTGTTTTTTACTATACATTGTTGTTATTGGGTAATGGGTTCCGTTCTGACTTGTTTTTTCAAACATGCACGTTGAACTATTATTTTTAGTGTATATTCATTTATTTTAGTGTACTTTATTTACTACACTCACCACAAACACTTCTAATAGGCGTAGAAATTGTCCAAAAACAAGGTTTTTAACCATGTGTTTCTAGTTTCAAACTACAATGTTGTTATTGGTTATACATCATTGTTATTGAATAATGGGTTTCATTCGGACATGTCATTTTTCAAGCATGCACATTGAACTATTATTTTTCAGTGTATATTCATTTATTTAAGTGTATTTTGTTTATTCCTTCATTCGCCACGAATTCTTCTAATTCAACGTAGAAATTGCCCAAAAAAGGGGGGTTTTCAACCATGCATCTTACAGTCTCAAAATACAATGTTGTTATTGGCTATACATCATTGTTATTGAGTAATGGGTTCTGTTCTGACTTGTTATTTTTTCAAGCATGCACATTGAACTATTGTTTTTTAGTGTATATTCATTTATTTTAGTGCATTTTATTTATTCCTCTATTCACTACTTTCATTTTTATAATACTACATAGAAATTGTCCAAAAAATGGGGTTATTTCACCCATGTGTCTTACAGTTTTAAAATACACTGTTGGTAATTACTATACATTATTGTTATTGAGTAATGGGTTTTGTTTTGACCTGTTGTTTTTTCAAGCATGCACGATGAACTACTACTTTTACAATGTATATTAATTTATTTTAGTGTATTTTTTTATTCCTCTATTTTCCATGAACTCTGATAATACAATGAAGAAATTTTACAAAAAACAAGGTTTTTCACCCATGTGTTTCACAGTTTCAAAATGTAGTGTTGTTATTAAGTATATACTATTGTTATTGAATATAAGTGTTGTGTTTGTTTGTGTAGTTAATATTTGAATATCCATGGTTAACTTTATATTGACTAACTGAATATATATTAGAATTACTAAACATACATTGAATATACAATTGTAACTTTGTCATTTTCTACTACACATTCAAACCTTTAATGTGCACTGAAATTACTAAATATACATTGAATATGTTGTTAGTTCATTGCATGTTCTTATTACATTGTTATTATTGAATAAATACTTATATTGCCAGGGAGGCCACATATTTAGGAGGTAAATGACAATTATATTTTTAATATTCAAAGTATTCAAAGAATGTCTGAATATGTGAGGAATGTCAAGAAAATAGACAGAATGTTAAATACATGAAGAATGTTTGCATATGTAATGAATATGTGAATCACTTAACATCTAAGGAATATCTGAATATAAATAAGTGTTGTCTTTGTTTATGTAATTAATATTTTACAACCCACCCTAACATAAATTAGTTCATATCCTGCTTCATGCTCACTAATCTGTTGCCTTTTTCCATAAGCATGGAAAAGATTGAATATACATTGAATATATGGTTGTAATTTTTCATTAAAATGTATGTGTTCAAAGGCAAAATTTGCACACGTTATTAAGTTCACATTACGTAGTTTTAATGCATAAAGATAGTTTATAGCTACTATGCAATATTTTTGCTCCTATCACTCTGCATTCCTCCTCCGTCATTTCTAATTGTGTGCCAATGTCACATTCAAAGCAACAATTAACTGCTAACATCTTTTCATAACACTTGTTGATCCCTTCCAACTTGCAATGTCATTTCTTCTTTATTTTCACAATACAATGAGCACATTCACATGTAACACTAGGATTCATCCATATTTTCAATGTGTATTCAATAATTTCAATTTGTTAATATGCAAATAAAAAAAAGTTTTAACATGTAGATAAAAATATGTATACACATTGAGTATCATTTAACATAAGGTGAAGATGGTTCTTATTTAGTATCTATTTGAATATACACTCGAATTACTGAGCATAGATTAAATATACGGGTGTAATTATGCATATTTTCAACTACAAATGTTGATATTGGTGTTGTTTGTAAATACGTGCATTTTCCTAGGTCCATTTTTTGTAAATACCATGTCAAAAGTTTGTTCACGAAGGAATGTCATATCGGAAGGGTAAAGGAGAATATCACAACTGTGTCTTTTGACACCATTAATCTATAGGAAATCATAATGATTCATTCTACAGGTAAGGTCATTTATGACCTTACTTAGGTAGTGAACTGTTTTCCTTTGTTGTCATTATTCTAGAAAATAATGAATACTAAAAATTATAAACACCTATAAGAAGATAATTCATGTTTTTACACATTACCAAAACTTCTTCTTTTATATTGATATGATGGAATAAACTACAAATACTTATGTGTAATGATAAGATGGAAAAAACTAAATACTATTTGCATGTTTTCCCAAAAAAACTACATAACTAAGTTCATATTTTTACATGAAGGTTATAACTTCTTACATTCTAATAAGGTTATATTTATGGATACCAATCATATAATAAGGTAACATCTAAATTATACCAAAACTGAATTCTTCTTCATTTTTGTCAATGGTTTCACTTCTTATGTTGTTTTTTATTGTTCCATTCTCCATTTGGGGTGTCATTGACATGTTGGTTGTGCTTGGTGATGGCATTTGTTGATTGCTTGCATGGCTTGATTACATTTGGCTAATATAATTGACATGTGTGGGATTAGAAGTAGCAAATTGCGTGTTTGTTGTACTTATAAAAAATTACATATTACCTATGTGAATAAACTACATTTGTGTTGTTAAAAATTATATTGTTGCTTTTGAAGGAAATTGTGTTGTTAGAAATTACGTTGATATTGTTGAAGGAAACTGCATTTGATTTATAGAAGTAGACATGTTTCTGACTTGGTAATTGGCCACATTTGGAAAATCTAGAGTCTAAATGTTGTAGAAATCCCTCTTAGTTAGATGATGCGAAGGAATAGGATTTTCTGGATTGATCAATCATCTTTGCCTTTGCATTATTTTCTATCCTCTCATTCTCCCGTTAGCTTCTCATGTTCCCCTTTTTTCTCATGAAATTATTATGTTTGCCTTCCTCTCCTCGAGTTGCTCTTTCTTCCTTACTTTCAACTCCTCTAGTTCCTTCCTTCGTGCTTCTTGTTTGTCAAGCATTTTCAAGTAGTTGGTTGATGTGAGAATTTGTGATTGCTTTACTCAACCTTAATTTCCCTCTATTTGCATGTTCTAATCTCTCATTAATCCTTTCAATTGGAATCTTAAGAAAGTTTTGTATTGTGAACCACCAACCTGGTTTCCTAAATCTACATTGCATGGTTGTTCTATTGTGTCTTGTACAAATGTTTGTGAACACCCAAAATCTATAACATCTAACTAACTATCATCTTCATTTTTCCATGCATTACAATTTGCATAGTAGTGAACTATTCCACTTGGCATGCTAGGAGGAGGGGATGGCATGGAAAGAGAAATATCCTCATTGGAAAGGTCTATTGGAATCCCCAAGTTTGTAGCAACTTCTTTCAACCATTTAGGTTGGCTAACTAGTGTTGGCATACTCATCCCGTCATTGGTTGTGACAAGTTCTTGTGTCTGACTCACATGAGTTGGTGTGTTTTCTTCAACTTGAACATAAATTCCAACTTGATTGCCTTTCCTAATCTGACTTAAACTTTTTCTCTTGTCTTATTGATTTAACTATGTCACCTCCACCTTTGATTTTTGAATTATATCATCTTGTTGTTGGCTTATTGCATCTTTTTTTGTTGGATTTGATCAACATTCTGTTGGATTGTTTCTCTATATCTTTGATAAATTATTCAATTTCATCTCTGTTATAACAAACCATCTCCATAACTCTCACCACATTTGTTTCCTCCTTGGTCAACTCAACATTGAATGTATCGCTAGGCGTATGTCATTGAATAATTCATCTCTATTCGAGGCCATATTCTAGTCCTCATAAAACTCAATTTTATATTTGACAAAGTTAATGTTTTCTTAAAGGCCTTGCTACTAAGATTTTCCAATTCGATCTTCTCACATCGAGAGAGGATCATTACAATGAATTCTGATTTGTGATGTATAGAGAAAGAAGAGAGGAAAAAGGATATCGTAAATTAAAAGATCACCCACCTCTTGAACCAACAAGGACTAATCAACATTAATATACACAAACCAAGTATGGGCATTGTGGATTTCTTAGATGATGAAAAATTAGATCGAGATCATGTAGGAATAAGGGCTACACAAGACAAAGTTCAATACGGGTTGTTAGGTTTTCTCGGACATTAATAACTAATGCTGGGTGTCATTTTGATTGAGAAAATAAACTAAAAAGAGCTTAAAAATTTGCCACTAAATTATTTCTGAATTTTCCACCATTTAATTTAAAAGTAGACGTAGATTAAATTCTTGATCAATATATTTCCAATGATGTATTGTGTAGGTGAACATGATCTTTAGATAAGAAGATATGGGTATTTGAAAATCATCCAAAACGTGGTCATAGAGCTCAGGTTCAAAAATAATAATGTGCCCTCAAAATTTAGTATTTTATCACAAAACACATGTTAAGGGACCCAAAAAACTCCCATCATGATCTACTCCTCAAGATATTTCCAACGTTAGTAATTTTGCATGATCTAGTTCTTTGGATAAAAATATATGATCATTTGAAGATCTCCATGTCATTTTGTATAGATGATGGCCACAAAGTTGTCAAATTTATCCTTTAGGTCACTTTTTCTTACGTGTTAATCACTCATTAGTCCCCCTTGATCTCATTCCCACTCAAAATCCATGCCACATGTCAATATATAATTGGTTTTGGGCTCTCTTTATGTTCTTAGAGTCTTGGGATCTCCGGGCCTTCACCTTCGTCACTTTAAATTTTAAGCAACTTGTGATTCATCCATGTGGACCAGTCATTCACCTCTTCAATTTTAGGCCCTCAAGGTCTCTTTATTCCTTATGCAATTGAGGGAACTTTTGATCACTCGGGCCATGGCACCATGTGTCACTCTCTAATTCATAATCTAACCTTTGCTTCACATCTAAGGTTGGTTCTTATGTGTCACATTTTGTTTGTATCTCGAGGGTCACAAGTTCACAGGATCTTAGATCTACCTCCATGTTTCCTTTTCCTCTATCTTTGATTCCTCATACTGGACTAACTCATGATTGGTCCACGTGGACCAATCACAGTTCTTTTGTGTTGAAAGGGTCATTGAGTAATGACATTCACAATGATCACCTTTATGTTCTCACATGGACTTACACCACCCCTATTTTTTTGGGGTCAATAATATATCCTAAGATCCGTAGATCCCACCTTATTGCTTCTACTGCTTTGTCAAAATTTATGATCTTGGGAGCTTGAGTGGCTCAAAATTGGTCCACGATCCTTTGACTGTGACTTGTAACCAAAATTGAGCGTGACCCTTTCTAATCGTCACTTGTCATTAGTCCATATGGACCAATGATGGGATTTTGTGATTCTCGGGTTTTGAATTATTTGATTCAATACTTAGTTGGTTTTTGAGTCCCCATGAACCCAAGACCTATGCGGTTAAATTTGACAACCTAGAAATCAAAGGGAGACAAAGGTTTAGATGTCATCAACTAGTCTTAAGGCCAAAATAAGTGACTCTAATTACATTTTTAACATTTTGAATTGTGAAGGCATGAAACCGACCGGTGTGAGTATTTTGAACTAGTTTAAAGATATCAAGGTGCTTAGAAAACATGAATAATCAATATCAAATTATCCCAAGGTTAGGATTTGATACCATTTACCCAAAATATATGGTGAACTATTTTTGGAAACATTTTGAAGACTCACAGGGGCATATTCCTACTATATGAACTGATCAAGGTATGCTAGCACATCTATTGGGCATGGATTCATCATATAACTTTGAGAATTGATCCTAAAAACTTTGAAAAATTACCCGAATATTGTTTGAAAATTTTCACTTGTACCTCTACTCTAAATCGATCCTTAGAGATTTGTATAAAACTTTGATCACATTTAAAATTGCCCCGAGAAAATCTTAATTATCACCTTGAAGCTCTAGATATGTATGCAAGGATTTTGAAATTGGATTTCTTATATAGATTAGACCGGTCTAGATTTGGATTTTCTCACGAAGGTGACTAATGTGGGTCATGCACAAGCTGAAAAAGATCACAAAAACTATGTACAAAGGAGAATATCATACATGATTCAAATGAAAACATTTAGAATGTCAAAATCACTTGTTTTGTAAAAAAAAACCTAAAATACTCATACTCTAATTAAAAACAAAGTTGATTTAATTAAATCTGAACATTTTATTAAAATCTAAATGCAAAGATATGTTATAATTGATATACAATGAAATACAA
The DNA here is from genome assembly GCA_018340775.1 of Taxus wallichiana var. yunnanensis. Lineage (NCBI taxonomy): Eukaryota > Viridiplantae > Streptophyta > Pinopsida > Cupressales > Taxaceae > Taxus > Taxus wallichiana. The sequence goes on along the minus strand of CM031237.1, from coordinate 213,692,163 downwards.
GTGCTCAAAAATTTATTTGATCTTTATATGAAAGAAAATGCAAGAGATAGGAACTTACCTTAATTTCACTTATCCCAAAGTGATTCTAGACTGGAGAATGTGGTAGAGCAAGAACGTAGACCATCACAATCAGGCTTGGAAAAATGTAGAGATGCTCGCAATTCCTGACATGAGTTCCTGAGAAAGGATAGGGGCCACGAGCGCCCAAGACCTCTGTGGGGGTGCTGGAGTCTGCATAAAAGGTCGAACTTGGCTCCAACACCATCGCTAGGGTTTTTCACTTGTTTTCCTTTTGTCACTTATATGTCACACTTGTATCATTGAGGTACCATAAACATGTACAAAAAATCCTCCAGCAAAACCCTAAAAAAGACATCAAATCTTAAAAAAGAAAGATGTAAAATGAGGGATCAAACCATCCTTAACTATCACGATGGTGAACTTACGAATGAGCGTTGCACTACATCTCAGACCCAATATAGTTCTATGTTTTTATGTGTTCAATAGTTCTCCTAGGTCACCCTCACTCCAATGACGCCAAGATAATATACGATAGCTAGATAAAGTGAAAATATGCGGATGGAATAGAATGAACTCCCCTTCCTATGTAGTGTGTATGCATAATAATGTGCCAAAATGTAGTCCCTTGAGATATGTAGATAGATAACCCTTGATAAGAATTGTTCTCCCTTATAACTTTATGTATGTTGTTTTTATATAAGGATCTCTTTCTTGAATTTTGACACTAATGACTTGACATGACAACTAGTACCTCAGGATATGATAGGGAAAACTGAAAATACCGACCTTAAATTATAAAAATAAGATCAAACATAAAGAGGGCATGAGAACCCATGATGGATAGGATTTCTGGTGCTAGTGTCCAGAGACAAATGATGACAAATGAGTGAAGAATGACTGACAAGGATCCTTGTGATCTAACCAGAATTGAGTGTATGAGTGACAAGTGTGAAAGATAAAAGCAATAAAAACCAACAAGACAAGTGGATGGACTAGGGAATGGGTCACTAGTGAATACTTTTCTTACGCAAGATCCATATATAAAACAACATACTTGGCGGTATAGTAAATAGTAGTAAGTGCGTGATTTTGTGTCTACAAAAGTAAGATAAAAAAACTAGCTATTGGTTGGAAAAAGTAACTTCCCTTCCCGATAAAATGCGTACATGACATCAATTGTGCATTAAGATAAAGTGATAAGAGTGAAAACATAATTTTCACCACTTCTTCCCTCAAAATATCAATGTCAAGAGAACAATACACCTATATTTGATTTGAAGCTTGTTTTTGGAGATGCTTGGGACACCTTTTGATGATTTATTGAACTTTTCTACTAGTGATTCCCTCTATTAAATCACCCCAAGAAGGCTCTATAAGAAAGGATAAATTTTGATCATCACATTCACCCTCAATGGAATCCACGAAGTTGTCAATGATTTGTTCCTCATTAGGATTTTTTATGAGCTCAACGATCTTCTCTCCCTCTAATTTCTTATTAAAAAAACATCTTCACTCAAATGCATCCCTAACCTCTCTTCTTGTGTTTAAAACACAATATTTGGAAAGTTTATAACTTTTAGATCATGTTCGTAATATGGAGGTAGAGTTTGGTCATCATTGTCACCTCCGAGAGAAAGTAGCCTCAATGATCCTTTTGAAACCTTACTCATTTACAACTTCATACTCTAAGCACACCTCCTCATGATCATTTCTCATATCTAAATTCGCCCCTTCATGATCAAGAATGTGGTCCTCAAGGATATCAACAACATTTTTTTCTCTTTCTGATTTAAATTCTTCATCCTCATCTTTAAACATATATGCTTTCCCCTCTTTCACCTTATGCTCAACAAATTCATCCCCAACTATAAATTGATCAGAATGACCATCAAGGATCTCTTGAAAGAGCTAAACTATCGTTATCTCCCCACTTTCAGATTTAATCCAATATAAAATAGATATCACCTTAATTTCAATAATGGAAATTACCTCAGTTTATTTTGACTCACTTGTAGGTGGTGAATTGTTGCATAGCTTTTGAGGAAGTTGTTTAATTCCAAGTTCTCTTCCCTAATCTCTTAAACTTTGTAATTGTTTTTTCCATATTTGGATCCTCCTTAAGTTGTCTCTCTAAGCATGTTTGTGTATTTGATTTCTCATAAGGATGAAGAACATCCCTACTTACCACCAAAATTTTAGCTTCATATTTAATAAGGACTAGTCAAAGGGATGGCCAAGTAGTTGGTCATTCAAAGTATTAGCTGGTCCACAATTCATCATGATTTGAACATGGTTCTTCATGAAGTTTTTGTGGATTTGGAAACACATTTGTTGATGGTAGGAGAGTGTTGGGTGGTAAGTGTAATTTCTCGGGTGTTTGAATATGAGGTTTATACATATACGAATTTGTATCTATGTAATGGGGAAGGTTGAGTTCTTGATTGATTTTGTGGAGTTTCCCATAGTAGAGGAGACATATTATCTCTCTTGGGAGGATAATAACTCTTGATAGGGGTTGAGTAAAAACTAGTGGAATGGTAAATAAGTCGGGAGAGATGTAAGGCTTAAAATGGATGAGTAGGAAGGCTATATGGGTGAGGTGAAAGATTTCCATTTTGACAAAGTTCCTTACAACTATAATTCTTAGCTTCCATCTCATAAATCAACTCTAACATCTCATTCAAGTTCTCAATCATTACCTATAATTTTTTTGAAGTCTATACTAGCTTGGTAGAGGACTACCCCATGGATAGGGTTCTTTAGGACCAAGTAGTCTAGTTGTCATGATTTTAAATAACTCTTTTGCTATTTTGCATGCTATTCTCCATGTGACATGTCTTGAACCTGTAACTAAAAATAAACATTAGAGTTAAAGTTTTCTCCATCATATGCATACTCTTATTCCCACAAACCTTCATAGTTAGTAGGATAATCGTATAAATTAGTATGACTTATGTCATACATGAAATCATTGTAATAAGGTTCATGTTTCCTATTTATAAGGAAGTTAGGAGTGAATGAAGATGGAGGACGTATTTTTGATTGAATATAAGAATTCCAATGAGGGTAAAAATAATCCATGATTGTATAACTTCAACGAATAGGAATAATATAAGTGGAAAATAGAAATGAAATTGGTTTGCATATGACAAAAACATGTCTTTTTGGATCAATGGAGTCATTAGGTGTGTTAAGATGATGCCTCTAAAGGATATATACCACTAAGACACACACCAATATTAGTGAAATGAGTTACAAATGAATCAAGATATCCCACATGACATGCCAAAAACTATTGTCTTCTTAGATTACATCCTTTCATGAGGCTAGGCTCAACACCTTAGTGAAACATTGGAATGTCCCCAATATGTGGGACATTTCTCCTTAGGAGAGACCTCTAGAGAAAGCTAGTTCCTCAATTAAATATTCTAATGTTAACACTAATCCTAAGATAAGATATTGATTACGGGGAAAAGGGGAAGGAGAAATGCATGAAATAAACTAAGAAAAATGGGGGTGATTACACCAAAATAGAAAGGATATCTCTCTTTGAGGGGAAGAATAGGAGGGAAAATACAGTTCCAAGATATTATAAACAAGCCACAGTTCACCCTACATAAACCAGACTCCTATTCCACACATTTAAGACATAGAGAAATGAAAACATGCAAGTATAGCTCACACACATCATGCCATTAATGAACAGAGAGGTAAGAGGCACAATAAAACAAGTTAAGGGTAGATATGAGCCACAATAACAAGATTTTATTGATAATAATATACACAATCCATTACATCAATGGGGAATGCACTAAGTGCATTGTACAACTCCAAATTAGAGGTATGAAACTCATAATGTTTAGCCACCATTTAGGCATGGTAATTTTACATTCAGGAGAGGATATTTACAATGAATTTTGAGTTTCACTATCTAGAGAAAGAAGAGAGGAGAAAGGATATTCGAAATGAAAAGATCACCCACTTCTTCAACCACCAAAGACTAATTAACATTAATATGCGCAAAAAAATTATGGGAGCCATGGATTTCTTGGATGATGAAAAATTAGATCAAATCATCTAGGAATGGGGGCTACATAGGAAAAATTTCAATGTTTGTTGTGGGGATGCTCGGATATTTATAAGCGATATGGGTGTCATTCTAATTAAGAAAATAGACTAAAAAGAGATCAAAACCATGTCACTAAATTATTTATAAATTCTCTATAATTTCATCTAAAACTAATCCCAAATTAAATTCTTGATCAAGATCTTTCCAATGATGTATCATATAGGTGAACGAGATCTTTAAATTAGAAGATATAAGCATTTGAAAATGGTCCGTAATGTGGTCACATAACTCGGGTTCAAAATATTTGTGGAATTTTTATTATTTTATCACAAAATGATATTGAAGGGTCCCATGACTACTATCATCATGATCAACTCCTGAAGATATTTCCAATAGTACTAATTTTGTGTGATTTGGTGTTAGGAATTCTAGGCATTGACGAGGGGTGAATCGATGCTTATTCAAAATTTTGAAACAATCCACAATTATTTAATTATGCACAATTAAACTATCTTAACTATGATAAAGCATGCATAAGTAACCATGAGAGAGAGAGATAAAATAGATAGATAAGATAATTATATTAATGTCCAACAAATGACCACAAAAGTAGGTCAATGGGACTACACAATACAATGCCAAAAGAACCAGTAGGGAGACTTGAAAGGGTAATCCAAACAACAAGAGAGGAGAGAAGAGAAAGGAAATAAAAAGGAGAAGGAATGGCCACAATGAATACAAAAGTGCAGATGGATGGAGCTGAAGAAGAGGGGGCAAAAATCCCCATTTCTGACACTATCACCTAAAGATCCGAGGCTAACTAGAAGTAGTTGGTGATATAAATGTGTCCTTTATCTTAAAACATGAAGAGTCCGGGATGTCGGTGTTTGGAAGAAGGATGAGCAAGATGAGGCCTCTGTATACTCTTATATGTCCGTGATCTATGTGGGGAGGGCCCCTAACCGAGTGTGATCATGAAAGCCTCTAGGCGGGAGGTGCCATCTCGGGTCCTACCATATTTGGTCCTGGGACTCCATACTAGTGTCAAGATGTCACTTGGTGCCCCTCTCCACCGGGAGAACCATAAAGAAATATGTGATATGTTAAGTAACATCCTGTCTGGGAGGGGATTGAAGGGTCTCATTCTAAATCCTAAGAGCCTCTTGTAGGTAGAGAGAAAGACATTGCTGATTGCAATATCTGAAGAAAGGTGCAAATGATGGATGCTCCTGAAATAGGAAATGGAATCTCCCTCTGATGTCATAGTAAATGGGACATTTGAAAATGAAGTGTTCCTCTAGTTCAACCTCTTGGAGAGAACAAAGATGGAAAATCCTCTCTAAGGAGTCCAGCTGGTGGTCCTCCACACAAATTCTATGAGAACCCACTCTAAACTGGCCTAGGGATATGTAGAGTTTTGCAACCAAAGGTCGGGAGATATACATAGGAAAAATAATAAGCCCATCATTAACCTCAAGGAAATGTGCAACATAGAAAACCATCTTAGGGTGTAATCCACTCGAGAGGGATGATCCAGTGTCTTTGGATGAACTACTTGTAAATGTCATCTCTGATAATTTTGTGCAGATCTTGCTTACTCGGTAGGAGATGGGTAGGAGCGTCCAAGGAGTATTTGTATGGTGGGAGGCAATCTGAATCCTAAAAGAGAAAAGAAGATGTGAGACTTCACCATACCAATAGTAGGAATGAAATTTTGGTCAAAAAGAGAAATAGCCTTGGAAGAATGGTAAACGAGGTAGAGATACCTATCCTTGCCTACAGAAGAATATGAAAGTCCTCGGATGCGATGTAAAAGTGTAACAAGGCCAAATACGGTCTCGAATAAAAGGGTGAGCCCCAAAATCAGCCAAGAGGAACTATCTCTTTGCAATTGATGATGCATATGAGTATGAGAATCGGACTCGCTCAACAATAGTCTAATCAAAATCAAGCGAGGATGGCCCCCAAACCTCAAAGCCATAGAGAACTCTGTGGGCCTCATAAGAGAAACCGAGAGAGACATATTCACCAAGATGTCCTAGAAGTGTCAATGGAAGCACTTTCTCTCCAATATTTCCAAAGAGCCATACCCATTATTGATGCGGTCTTTGAAGAGTAGGTCGAAGAATGAAATGGGTCCCATTAAATAAAACTCCCAAGTAAGTGTAGGATGGGACATGACCTAATCTAGGGTTTGGCAGGAATGTCATAAAGGGTGGAAGTATGAGTAAATAGAGAGAGAAGAAAACACACATGAACACATGGGGAGACAAGATTTAATGTGGGAAACCCATCAAGGGACAAAAACCCATTGAAACCAAAGAACTAGCTTGGACAATTGTCCTATAAAGTTACAATTATTTCACCATATGTTGAGCACCCACTCAACTTAAAGCACCCACTCTAATTTTGAAGCACTAACTCCAATAAAAATCAAGCACCCACTTGAATACAAGGACAAACACCCACTTGACAACTTTGCAAGCATCTACTTATAAGGAAGCACCCAATCCCAAATTTTTGAGCAATAAATCAGACTTTAATCAAAGAATTTTGAATCACCTTCATTACCTAGTTGCTTATATCAACATGTTGTGATCACTATTGATTAACTAAAAATGGAGATTTTAGAAGTTAATCTAAGAAGTAAAACAGTAAATAAGAGCTAACCAAACAAGGAGAAATGACCCAAACAACTAAGAAAGTAGATATGTAAAACCCTAGAGTGCAAAGAGAGTTAGAAAGAACTTAGCTGATTTGATGAGCTTATTGGACTATGTCATAGAGATGGATGGAGAAATAGGAGGAGGAAATAACTGTCGAGGTCTAGAAAAGTGCAGATATGGGAAATTTGAGTGGATTGGGGCACTGGATAGGTACGGGGTGCCTGTAGGTGCCCTAGTTTGAGATATGAGTACCCTAGTCTGTGAAAAATATCTGTAACCTTCCTCGAGGTGTTGCTTGATGGTTATCTACCTTCATTTCTTGTCACACTAGTTTTTCTGAACTACGCAATATGTCACTTGGAAATCTGAAATGAAGATGAGACCTACAAAACCCCAAGACAAGCATCAAACCCCTAAAAAAAAAGATGCATATAAAGGGGTCAAACTATCCTTAACGGCCACAATGGTGGAATTACTAACTGAGCACTTTGCACTACATCTTAGACCTAATGTAGTTCTATGTGCTTGTGTGTGTAATCATGCCCTAGGTTCTCTTGTGCTAGTCACACTTTGTGAAAGTAGCGAGCAATAACTATGTGTAGAAATGTAATAGAATGGTGGATGGAATAGAATAAACTTTCTCCTCATGAAATGTGATGTAGATGAACCAACCTTGTGCCTTATGATGGAGCTAGATGGATGTAAATGGAGCCTTTGATGGATGCAACCTTAGGTGATGATAGTAGTGCTTAGTGCTTGGTCCCTCATTATGGTCTCATAACTTTATATTTATATGGTTCTCTTGATCTAATTTCGTAATTAACCCCAAAAAGGCAACCACCAAAAATATAGAATGCTCAAACAACTAGAAAGTGCCTAAAAGATGGAAGTAAAGTGGAAAAAGGATCAAGGCACCCAACTGCACTGTGGGCACCCCAATACTATCCTAGGCACGCCTACCAAGGCTAAAATGACACAAAATGACAAAAATAGACTAGGCATGCATGTGTGGAGGTCGGAAATGACGATAGAAAGCAAAGTAAAATGGCCAAAAGATGGGGTTAATTATTACTTTCTTCACTCAAAAACCATATGAATAGTAATATGAGACCGAGACTAAATAATACACAAAGTGCGTGATTTAGTGTCTACATTTGCTCCCACTTTATGTTGGTGAGCGGAATGCTCGGTAACATAAAGTAGATAGATATGCTTACCTAATGTCCATGATGATTGTAGTAGAAAGCATGTCGATGGAATAGAAAAAGTGTAGAGTGATAAAAATGATGGAGTGTGGAGACTAAAGATGCAAAAGAGCAAAAAAAAGAGATGAGAGTGAACTTAGGGGTGAAACACGTGTGGTTGCCGATGTGTGTGATGTACATGCATGGTTAGTATGAGGTGTGAACTACCACAAAATGTTGTTTTTCGCCATTGTTATTGTTTTTTTGTTGTTGACTGCTTGCTTCTCATACGAAATGACGTAAGGAGAAGATGATCAAGTAGTCAAATACCCATGTATATGGCAAAAACATGTAATGTAAAGATGTATGTATATAGTAAAAAACATGTAATAGAAATGAAAAATGTAAAAGGAACATGTGCACCTGATCCATGATGAGAGAAAGGGTGTAGAAAGGATATCTCATATTGCTTGGGTTTTTGGGAAATTCACACCATTGGCCGAAGTAGTGTATGGAGAAAGCTTCATTATTCTCAACCTATAACTACTTCCCTAAATAATGTGTGAAGAGATATCTATATTGCACTCCTGGTTTTTGGGTGATCTCGATGCCACTTTGATGAAGTAGTGTAGAGAGGAAATCCACTGTATCCTCTAACCTGTAGAATCGCTCCCTAGAATGTTAAGGAGAACCATATCCTAAAATCTCTATGTATGGGGTTCACAGATTGGTATGAACCCACTCGCTATATAACCCACAATGCCAAGGGAAGGAAATGAATTGAAATAAACCAACGTAAAGCGCTTGTGTAGTATGTAAAACCCCAAATGATGCCCCCTCTTTGGGGGCATCCAATGTCATCTATAGGAGAATGTATCCCAAAAGTGGACCAACCACATAAACTATGTGCCCTGCAGGGGAAGGGGATAGCGATAGGTAGAAACCAAGGCACGCACAAAAAGTGGCTAGAAATAAGTGTTAGTATAAAAAGCATGCATATATAAAACATGTGTAAGCTACCAAAATTTGTGTAAATAAAAAACAAAAAAACACACAAAATGGGTTGCAAACATGGGACATACTCATGTTCAAACATGGTGCATCACTCACAAAGTGTGTGCACACAAAACAAAGGGCAAGGCTCACATACAATAATAATAGAAAAAAAAGTAAGTACAAATAATAGATAACCATGGAAGTGAGTAATCGTGCAAAAAAAATGATGCACATGAAGCACCCATTAACATGTTAGAAAGATAACCCATATGTAAAAAGTGTGTATAAGTAAGTAATGTAGAGTGCTAAGTAAAAAATGAAACAATAACACCTATAAGAGAGATGAATGTGGATGCCCCCAACAAAAATTGTAGGAGGGGTAGAAGGCGAGCATCCATGATGTATGTAAGAGACATGTATCTGCGATCACAACTAGAAAAGGACATGAACATGCATGTGTGTATGGTAAAGATAATGACATATAAAAGATCTAGCTAGCATGTGAAATAAGTGAACATGAACTTGCAAAATGTAAGCAAGAGTAAAAGCAACCAAGATATGCAATATGAAATGGATGGATGAAATGGAATGCAATATGGATGATAGGAGCCACATGTCCTAGAGTGAATGGAGTTGTATGTAGTGAGGTTCATTTAGTATGCCCCTTAGCGAGTTAAGAATGAACCACAAATGAGAGTACGTCATCGGGAAAAGGTTGAATTATGTGTGATTGTGTCTAACGTGCTGTGATGAGTGTGTATGTGTGTTGATGATATGTGACCTAGAGATGATGTGTGTGCGTGAACCTTATAGCTGAAGTGTATATCATGCCAAGATGTTTGAAAGAGTGATGATGTATCCTAAATTTTATATCACTACTAGATGAATAGAGGGAGTGGTGATGTAGCCTAAAACATATACCACTACAAGATGAATAGAGGGAGTGGTGATGTAGCCAAAAGCGTATACCACTACAAGATGAAGGGATAGGTGACATAAATCATATATTACTAACCTAGTAATGTTGCATGATAGAAGGCCGAATGTTGAACGTGCAAGTATGATAAGGTCCATTTGATTTGTAAACTCTTGACAGTATTGTATGGACCAAGCAACTAAAGTGCACCATATGGTAGTGAGTGCAATACTTAGAAGAATATTTAGTATGTGTGATGACCATATGATGAGTACAAATGTGTAAAATGCAATGTATATAATATAATATGAATCTAATATGTATAGATAGACTAGTAATTGAGTATGTAATGTAGTATGTATGATGATAGGATGTAGAGTATGACTATGTAGCTAATATGATATGTGAGTCATATGATGAATATGATAATGTATATGTATGATGATGTATAGATGCGTAAATATTGAAAGGATGTAGACTAAAAATGTAAATATGTGTAAGTGTAAGATGTGAGAGAGGGTGAATAGATGCAACATGTGTAGTACTATTGTGTAGTGTGTGGGGTTCATGTGTGTAGATATATCTCAACAGTCAATTGTGAATTGAAGCACAAGAGTGTGTCATTGGTAATGATGATGCTAAAACGTGTGATGAGTATGTCTAAGATAGGATATTGATGTATGATAATGCAAAGATGATAGATGCGTTACTAATGCTAATATGGTGGGGTGTGTGTTAGATGTTATGCCCCCAAGTGTGTGTGAATGAATAAACTATCCAATGAAAGTGAAGGACAAAGGTCCTCCATCCGATGCATGTGGTGCCAAAAGCATATGACATGCTCTAATAGTGGTGGTATATGAGATAGATATTGTGTTGGTGAATGAAGTCTATGTGCATGTGATGGATGAATATATGATGAAGGCCGTGGTGGAGAAAAATGTGTTAGTGATGGAGATCTACATGATGTTGAGTGCGTAAAGGTGATGGACACCCACATGGAATAAAATGAGGTGGTGATCTATATCGAGATGTAATAACTATCCTAGGAATGGGCCTATACCTATGTGTAGGACTAGCAGAAGTAGCGTGAGGTCATGTAGACAATGTGTGAGTAGGTGAACTAGGAGTAGATTGTGCTTTGAGTAACATAGAGTGTGATGTGCTAGATGATGTAGGTGGTGTGCTAACTGCTATGCGAGGAGATGAAAACCATGGAGTAGATGGAGGGACACCATCAATAGAAATAATGTGATTGTTATGGATGAATTTAAGTCTGAAAATGATTCATAGAGATGATAGATTGAGACCTGATGAATCTAATTAGAACAAGAAGCATGTCACACCTGTCAACTATGTTTCCAATGAGGAAAGGCACAAACATAGTAAGAGGACCAACCGTAACATGTAGTTTGATGACACCAAAGGGTTTGTTCATAGGGTATTCAATTTGTGATAGAGGGTAACCGATAGCCTTAAGAAGTGGAATAAAACATGCACTAATGGGCCATGATGGGTCAACCTTAGTATTATTGATGGAAATCGAACCAACAGATGCCTTAATATGTAAGTGATTAGATGTGAAATTTGCATGATAATCGTAGTTAGAGAAAGAGATGATCGGTGGCGAAGCGTCAGTATGTGCAACTAAGAAATCAAGAGCCCTTGATGCAAGAGGAGGAGGCTACATGATATGTATGATTAGCAGAAGAGTTAAATGCTTTCTTGTCATGCTGTTGGGATTGATTATTAAATAATTTGAGTTTACCCTTGTCATTAATTGTAGATTTTGTGGGTTCTGGAAATTCAAGCTTGTTATTATCAATAAGATCTTGAATGATTGTGTGGAGCTTGAAACATCGATTTGTAGAATGTCCCACACATCTATGATAATCACATCGAAAGTTTTCATTGTAATTCCTACCTTTTGGTCACGATGGATCTAATTCGAGTGGTGGAGGGAGCATGATAAGATTTCTCTCAAGAATTTTTTGTAATATGAGATGTGGGGCCATAGGAAAGTTAGTAAATGCTTGCCTAGGTGGTGGTGATTGAACCTCTTTAGGAGTAGTGATTACGTATTGACAATAACTTTGGCGTTGACATGATTAGTTGTAGATGGTTTGAATGGTGCCTTATTTTAAAAATGAGTGGACGAGGAAGCTTGCTCCTGATACTTAATTTTTCCTATGGATAAGAGTTTAGTTTCACGAAGCTTAAGAATGTGACAAAGTTGGTCGAATGATGGAGAGGTCTCAAAGATAACACTTTCTTGAGTGGCGGTAAGAGACTCTGAATAAAAAAATCTGAAGTTTGGAGTCCACTAGCACATTAGACATCTTAGCTAGATTATTTTTGTATCTCAAAACATAGTTGGCTAGGTGTTCATTGGGTCCTTATTTAGTTAGTCTAATTGAGCATAAGAGATCTTGGAGCCGATATTGATAGAAAAATGAGTAATAAAAGCATTAGCCAGATGCATAAATGAAGTTACCGAGTGAACATGTAGGTCGTAAAACCAACACATCACATAATCATGGAGACTACGGGAAATATTTTAGCCAAAATAACATGATCATTAGCAAAATCAAGACAAGCGACATGAAATGCTCTAATATGTTCCTATGAGTCACCATGCATTGAAAATGGGAAGCTTAGGGGTGATAAAAATAGGAGGAAGTAGATAAGTGGAGATGGCTGGTGCAAATGGTGTATGCAATAATAAGGTGGAATCTAAGATGGAGATGCATGAGAAGTGGCATGCCAATCAAAATATGTGCTTGAAGGTCTTGATAGAGAGATGTTAAGTCTTGAGTACAAATGAAGGAAACCTACCATGTATGAGAGATAAGAGGTGGTGTGAAATGATTTGTAGGAGTAGTAACAAAAGTGAGAATAGTAAAATAGGTGGAAGAGTGGAAATAGGCGGTTAGAGTAAACCATGAAAGTAGATATGGTTGTGGAAGCATTAAGTTCCACTAAATTAGTAGCTTTCTCACGAGCAACATGTAAAGGTAAATCTAGATCTTGGGGATGTTCATCAATATGATCATTAATGGCCTTAAGATGAGTTTCATAAAATCTTCATGAGATTGAGCCATGGAAAAAGGAGAATAAAACCTAGATAGACATTGGATTCGGATGTCAGGTTCACCAAAATGATTAACTAAAAATGGAGATTTTAGAAGTTAATCTAAGAAGTACAACAGTAAATAAGAGCTAACCAAACAAGGAGAAATGACCTAATCAACTAAGAAAGTTGATATGTAAAACCCTTGAGTGTAAAGAGAGTTAGAAAGAACTCACCTGATTTGACGAGCTTGCTGGATTGTGTTGTAGAGATGGTTGGAGAAATAGGAAGAGGAAACAACTATGCTGAGGTCCAGAAAAGTTAATATATGGGAAATCTAAGTGGATTGGCATGGATGGATAGGTACAGGGGTGCCTGTGGGTGCCCTAGTCTAAGATATGGGAACCCTAGTCTATGAAAAAGCTCTGTAACCTTCCTTCGAGGTGTCACTTGATGGTTTCTGCCTTCACTTCTTTCCGTCGCACTAGCTTCGCTAAACTGCACACATATGTCACTAGAAATATAAAATGAAGATGAGACTTGCAAAAACCCAAGACAAGCATCAAACCCATAAAAAAGAAAGATGCATACAAAGGGGTTAGACTATCCTTAGTGGAAAAATGGTGGACTTACTAAGTGATGCACTACATCTCAAACCTAATGTAGTTCTATGTGCTTGTGTGTGCAATCATGCCCTAGGTGCTCTTGTGCCAGTCACACTTTGTGAAAGTAACAAATAATAACTATGTGTAGAAATGTAATAGAATGGTGGATGAAATATAATAAACTTACCTCTTATGCAATGTGATGCAAAAGAACCAGCCTTATGCCTTGTGATGGAGCTAGATGGATGCAACCTTAGGTGATGATAGTAGTGCTTAGTGCTTGGTTCCTCATTATGGTCTCATAAATTTATATTTATGTGGCTCTCTTGATCTAATTTCACTATTAACCCTAAAGAGGCTGACCACCAAAAATATAGAATTCTCAAATGGATAAAAGTGCCCAAAATATGGAAGTACAATGGGAAAAGGATTAGGGCACCCCGATTGGGACCGTGGTTCTTGTGGGTACCCAAGTACTAACACAGTGCCCTAGTTAAGGATAAAATGACAGAAATTAAAAAAATAGACTGGCATGCATGTATGGGAAGTCGGTAATGATGATAGAAAGCAAAGTAAAATGGCCAAAAATGGGGGTTATTAGACTTTCTTCACTCAAAAACCATATGAATAGTAGTATGAGACTAGGAGTAAATAATACCCAAATTTCATGATTTAGTGTCTACGCTTTCAGCTCTTCACTTCATTCGCACTCTTCTCTCAAACTATCATTTCACTCTCATCAATTTCAATTTTCTATTTACCTTACACAACTGATATTAGGTCTTCAAATATGATTAGCACACTCGAATCATACTTTGTCTCCTTTATGAGAACAAGCCTTTTATACATCAACTGCTATCTTTTTAACAATATCACCTAAGTCTTCTATACTCCTCACCTACATCAACAAATCTCTCTCTAGCTTCAATACTGACAATACATTCACAAAAATATATTCTTAAACACTTTGGAGACTTGCACACATAACTCTTGCAATTCAAATTCTTTTTTGTTCACCTAACTCTCTTGACAATCCATACAAGGAGATGAATGGTATTTACTCAAAAACATTCCCATGGTTTTTCATGATTGCATCTAACAGAGGTGTTTCCTATTCTCTGAATTTACAAATATAAACATGATGCCTTAAAGCCCAACACTAACATATGAAGTCTTCTAGTCTTCCTTCACAAACCGTCTTTAGCTAACAAGTCTCTATTTTGACCTCATTCTCTCGATTTGTAACACTTTTTATATCCCTGTCTTTTATGCTTCACCGAATAAGTTATGTTTTATAGCTTAAGTAAGGTTCTTACAAATGAAACCAATCTAAAAGAATGTTACAAACAACTATTCAACTTATTTACAAACCTTAAACAAAACCCATTCTTCGTCATTTGTGTTCCAACTTTCATTCGAGCCTTTGAAGTCATATTGAGTGTAAAATATAAATATCTTAGTCTTGTTCTTAAGAGAAGAAGGGATATATGTGTTCAAACTAGACATTCATACTTGTGAATTAGATGCATATTAAGGATTTTATCACCACTCATAGCTTGGTCACCATCACAACAGGTACAAACAACATCTCTCTTCTTCAACACATGATAAGAACTTATTTTCATGGAGAAACATCAACATAGACATAAACATTCTTGTCAAGACATGAGGAGCAAGGGTTTGAAAATTTTCACAACTTGGATAGCTTATTTATATGTGCTTTGAACCAATTTCACCCATCAGGAGACTATACTAACACAACTTTTCTTCAACAAAAGCATACACTGAACAAGGTAACTTGATTTGCTTACACAGAGATGCAACTTCATTGTTATACCAAGTCCACACACTTTCTCAATCAAACAAATATTTAAGGACATTTTTTCAAGAGGGAAGAAGACATTTTTATGGCTTTCAAATCCATATACTTCTTGAGATCATGCCAAGAAGGTCAAATGAGCTAGTTTTCCCAAAACTGTGCACAATGTGGGTCTTGAGTCTTAAAACCATAGTATTGTATTTGAAGCCATTTAACACATTGTTGTTTGTGTTTATGTTATTACAGGTGAAGGATAGATATATCAAAGTTTCTTTCAGCATCCTCAAGCTTTCTTTTTGCATTTAATGATAGGATATATTCATGATTTAAGATCAAATGCACTTGCCATCTTGATCATACAGTGACAGACCTAGTATTCAAGAGTTATATGTTCTACTAGTGTAAACCACTATCTAAGCCATATAATGCACTTTTCTAAGAGGCCTTTGACCTTTTGCAACTCACTATATCATGAGTAAACACCAACTAAATAATTCATCATGAAAGTCAGAGCATTTTTGGATTAAACATTGATTCTTGAGGCATAAAGACATTGTCTTGGTTTGAGGACTTATTTCTCATCAAACATTTACACCCATAACTATCCATAGTATGAGAAATTTAAGGAAAGGTCTATACACCACCTTTAAAATCTTGAAAGAAAAGTTTGTCGAGAAAAGTTCAAGCACAACTCGGACCATAGTCTTCTAGGAAAGACCCTTATAGGGCAGTTAAAAAATCATGAAACCAAGAACCACATATCACTTCCCTAAGAAAATGAGAGCTCTAAAACTCATCTTAGGTATGTAGAGAGTGTTCATAGCCATTTCTTAGTTCAACACTATGCTTGTTCACACAAAACTTCTTCAGACACCACGACAGGCTGGTTTGAAGGTCCTTTTGCAAGAGATGTGGAATTTTAATTGAATTTACACTCGAACCAACACTAAAATTTCTCAAATGTCTTCATAAACTCCAAGAATACATTTCATACCTTCTTCAGTAGTAGAGGATTCATATTGAGGTATTCAAAATAACACTTTATAGCTAAATCCTTGCAAAATAGGGCCAAATATGTACAGATTAGTCAACCATGAGGAATAAAGATACCACCATTTTTACCTAGGAAGAGTATTATACACTCTTGAGAGGTTGTACCAACTTTCAAACTTGATTTGGATTCAAAACTACTCATTTTGTGCCTATCTCTTAGAGAAGGAGGTTTGGAGAGAGAAAACATTTTTAGTAAAATGAATAGAACTTTTTTGTTCCTTACCCATTTGTCTTCAAACTTTTTGCACAAGTTTAATATTAGAGTGATATTTAAAAATTAATTATATGATTTATCTGAAGGAGGATTGATAATTTTTTTGAGTGTTAAGAAGACAAGGTGCTCAGTTTGCATTCTTCAAGAACTTGGTTTTGGTAAAACTTGAATAACTTGAACAATCTTCTTCAAAATTTTATGAAGCTTGAACTAAAGCACTCTAACACATCCCTCTACACAATCCATGGATTTATTGATCATAAATGAGCATGTATGGTTCATATCAATCTCATCTCATTTACCTAAGCTTTCATTGCTAGTTCTCAAAGGCAGTTTTGGTGAGAACTTGAATTTTTCCTCCAAAAGCTAAAGTAAGCCATGTAGATGCTCATACTTAATCTAGGTAGTAATCCTAGGATTCTACCATGATTACCTAGGATTTTCATGGCCTATATTGAGCTCTTACACCTCATTAGGCTCTAAAACTAGACCTGAATGAGCTAGTTACAATTGTGACTTTCAACACTTGATCTAATGCTTACCCTAGAAGCTCTTGCACATCCTAGAAACATAATTTTTGAACTATGGGACACCTGAGCCAAGAAATCCAACCATTTCCATACCTCTAGTGGGAACCTATCTCATTGACCAAGCCCGCAACACACTGAAGTCATCTTGAAACCACTCTGAATCCACTCTATAAGCTCCAACCATCATTAAGAAGGCACCAACCACCATTAAGAAGGCACTACTAATCAACCTTCATGTCACTGAGTGACCCTTACTTCACCAATCACACCATTTCCATCAATGCCACCTGACATCAATGAAAACACCAATGCACCAGGGTTCAATATTTGGACCTCTAGATCAAAATATACATTCCTTTGAATATCCCCATGTCATTTGGTATAGATGATGGCCTTGAGGCTATCATATTTAGCCTCTCGCTCACTTTTTATTATGTATCGATCACTCATTAGTCTCCCTTGATGTCATTCCCACTCCAAATACATGCCATGTAGTGATATTTGTTTGGTTTTGGGCTCTCCTTATGTTCATGAGGTCTCGGGGTCTCCAAGCCTTCACCTTAGTCACTTTAGATTTGGAGTGATCCATGATTGGTACACACGTACCAATCATGATGCTTTTCACGTTTGGGCCCTCGGGGTCCCTTTATGCCTTAGCTGATCATGGTAACTTTTGATCACTTAGGCCATGGGGCCATGTTCCACTCTCCAATTCATGACCTGACCTTTTCTTCCCATCCCAAGTCGATTATCATATATCACATTTTGATTGGATCTTAGGGTCATAGGTTCATGGGATCTCGAGATCTACCTCCTAGTTTCCTTCACCTTTATCTTCAAAGTGTTCTAAAAGTATTTCACCCTTCATTTTGGGTAACCGGTATCAAATCATAACCTTGGAATAATTTGATCTTGGTTATTCATGTTTTTCAGTCACCTTGATTTCTTCAAACTTGTTCAAATTACTTGCATTCGTTGGTTTCATGCCTTCACAATTTTAAATGTTCAAAAATTTAATTAGAATCAATTTTTTTGCCTTGAGATGGGTTGGTGACATCCAAACCCATGTCTCCCTTTGATGTCAAGGCTTTAAAATTTAATCACATAGGTCTCTGGTTCACGAGACTCAAAATCAGCTAAGTGTTGAATCAATGGAGTCCTAACCTTGAGAATCATGAAATATCATCATTGATCCACGTGGACTAATTACGGTGGGGATTAGAAAGGATCACGATTTGATTTTTGGTGTCATAGTCAAAGGATTATGGACCATTTTAAAGCCACTTGGTCCCCTAGGATCAAAATCTCGAAAAAACAACAGAGGTAATAAGGTCAAATCCAAGGATCTTGGGATATATTGACGAATCCGAAACTTGAGGGATAGATCAAGATCGAGAGAGAACATAAAGGTGTTCCCCTTAAAGGCCATTACGTAATGACCCTTGAACACATAAGAACTACAATATTGATCCATGTGGACCAATCACAAACTGCTCTATTCTTGGGAATCAAAGATAGAGGTGAAGGAAACTTGAGGCACGTATGAGATCCCATGAACCTATGAGCCCCGAGATCAAATCAAAATATGAAAGATGATAACTAACCTTGGATGGGAAGTAGAGGTAAAATTGTGAATTAGAGAATGCCATGTGGCCCCATGGACCAAGTGATCAAAATCGACCCCCGATCGGCTAAGGCATAAAGGGACCCCGAGTTCCTAAAAATGAAGAGGAGCATGATATCACATATAACTTCAAATATAAAGTGATTAAGGTGAAGGATAAGAGATTCCAAGACCCCAAAAATGTAAGGAGAGCCTAAAACTAATTACAGATCAACATGTGGCATGGATTGTGAGTAGGAGTTTGATTAGGTGCACTAATGTGAGATCGACACATAATCAAAATTGAATTAGAGGATAAATTTGACGACCTTGTGGCCATCATCAATATCAAATGATATATGGATATTTGAATGGCCATATCTTATGATCAAGACCACCAAATCATGTAAGATAATTTTTTTGGAAGGATCTAAGGGAGTAGATCATGATGAGAGTGCTTTTGGGTCCCTTCATATGTGTTTTATGATCAAATAATCAACTTAAAGGGCCCATTACTATTTTGGGTCTAAGTTTTGTGACACAATATAGGTTTGTTTTAGATACTCATGTCTTTTGATCCAAAGATCTTGTTCACATACATGATACACCATTGAAAATATCTTCATAAAGACTTTAATTTGGAACTAATTTGACTTAAAATTGTGGAGAAAATGAAGATATATTTGACAAAGGTTAAATTTGATTTTAAATTGTTTTCTTGGTCAATCGACACCCAAATCAATTATAAATGCTTTGAACAACCCCAAAACTAACATAAATATTTTTCCTATGTAGCCCCATTCATAGATGATTTGATTTTGAATGATTCAAGGAATGATTAGCCCCATGCCCGGAATGATCACGAAATGTTGATTGGTCCTTTGGTGGTTGGAGGAGTGGGCGGGTTTATTCAATTATGGGTAGTTTTTGATATTTTCCCTCTTTATTTTCTATCTTTTATATAATGTTTGTACGAGCATGAGCTAAGGGTTATTTTCTAGTAGTTTTTGAGCTCTACTCTTTTGAGAACTAAGAATGAAGTTTCTAGACCTCTATAACATAGTTATATCAAGTTTTTAGGCATCTTTTTCCTCACAAGATTGTGAATGGATAAGTTCTTGATATTAATTTCAAGTGTTATATCTTTCTTTTGGATGTACATTTATTTAATGTGAATCTATCAGTCCTCTTACATGGTTTTAATATTATTTTGATAATATCATTCTAATTTATTGTGTGTATTCATTGAAACTTCATATGTTGATCTATCTTTGTGTCTTTTCAAGCCGATTTCCAACCTATTTCAATTTGGTGCATCAACTAGTTTTCATTCAAGACTTTATGTTTTTTAACCCTAGTTCCTTAGAAATATTTGTTTATAACTAGTTAATAGTAGTTCATGATGTTTGTCGATTAGTTGTAGTGAAATGTGGTAGAAGGAACTGACCTTTCCTATTGAAATTGACCTTTAAGGAGCCATTATACCATACTTTGAAGGTCACTTAATGTTTCACCGAGGTACCGAGCCCGGCCTCAACAAAGGGTGATTTCTTAAGTGACAACACCTTTCCAACAACTTATTTTAGATGTGGACTTACCTTTATAAGTTAATTGACTAGATAAAAATCTCACTCAAAAATGGCATATTTATGCCAAAAATCCTAAAAATTTGTTGTAGGGGAGGCTATAGTAGGGTAAAATTCCATAAGTTCCTTTCTAAACACATGTTAAGTTGTTGTTCAATGTTTTAACATGGAATTTCATTTACATGTTAATTTCCCAAGATTAATCCCAATAGAAAATGACATGTCTCGTGTCAAACAAACTTAAATATTTTCTTAAGAGAAGCTCCAATAGGTTAAAAATGATAAGTTACATCCCAATCACCCAATTTATTGTTTTAGTCTAGAATTACATTACAAATTAATTAACATGAGGTCAAATCTCATTCGAAATGGAATGTCTATGCCAAACAAGCTTAAACATATACTTGTGAGAGGATAAAACACATTTTTTTTTCAGTAAATGCCTTGGCAAGTACCCTAGTTTTGTGTTTAGAGTGGGATTGCATTTACAAGTTAATTTTCTCAAGATCAAATCCTAATGAGAAATGACATGCTTATGTTAAGAAATCTTAAACCTCTACTTAAGAGAGGCTACAATATATCAAAATGTGTAAGTGACTTTCCAAGAACCTCAATTTGGTGTTTTGGTATGGAATTACATTTATAAGTTAATCAAATTGATATTAAATACCACTTGGAAATGGAATGTCTATGCCAAACAAGCTCAAAAGTTCATTTAAGAAAGGATGCAATACAACAACAAAAATTAAGTGTCATGGATTATATGTTGGTTTGCTATATGCCAAGAAATCTTATACATTCTCTTATGAGAGGCTACAATATGTAAACCAATTGTAATTAGCTTTCCAAACACACTGCTTGATTAGGTTTTTTTGGCATCAATTTACATCTACAATTGAATTGAATTGAAATAAAATCCCACTAGTAATTGACATGTCTATGCCATGAAATATTAAACCTTTACTTGAGAGAGACTATAATAGGTTAAAAATGCTAAATGACCTATTAAACCCCTTGATTTGGTGTTTTGGCATGGACCTACATTTACAAGCTAATTGAATCAAGTTCAAATACCATAATGAAATGTCATGTCTATGCAAAAAAAGCTTGAAATTCCACTTGAGAGAGGACTAAAAATTAAAAAAATGTGAAAGAGTATTGTCAAGCACCTTGGTTTGGTGTTTTGGATTGGAATAACATTTACAAGTTAATTGACTTAAAATCAAATCCCACTTGGAAAAATCATGTCTATGCTAAGTGAGATTATAACTTTACTTTAGAGAGGCTACAATGCATCAATTTTTTTCCGAATTTCCTTAATAATTTCACCCTTTTATTATTTAATATTTTTTATTTAACATACATAAAAAAATATGAATAATGTTACGGTGATTATTATTATTTCATTAACTTCTAACTTTCACAAATCAAAATAATACTTTTCAAACTCGACTAACTACTTAACAGATGTTAAAACACAAGGGAGAGAGTACACTTGGCTGATTTTGTGTGGATCTGCATGGAATCGGGTGATTTGATTATAGGAACAGAAGACTTGGAATTGGAAATGATTCATCTCTAAAATCGTGACTTGAAATCGAGCATGGTCAAAACCATATACCGTAGTCGATAGCATATGTATGATCTTGATCCTTTTGTACGGTCTTGTACCTACTTGAAATATGGGTTTGAAACTTCCTGAGTGCTTCACATGCTTATAAATTTGTGTCGTTGTATACCAATCTTCTTCACTCACCTTCAAAATAAATTTGTAAACTCTTCTCAAACCCTCAAATAATTGTAGTACAAGGAGTTCCTGAAAAACAAAGTTAGATGGGTTATCGACACTTTGTGTGCCACAAACATATGCATTAATTCAAGAGAATTCAAACCATATGTTGTTCTCCTAACATGTGAAATGTACTTGTAGTGTAATCAAAATTTAACAACTTGTTTTGACAATGCATTGCTTGAGTTTCACACTTTCTCAAATTCTTGAGAAGATTCACTTTTCTTGTTTGTATGGTGAAAATAGAGACTCCTAAAATTGGAAGGAGAATTCATACAAGTGGAGTGTGTTTCCATAATGGATGAGCATGAGTTATTTAGTTGTTTAGGGACCTCTCGAGTTCCTTTAGTGCTATCTTTTGTATGAGGGTTTCATAAAGTGCTAGGTCCTTAAATGAGGTATGATATACTTGCTCATATATACTTTTTGAAGGATGTTATGACATGAAATGCTGATCAAAGGGACATATTTTTCTACATGAAAGGTGATGGTAATTAATGCAAAACATTTCATTCTAAAATTATACGTTAGGATTGGTTGGTAGATTTTTACAACCCAAATGAGATTGGTGGTTTTGAACGCGAGAGAGAAAAAACCTATGTTGACTTAATAGGTCTAAGCATGGATGCTTCTATATGTATTTTTCATGTAGAGAAAAAGGTGTGCCAAGATAAGTAAGTTCATGAAGTGCTATCAAAGTGTTCTAAGTAAGAGTGAGGAGAGTGCATGTCCATATAAATGTGCAATGTCAAGATTGGCAGTGGAAAAGGATAGATTGTCAAATTTGAGTCTCTACATTTCCTCTCTTTAATATGAAATTAAAAATTACATTCATAAAGGAAAATATACCCGAAGGTGTAGAATTTTTTTATCTTTTCTCAAGATAACATTATTTTGTAGTGTCCCATTGTGTTGGTGTTGGCACACTCCAAGATGAAACCTACAACATAGAGTGTAGTCAATGCCCAAGATAGGAAATTGAATTATAACTAAAATGTAATGAAAGTAATGTAAATAACTTCAAAAATAGATTCAAAACATGGAAGGAATATACCTAGTTTTTTTGCAGAGAAAAATGTGCTCCCATTTTTTTGCCTTAGAGATTTTGGACTTTGTTTAATTTTGATGGAGAATTGGGGTGATCACCCCCATTGTGTCGCAGAGATGTCGATGCATCAGTGTATAAATCCAACACATGAATTCTGAAGAGAAGAACAAAAAATGAGGATCCAAGCACCCCACAAAGGAATAAGACCTTGTATCAATGTTATTTAGAAATTTTGACATCTTCCCCTTAAGTGCAGAGAATAAGAAGAACTCAATACGAAGAAATTAGAAACTTTGATACCTTATATATCCCCATAAACCATACTTCGCAAATGGATATAAGTTGAATTTGGTAAATTAGGACCCACAATAGAAAAAAGAATAAGTTTCCCCATACTCTTCCCATGTACCACACAACTAAGTAGAAACTTAATGCATGTTGATATTAGAATGGATAAAGAAGACCCATGCCTCCAATGCGCCCAAAATAAAAATAAAAATGAGTATCATGGAAAGAGAGAGAGAGAGATGAATACTTCATCCCACCGAATTTGTGCCAAATTGTGTCAATCTAAGTCTCAGTAACCATATGAAAACCCTATGCCAATGGTGAAAAATATGAAACTATTAAAAATAATAAATAAAATACCCCTAGGAAAAATTATATAGTAAGGTTAGAATCCTATATACGGTCCTGACTAGTTTGTAGGTTTTTGAACCTATGTAGATTTTGCTTAATTTCTATGTCTGAGTCCAATTCTAAGTCATTTATGTTTTCCCCTACACATGTAAATGCCTAGAAAAATGCATGTGTCTACTAGAAATGTAGAATAAATCCCATATTTTCCCCCTATTTTGAGGTGTATGTGATGAATAATTTGAGTGCGTGGATCAAAAGTATACACATGTCTAATATTATGAGAGTTTGTGTATAACCTATAAACTACTGATGTGGTGGTCATCAAGAAGAAATTGTATCTACAAGGGAGATGCATGTGGTAAGAACCATGGCACAAAATAAGTACAAAAATATCAATAATTATGATAACCATAACATTGTTAATAGATAATTTTTTTAGTAGTAAACTATGTGTCAATAGAAAACAATTACATATAATGTAGAAACAAGTGCAAACATAACAAAAATGTCACACAAAAGGTGAATTTCTTCCAAATATGGGATACCCGCGTTGTCACAAGAGAATCAAGGCCCTTAGGATGACACATAAGATATACATAACCACAAACAAGGCATAATTCCATAAACATGGGACACCTATGGTGTAAGCAAGGCCCTTAGGAAACAATTAGAGTAACAAGCAAACATACACACACACACATACAACTAGAAAACATATATGAAAATCAAGTGTATCCAAATGCAATGAAAAGAACATAGCATATGATATAAAATATCTAGCGAAGCAATAACTATAAGTGTTGACAAGACATATGTGTTAGCCTCGGTAGTCCAAAAGATATTAAATACAAAATATATATGTAACCAAGTGTAATGAGGGAAAAAGGAACCATAATGGAATTATATTCCTTGATAGTATGTAAAAATAGATGCTCCCAATTTTTAAGGACAAGAATGGACATGGAAGGGCTCAAAATTTCAAGGATAGAATAGACGTGAGCATGAAATTAACACATTTTTCGTTGGCAAGGAAAGGGTGCATTACTTCATTGATGGCATTTCTCGGTCGCATTCTTGGAGTGTGGAAGGATGTCTTCCTTCACATTATGAAGTATTTAACTTTGGAAGGAAAGTATCGTAAGATCTACACCCATCACTTGTCTCTCCTGAATATGTTCAGCACAAGATAATGTTAAGTATTCCCTTCTTTCTATTCATGTCTTTGACTACCTCTATGAAATATTTTCAAAGGGGTAAGGTGGATACCCCTATTCATGAGGGGCTCATTCTCCTTCTATTTCAAAATGGTAAACTTGTGCTAGCTAAACCCATGCCCCAAATTGAGGAGGAGGACATTACTTTGGCTGAATGTCTTACAAAGATGCATGAGGGAAAATTTGGCCATAAAAAAGTTGAGGAGGGGAAGAATGTGGAGGGCTCGGTGAGTTAGAGGTTGGGTCCTTGAAAGGAAAAGGAAAAATGATCTCGTGTCCGAGCCGAGCTATGAGGACTCGAAGAAAAAGTGTAGTACTTGGATACGGTGCTACAAGTTATGTAGTAGACAAATTCAATGGTTAGGAATGAAATGACCAATAACATTAAGCCACCAAATAAATTTGCATGGACCAGAAGAAGATTATGGGGGAAATAAATATCCCGTATAACCTTGTTCGTGATATGAGAATTCATCCGGAAGCAAACAAGAGGAGAAGAGGAAAAAAAATATTCCAGCACTAGCTCAAGAAGAAGATGGGGATAAGGACAAGACAAAAGAGGAAGTCATGCGGATGATGACGAGGAGCTACCCTAAGAAGTCATGCAACTCAAGCACATCAAGAACAATACAACCATGAAGGCCAAACCCTCCAAAAATCAAAAGAAAAATTAATGTTGTTGTTCCTGAACTTTCGAGGTTTTTTGGTGAACTATCTCTATTTTTGGTTTAGTTATTTAGTTTCTATTTCTCTCTCTAGTTGGGTTTCGGACCTTGTTTCTTTGAGTTAATCTTGTTTAACTCCTTTTGGTCCTGTTCCTCTTTTTGTTTCTTTTTGTGTGCTTTCACGTTGTTATCTTTCATGTACTAGCCTCTGGGAGCCGATCCCTATTTTTACCCTATCTAATAAAAAATAGATGCTCCCATAGGTTAGCAAAGATAGGTTAAAGGTCGTGCCAACACTTGTCATCATGTATCACTTTGTGTATGTCCTACATCATGCTCAATATACCACATGAACATATGTGTGTAAAGAAGAAATGTTATATATCAAACCAAAGGAATAAAAACATGTATAATGTAAAGTGCAAACAATGTATGCCATAGAAACAGTCTTGATTTTGTATTTTTGCAACTAGTTGATCTGCTTTTGTATTTTGCAAATATTTCAAGTTGTTTGTGTGTTTTTTTGTGCATAACTATGTACAAGAATAGAGGGATAACACGAGAGTTATACCAAGAGAACCTTGTGAGGAGGTGAAGAAACTACCGAGGATAATGGAGGGTCAAGCCTCAAATGTGTCATAAAATGTGACTCAAGTTCAAGTGGAACTGTTGTGGTGATATGTACTAAAGAAGGTCTATTAGGAGAAATATAAATACCAAAGCACTTAGTATAATATGATTTGTGATATCTTTGTGGTGTAATGGAAGAATGAGGATTCCTGGAAGACCTATGAGAAATTGTAGAGTGATCTATAAGGCTATAAGAGATGCATAAAATCTTGTGAGAGTGTGATCCACTAGATATAATGTGCACAAAATTACTAGAAGGAGACCTAGAGGCCCTAGAATTATGTGGTGTAACATGTGCAACTAAAGGCCTATCAAGAGACCTAAAATTATGTGAATCGGATGTGCAATCAAATATCCGACAAGAGATAGAGGAGGACTAGTGCTATGTGAAGTAATATGCAAATCAAAGGCCTATCATGATACCTAGGAGGACTAGAATTATGCAAAGTAGTGTGTGAAACAAGATACCTATTTGTATATGCACTCGGAAGAGTGATAGAAAATGTAGAAGAACTAGGCATGCTAGGAGAGAAATACCTAAAAGGAATACCCCAAACAATGAAAATATGTTGATGACGAATAAACTTGATACATTGATGATCTATTGATGGAATGGCCATAAGAGCATGTAGCCAAGGGATACCTAGATTTAATACTCCAAGCAATAGATTTAGCGACTAGAATGAAGTCTATGTATTGATAGACCCAAGTGTGATCCGTAGTATAATGCATCGAAAGTGTGGATAATAATCAAACATAATACTCTCAAACAAGATACGAAGAGATCAAGTAATGGCCATGCAAAAACATTTTCCTTATTATGTGGAATAACCAAGACACCATGAATAGTAATATGGTGAATAGAGAATGGAATAGATAATTTTTCAAAAATAAGCTTGTCATCTATATCAAAATCAACATATGAAATGATCAGTGTAAAAGATGATGTGCAAGTAATAATGCCAATCATAACATCAAGTAGATGATCATAAGAAGATAATGGTGGCACCACATGATGAGTGTTATGAACTTCTAAAGTAGATGTGTCATTAGTATGCTTAGGAAGTGGATTATTGAATATTTTCAACTTAGAATTTTTATTTGTAGGATTAGAAGATTTAATGGGCTCATCCCATTCAATTACATTAGATTTAATAAGATCATGAATAATGTTTCATAACTTAATACATCTATCCGTAGTGTGACCAATACATATATGATAATCAAAATAAGTATTATCATTGAAGCCCTTACTTTGAGGTTTGCTAGTATCAACCTCAAATGGTGGAGGGAGAGACATGAGATTGCACTCAAATAATTTCTTTAGAACAATGTGCGGAGGATAAGGTAATCGTGTAAATTGTCATCTTGTAGGCTATAATTGTAGCTTAGTAGGTTGAGAAATAACATTGACAATGTCTTTAGAAGAATATGTTGGTATCCAAATTTTTTCTCTCTTTCAAGTCGAGAAGCAACACAAATTGGAAATGGAGCTTAGAGATAAATAGATCATAGTGTGTGTCATTTTGTAGCCGGGGATGAGATATAACTGGCCCTTTGTCACTTAGATTTGTGGAGAGATGGATAACACCTTCAAGAGGATTTGACTTGTCCTCACTACTTTAGGCCGTGCCTCTTCGACCAGGTGAGAGGACCCTTAGTGTAACCTCTGTTTGATGAAGGAGATGGAGATATCCTTCTTTTGGAAATTTTTATGAAGAAAAGCTTAAGAAAATATGGTCAATACTCCATAATTTAACTCTTAAGAGTTGTCACTTCTAAAAGATGGAGATATTTTCAACACAAGGCTAAGGTTATTGAAGACATTAAGAAATCCTGATTGTTCTGCATATTTTAGTAAATATATTTTGTTCCTTTGTTGATACATAGGGAAAACATGGGTAGTTCAAGGTGGATTCATGGTTTTTGAATAATTTTGGTGGGAGATGAAGTAGGATAAAGTTGATTATACTAGATCTTTGATCAACAATGAACAACTCAATAAAAGAAAGCTTCAGAATAGTTAAGATGTTCCTTCAACTAGAATGTTTGCTTCAATGGAGGCCCAGATCAACATGTTTTCACACAATCTTTGAGACTCTAACACAAAGGCTTGAATTGAAAGACTCAATTAAACACCAAAATCTTTGATCAATCATGCCTAAGGTACACCCAAAGACTTACAAACAATCTTTATCAACAAATGAAATTGAATTGATTTTAAATTTGTTTATCTCATCACAAGATGAAGGCTCTTCTTGAAATGAAATTGTAAATACCACTAAACTGTCACATGGACGAGATCCTGTGTGATTTGGCAAAGATTTTAAAGTAAGATCTGCAATAAGAATGAGTAAAACTACTTGTAGACACTCAAGCAAAGCGGACACTAATTGCTCCAAGATTGACACAAATTAATTTCAAAATTTCTTAGATTCATCAAAGAAGGGAAAGCTTCTAGGCAATCTCGGTGCTCATCAATGGCTATACATCTGTAACCAACTTGACATGATAGAAAATCTAACATAGAAGAAAATAACAGGTTATCTCATCTTGGTCTCTCAGAAGACGACTTTCTCAAAATTTCTCTTAAGAATTCAACCCCTAACCTTTTGCAAGAGTATTCTCATTGCATTTATACATTTTTCTCACTCAAATTTCCCCAAAAGAGAAGAATATTTGAGGGACCTTTTCTTGTTACCAATTAGTTTCAGAAATCGACGTTTAAAAACTCAAATCAAAGTCATTAGTGGACCAATTGTGAACTCGATCACGCTTTCGGGCCATTAACTAATGACTAGGATGCCATGCCACAAATTTTTGGCAATCCTTCTAATCATTCTGATTCTGTCATGTGAGAAATCCCCTTTTTAATCATTTTCCAGAGGCTCTGCACAACTGGATATGATAGGTAATCCTTTTTGCTCTCAAGGCAACACCTTTTTCATCTTTTATGACTGCACTTTCATGATTTCATTCTTTTTCCCTCTCTTTCTCTCTGTAACTCACACACATCCAAATTTCTCTAGTAATTCCCATTTTTTCAAGTGCTTGAGAAACTTCAACTTCAAAATATCGATCATAATAATCCTTGGACTAAACAATTAAGTTTCAAATCCATTCAAAGGTACTTTACAGATAAATATGACAAGGAACTTCATCAAAAAATGATGAAAAACAATGTGTATTTGTGTCTCCAAGAGTCTTGGAGTAAAAATGGCAAAAAATAGACGCAATGCACAACAACCATTGATTCTGCCCCTTTTCCACTTTATATCATAGCCGTCCACGTGTTTCCTTGGCACAAATGCAAAGGAGAAGTACAGAGGCAAGTCCCAAACAAGCGCGGGCCTTCCATGTGCCCTGGGCCCAAGAAAAACACCTTTTGGCCTTTGAAAAGTCTCGGTAAAAAAGGAGCCAGCGGAAAGCCTCCACGTGTCTCAATGGTGCACTTTGAGATGGTCCCCAAAAGTAGAGACCCCAAACAAGTGCAGCTCAACACGTGTCTCAGTCTGGTAGAGTTTGTTAAAAAGTTGAAGGTTCAGTGGAAGGTGCCATGTGTCTAGGGTCCGAGACAATTTTCTTTAGCCGTTGAAAAGTCCAAGCAAAGGGCAGAGTGAGCGGAAGCCTCCAAGTGTCCTCTTGGCACTTATTTAAAATAAAACTTAGGGGCCGGTCCCCAAATAGGTGCGGTCCCTCCACGTGTCCCATGCCTTTCAAAATTGCTTTGAAAAGTTTAAGTACAAAGCGGAGCCGACGGAAGCCTCCACATGTCTCCTTGTCACAATTGTTAAGGTGGGACCCTGAGGCGGATCCTCAAATGAGTGCCAACCCTCCACATGTCCATGGTCCACCAAAACTATACCGATCGCATGAAAAATTTGTCTAAGTTTGGGAAAGGTAGCGGAAATCTCCACGTGTCTCCCCGACGCAACTCCAAGGCCAAACCAAAAGGAGAATTTTCAAATGAGCGCCGTTCCTCCACGTGGACAAGTTTTGGGTTGAAGTGAGCCTTAGAGTTTTTAAAGTGCCCCATTGAGCTGCATCTAACCAAAAAGGGTCACATTTCCACTGATGCTGAGATGTAAATTTGATGGGGAAAAACACACTGTCACAAACCGTAAATGGAGGAAAATCACCATTTGAGCCTCGAAATGAATCTTCCTTCAAGGACAGAGAATTTGGAAATGTTATAAGGACCAAATAGGATCCAACGAGGTGCATCCAATCAAATTTTTACAAATATTTGGGAAAAAATGACAGGGACAACAAAACGTGACTATGGAAAATGGAAGGAAAGGAAAAACTCGAGTTTTACGCCCAAGTTACAGACTCTTTCATATGGACAAAGGAACAAAAAAATTCTAGAATTTTAAGTGATCCTCGACCAAGGAAGGGACTGATCATGGCAACCAAATGGAGGATAGATTTTTCATGCATCAATACGGGAGATATAAAACATGACAGAGCCCGCAAACTGAAGAATTTCAATGATAAACGGGGTGAGACTAATTTGAGCACCAACATAATCCATAGGGTCATTATAGTTTCCCTTTAAATTAGATTTACTTTGAAACTTGGCATTTGATGTATTAGTGGTTTTAGAAACATACTTTAGATTATTAATGTTTAATAAATTAGATTTACATTCTTTTAGTGTATGACATAGATGGTCAAAAGATCTAAACTTATCAAACATGACCAATTCTTATAATGGAGGATGCAAACTTTGAAAAAAATGATATCAGAACATGATATCAACTAATATATATTGTGCATCTTAGTAAGAATTGTTCTATAATGTAAGACATAATAATTGATACACTCATCAAATCCTTGTTTAAGTTTGTACATTTGTGCATAAGATATCTTATCCCCAATTTTGATTGAAAATTGTGCCAAAAATTGATTTGCTAATGTAGTAAAAGAGCACACAAAATGTGTGGGGAGATCATAAAACCATTACAAATCAAATTTCTTAAGAATTCAAGGAAATAAATTAGTAAGCAATATGTCATTAGATGCATAATTAAAATAAGTAACATGGAATGAACTAAGATTCTCCTGGGGATTACCCTTACCATCATAAATATGAAGCTTAGGTGCAATAAAGCAAATACGTAAATGATATGAGAGAACTTCAGTGTAAGTGATTATGCAATAACCGAAAAGATTCCATATCACTATACTTATGAGATACAACTTACCGCAATTGTAAAATTTGTGCTTATAAAGAATGAACAACGACTCAAAAACATGTGTGCTATATTAAGATTTATGGGAATGGTTATGATGATAGATAATAAATGTAGTTGCAATATGTTAGAAGCTGCAATATAATATGAGAAATAAACTCTGGAATAATAAAATATGCAATTGAATTCATCCGGGATGTTTTATTCATTTCCTGGTGAGCTTCTTATACAAATACTTGATCCTATAAACTAGGAGTCAAGTCTTATCTTCCTCATATCTCTCAACCTTTATTTTCTCATACTCATCCCCAATATATCTCACCTAGAATAGCTCTAGTAAGTTGTACTACAACTCACGTACAACTATAAAATACAACTCAATATGAGATTGTATTTTATTATTTACACACTTAATAATGTTATCAATAATATTTCCTAACATTCACTCCCCTATTGTTAACATTATTAATTCCTAATATACACTCCCCTAATGTGAACAAGGTAGAAAAATGTTTTCACATCTCAGCAGAATGCCAACCCCTGCGGCACGCCTGTAGCTCATGACCTTGATATAAATGAAGGGAGAAATGCTCAACCTTCTATGGTTTTACAACAGGTTTACCACCAACCTGGACATGAACAATTCTCCACTCTATTGTTCACCTCATGTGGTTTTCTGGATCTCCACGAACCATTTCAAGATCCATGTCTGCATGTGTTTTTACTTCCCCACTATATTTTTCATCAGAAGGTTACATATAGGAATTTGTCACACATTACAATAACATGAATGTATCATATGTTTTTATTATCTACCACACAGTTGAAAGCAAACACACAACTAAAAATACTTGGCCACCAAATCAGTACTATGGCCTCATCGATGGTGCCTGACAAGAGGTCGCTGGTTATCCTCTTGCCTCCATTGCCTCTAGCCTCCATCAATGTCCCTACTAACTCAACAAAAAGTATAGTTGAGGACAATACGTGTTCCCTATTGCGATACAGGGTGGGGTTGAGGGGCGGAGCCCCCAAATCCAGAACGGTTTTCATTTACATTTTCGCTTAAAAATTGAGTGTCGATTACACCGAAAATGCACTCATTTGTCCTTTTTTTAGTAACAACTTTTCAACTCAATTTTGATGACTTTTGAAAATATAATGATAAAAAAACTTAATGGACGTGAGTAAGTTGAAAATAACTAAACTCGGTTGAGTTTAGCTACGAATAGATTATTCATCCGAATGTAAGAGGAAGCCCGATAGTGAATGGATATTGTAAAGATGCACATAAAATTCAAGTTGACAGCTCGTGGAGGATAACACTTGCATGAATACGAATCTTCTATTCACTTTTATCTTTTTCTCCAAAAACTATTGCTGCTCTTTATCATAAATATCCTCCAAGTGTTTCAGATTTTAATGCCTTGGACATGTGTGTATACCTCAACATGGAGTAGAACGATCTTGACAGAAAAATATTGAGAGGTGTTTGATGCGTAAGAATTCAGGGAGATCCATTGACAAAGGATGCAACCATGTTGAATGTAGAAGATGGATCGATACGCATGCCTATCAGAAATGAATACACCATCTGAACAATATAAAACACCTTTTCTCTAGCAAATTGGAATGGCTCAAACCAATTAATTCCCTCCTTTCATTAGTACATATATCCCTATGCATGCATCAATAGAACCGATCTGAAAGCACGGAGAGGTAGAAATGAAACAATATATCCACTGAGTTGTTATTTCTTCTGTAGACGTCTTGCAAATCAAGTCACATAATGCATGAGCTGAGTCATCAACTTCAAGACATTTCAGAGGATTGCGACATAAATGTCCATCAAATGGTGTTAACTTCCAACTTTCTCCTTATCAGATTTGGTGATAGAACTTTGGAAGGTTACACAACCATCAAAGATCCGTAAGTGCAGCCATAAATCTATGCGAACCCGCTCGATACCACCGTTAGAAGTCAGTAATATAATATGAGAAATAAACTCCGGAATAATAAAATATGCAATTGAATTCATCCGGGATATTTTATTCATTTCCTGGTGAGCTTCTTATACAAATACTTGATCCTATAAACTAGGAGTCAAGTCTTATCTTCCTCTATCTCTCAACCTTTATTTTCTCATACTCATCCCCAATATATCTCTCCTAGAATAGCTCTAGTAAGTTGTACTACAACTCACGTATAACTATAAAATACAACTCAATATGAGATTGTATTTTATTATTTACACACTTAATAATGTTATCACTAATATTTCCTAACACAATAGTGGCTGCAAGAATAGGCATAGAAACATTTTTCATAGGAGTGTTAGGTTACCCCAATGAGGTAGGCAAAATAGATGTTTACATATTAGATAAGAAGGCATGTTTGGGTTGATATCTTATAACATATAGTAAGAATATTCTTGCAAGAAATGTCGTAAGTGTTGTGGCCTCATCTTCAGAAGGTCTTAAGTATGATGGTAAAAATTAGTATTAGAATCTTGACCTTTGATCGTGGGATCAATTTTAGTGTCAAATGTTCCCTAAACTTCCCTAAACCATGCCTATGCAGAAGATCATCTCGAGAGCTTTCCAATGATCAGAGAACGTGACAAACGAACATCGGGAGCTCTAGTTATGTCCGGTCAAAGTTCAGACAACGAGAAAGTCAACTCTGGTCAACTAGTCAATATTGGACCAATGGCACTGCGACACGTGGCGAAAAGGCAAAAGGGAGTTGTTTGATGGTTTTCGATCACCGGTCTTCGACGAGCATAAAAATGGTGCACGGGAACAAGAGGCTCAACTTTTATTACGGAGGGGAGCCCGGCCACCGTGTGGACTATGGTATTATCGCCAACGTGGTGGGTCCACAAGCCACCACGTGGCTTGCCACCACTCATCGAATTCACTCGATTTTCCTATCAAGGGACGACATCGAGCTATTTAGCTGAGTCATGCAAGGACCGAGTTAATTATTTCTACACACATTGTATGGGTCGAAATTATATTATCTTGGTAAATCCACTTTCCAAATGCCACGCATATATGCCAAACCGCTATATATATTAATGTTTATACATTAGTATTAAACCATACAAACTTGCCAACCGCCAAACATGCCAAGAATCCACATAGTGGATAAGCGGGAAGCTTCCATGTGGAAGGGTGAAGTGAAGCGGTG
Source organism: Taxus wallichiana var. yunnanensis (assembly GCA_018340775.1). Lineage (NCBI taxonomy): Eukaryota > Viridiplantae > Streptophyta > Pinopsida > Cupressales > Taxaceae > Taxus > Taxus wallichiana. The sequence continues at coordinate 213,657,459 of CM031237.1, read as the reverse complement.
TTGGAGGGGGCGGTTATGCCCACGTGGTCTTTTGACCACTTCAAACAATGCGTGGAAAGGCTTAATAAAGCCTAAGGTATTAAAACCCACAAAATGTGGGATATACATGCACCAAATTGGGATTGTTCATCCCATTAAAATATGCAAATCCGCCTCTTTTGGGATTTAATCCCATTTAAAATGCAAATCCGCCAACGTGGGGATTAATCCCACTAAAACAAGCAAAATCCACAAAAATGATAGGAGGTGGGATTTGATCCCCAACCTCATAGGTCTAAAGCCAATCTGCTAACCAACTCACCAAAGAAGCTCGCTTGGTTATAAAATGGGTCGCTTCAACTTATACAAGGGGGCAGTGTTTGTGTAAAGGAGGAGAGGATAAGGACCAGATCTCAGAAAATGCCATTTTTGAAGGCCTTACACTCAGAATGAGAACTCGGAGTAAAAAGATGAAATGAAGGAAATTATGAGACAATTCCAACGATGTAAGATTTGATATTTTTTTGTTGAGTTTTAACCTATTTTTGGAAGCTTTGAATGCATTTTTAACAGGGATCTACAAGATAGCTAGTTGGAAAACATGAATTTCAATGCACTTCTGGTCCGAAATGTGACTTGGTGTAAACATGAAAAGTGTTCAGAATTCAGAGATGATCTCAGATATATGATTTGTTTTCATAGAATGTTTTTAAATCTCCATTTTTAGGTGTTTTTCTAACACAGTTGCATAGGGGAGATCACATCAGAAAACACCGTAGAGCCACGATCGTTCTTGGGATAGTTTCGCTATTTTTCGAGTTCTTGGGACATTGATCAGCTCATTTGTAGGTTGTGATTCATTATTGGTTGTTTGTAAGAGTTATTGTACTTAAATTTCAATATTATTAATGGATCGGTTCAATCCGAACCCGGGGACGTAGGAATTTCCGAACCCCGTAAACAATCTTGTTGTTATCCGAATGTTTTCGCTTTTCGATTATTTATTTGCTACAAAAGTTTTCTGCACTTCTATGGATGCATAATAATCAGAATTTAATCAATTTGTGGAGTTTAGAATACTTAAAATTGGTTAAGAAAATCATGATCTTTGAAAACTTTTAAAAGTGAAAAAATACAACACACATTTTTCAGATCAAGTTTGGTATCAGAGCAGTTAGATTGCTGGATTAACTTCTAATTGTGTTTGGAAATTTGGCTTCAATTTCAATATTGATTTCAGTCTTCAGTGTGTAGACATTTTGGGGCTTGTTAATCTTCTTTTCGCAGCAAGTGCGCTTTGGAAGTACAAGTTGTGTTTTGCAGGAACCAAGAATCATGGGCAAGTCATCCAAATAGGAGCAAATGGATGAGCTTGAAGCCATAAACCGCCAACTCCAAGAAGAAAACTCTTTCTTGAGAGATAATTTTTATTCCTTGGAAGAGGAAATAGTGCGGTTAAAATATGAGCCACAATCCTCTATAACCAAGAAAGAGGAGTATGTCAACAAGATGCTTGAAGAGAGCAAGAAGTTGATGGGCTTTGTTAAAGAGTTACAGAAGAAATATGGACCAAGGATGCCCTCTTGGAAAAGCTGCAACAAGGTGAACATAAGAAGGAAATGCCTTCCAAATCAGATGTAGGTACTATGACAAAATGCACTGTAAGTTGTTCACATTTTAATTCTTCCTCTCATTCAGTTTCAAATATTCCTTTGGGTCACTGAAAAACACTAAGGGAATCGGGTCTAAGCTAATGGTTAAGATGGGATTTAACTGGAAAGGGCCTTGGTAAAATGGACAAGGTGATGCTAACCCAATACAGTAGAGGATCAGCCTTGGGTTTGTAGGTTTGGGTTATTCTAGTGGGAAAATGGAAATTGGAGAAAGTTCCAAAGCAACTGAAGGAAGACAAGCTTCCAACAACCAAGGATCTATGCCACTAGAATTGCAGGATTCCGCCATCAGGAGGAACAATGAAAGGTGTAAGAAAATAGGTAAAAGAGGTAATCAGATTCCACCTCCTTCCACTTACACTAAAAATAACACTAAGGGAAAATCAAATCCTAAAACTTCTAATACACTCTTTCAAACTTGAACAATATAGCTTTGGTAGGCAGAAATATGCTTTCCCTTGCACATTTTGTGAAGGTACTAATCATTTTGTTGCATATTGTTGGAAGAGGAAAAATTTGATTAAGAAGTTAATGCCTTTTTTGAATGATAAGGCAGGTGCTAAAGACCAATCTCACCAAGGAAAGGCGAGAAATGGCAAGAATGTTACCTCTCCTAAACAGGGGAATCATTCTCGTAGATAGAGTTCTGAGAATGGTAAAATGGGTAAGACTCCTAAAAACAGGGAAGTTAAATTTTGTTCCCATTGTAATAGGAATGGTCATGATGTTAAGGTTTGTTGGTTTGTTTCTAAACAACAAAATTGGAAAGTTGTTAAAAAGAACAATATTGTAAAACCAACAGTGCTAAACCTAACTAAAACTCATTTTGGTATTGAGAAGGTAAAACAACCAAAACGGAAAAACCCAAGTGATTGGTTGGGAAAAACACTCCTCAACTTTATATTTGCACTACAGTAAATTGTTGATAGTAGGCAAGCAAAAAAATGTTTTTCAGAGCTATATTTTAGGGATTCCTATTGATTGATAAGGATTTGTTCCTAAGTTGATATTTAAGCTTTGAAAATGAATGGAAACAGCTGAAGAGAAGATTTGAGTGATAGGTTCATCATACTCATGTTTTGTTTTCTCATATTGGTTGGTAGTTCCATTGTTGAAAACACTATGCAGGGATAGGCATCAGTAGCATGTCTAAATTTGAAACTTGCAGTTGTAATCAACATAATCACAAAGTGTCAGTTGAACACTAGCTTCCATTATAGATGGGTGTTATTATCTGACTTATTATTTGTGATGGCGATACAGTGTTTTGGCATATTCATGTTGATTCAGTTGTTGACTATAGCTATTTTTGGGCATTGATAGTCTATTATATTCTGATAGTGAATACTTGCAGTTGTTATAGTTTCAGATGGGCAGTGGGCACTAGCCTAATTATGGGCAGTTTAGATGTCTTGTATACTGATCTGTGTTATGGAATTGTAATTTTTGGTAATCGGCCGTATCACAAAGTGACAGTTGAACACTAGCTTTCCGTAATAGAATGGGTGTTATTATCTGGTTAGTTAATTGTGATGGCATTACAGTGGGGTATGATAGATCACAACAGGCGTAGAGTCGATGTGGTCACAACATTTCAGTTGAACACTAGCTTAATTGGGTGTTATTATCTGATCGGTTATGTAATTAGCTAATCAACTATTTGCATTTTTTAACCTATAATGTTATTTCAGGTTCTTGTATGTGTTTGTGCAATGCAGGAAGAGATAGCATTATTTGTGGGTTGATACACAACTTTTTGTGGACAAAAAGCCTTCTTAGTAGGGAGGAGTGATCAGGGGATAAATTTTAGTGTCAAATGTTCCCTAAACTTCCCTAAACCATGCCTGTGTAGAAGATCATCTCGAGAGCTTTCCAACGACTGTGAGAACGCGACAAACGGACATCGGGAGCTCTAGTTATGTCCGGTCAAAGTTCAGACAGCGAGAAAGTCAACTCTGGTCAACTGGTCAATATTGGACCAATGGCACTGCGACACGTGGTAAAAAGGAAAAAGGGAGTTGTTTGATGGTTTTCATCACCGGTCTTCGACGAGCGTAAAAATGGTGCACGGGAACAAGAGGCTCAACTTTTATTACGGAGGGGAGCCCAACCGCCGTGTGGACTATGGTATTATCGCCAACGTGGTGGGTCCACAAGCCACCACGTGGCTTGCCACCACTCGTCAAATTTGCTCGATTTTCCTATCAAGGGACGACATCGAGCTATTTAGCTGAGTCATGCAAGGACCGAGTTAATTATTTCTACACACATTGTATGGGTCAAATTATATTATCTTGGTAAATCCACTTTCCAAATGCCACACATATATGCCAAACCACTATATATATTAATGTTTATACATTAGTATTAAACCATACAAACTTTCCAACCGCCAAACATGCCAAGAATCCACGTAGTGGATAAGCGGGAAGCTTCCATGTGGAAGGGTGAAGTGAAGCGGTGTTGGAGGGGGCGGTTATGCCCACGTGGTGGCTTGACCACTTCAAACAATGCGTGGAAAGGCTTAATAAAGCCTAAGGTATTAACAACCCACAAAATGTGGGATATACATGTGCCAAATTGGGATTGTTCATCCCATTAAAATATGCAAGTCCGCCTCTTTTGGATTTAATCCCATTTAAAATGCAATCCGCCAACGTGGGATTAATCCCACTAAAACAAGCAAAATCCACGGCAAAAATGATAGGAGGCGGGATTTGATCCCCCGACCTCATAGGTCTAAAGCCAATCCACTAACCAACTCACCAAAGAAGCTTTCTTGGTTATAAAATGGGTCGCTTCAAGTTATACAAGGGGGCAGTGTCTCAGGCAAAGGAGGATAAGGACCAGCTTTTAAAAACACCATTTTCAAGGCCTTACACCTTAATGGGAACTCGAGTAAAAAGATGAAATGAAGGAAATTCTGAGACAATTCCAACAATGTAAGATTTGATATTTTTGTTGAGTTTTATCCTGTTTTTGGAAGCTTTGAATGCAGATTTTAACAGGGATCTACAAGACAACTAGTTGGAAAACACGAATTTCAATGCACTTCTGGTCCGAAATGTGACTTGGTGTAAACATGAAAAGTGTTCAGAATTCAGAGATGATCTCAGATATATGATTTGTTTTCATATAATGTTTTTAAATCTCCATTTTTAGGTGTTTTTCTAACACAGTTGCAGGGAGATCACATTGTGAAAACACTGTAGGAGCCACAGATCGTTTTTGGGACAGTTTCTACTATTTTTCAGAGTTCTTGGGACATTGATCAGATCATTTGCAGGTTGTGATTCATTATTGGTTGTTTTTAAGAGTTATTGTACTTACATTTCAATATTATTAATGGATCGGTTCAATCCGAACCCGGGACGTAGGAATTTCCGAACCCCGTAAACAATCTTGTTTGTTATCTGAATGTTTTCAGTTTTCTGATTATTTATTTGCTACACAAGTTTTCCACACTTCTATGGATGCATAATAATCAGAATTTAATCAATTTGTGGAGCTTAGAATACTTAAAATTGATTAAGAAAATCACGATCTTTGAAAACTTTTAAAAGTGAAAAAATACAACACAAAAACCAGACACTGGATATCATATGAAACCCTAATGTCACTAGGGTTATGGCTATGGTGTTTGATTAGAGAGGGTTGGGTTCACCAAATTATTTCACCCTTTCTGATTTAATAATTTTTCATTTAACATACATAAAAAGGATGAATAATGTTATAGGTGATTATTATGATGTCATTATATTCCAAAATTAATTTCAAAAATCAAAATAATATTTTTCAAAAGTGACTAGTTACTTAAAAAATGTCAAAAAATAAGGGAGAGAGTACACTTGATTGATTTTGTGTGGATCTAGAGGAGTCTAAGTGATTTGATTGCATGAATAGGTAGATATAGAACTAGAAATTCTTCATCTCTGAAACTGTGACCTAAAACTGAACTTGGTTAAAATTGTATACTACAATTGATAGCATTTGTACCCTTCTATATAGTCTTGGACATGCTTGAAATATGGATCTAATTTTTTTGAGTGTTTTTCTTGGAGAACAAGCAGATTTACACAACAAAATAATAATATATTTTCAATATATTTCACACAATACAATAGCCTAATATATAGGCTGGAGTTTCCCTAGAATTTAGGAAACTAACTCAACTACAAAATCTCAACCAAGCCTAATTATGTGGGGTGAGAATAACTCACGTAACCCACACATAACAATAATAATATATTGTTGAAACAATATATTATAACATCTCTAACAATAATCTCTCAACAATAATAATTACACACGTAATTATTATTCACACACATAAATATGTGAAGCACTATATAAATATTTCCTAACATTCCCCCCCTTAGTGCGAACATGGGGAAAACTTGCCTTATACTTGCACCTGCTCATGATCTGGTGATTTTCACAGGATGATCACAAACCTCAAGGATGGTTTTGCAAACGGTTGACCAAAACCGAGAATGGTGGTTTTGCAATTGGTTTACCACAAACCACAAAGTGATGGTTTTGCAAATGGATTACCAACAACCAAGAATGGTGGTTTTGCTATTGGTTTACCACAAACCACAAATGAAGGTTTTCAAGTGGTTTACCTACAACCACATCATGATGTGCCAAGTACTATTATCAGCCCTCATCACATCTCACCGCAAGGAATAACATAGGAAATTCTGTTAAAATCTGCACGCTTATACATACATAGAAAAAGCTGACATACTGGAAATGGAACATTGGATCATGTTCCCCCCCTCAATGTGAAATTTCCACTTATTCAATCACGAACACTGCAAACAGGAACACTGATACTGGAACTATGACAAGAAGCACACGACACAAGCTGAAAGAAAATACACCATAAAAATGTCACCAAACCATCTGTGCGGCCCCGTCGTTGGCAACTGACGAGAGGTCGCTGAATGACCTCCAACCTCCGATGCCTCCTGCCTCCGGTTTCATGCTGCTAGCTCAGCTGGATTTGGATATGAAGCTCAACTGTTCCACATTGTTTATTCTTTTCTTCCCTCCCGCAATGTGAAACACTTTATTTTTTCCGGACGTCGGGTAACACCGAAAATGCGTCCGTGAGGCAAATTTTTTTATTTTTATTTTTACAATTTCCGACTCTTGACAAAAACACTTTTTTTTACAATGGCATTGACCGACAATACCAAAAAAATGTTTCGAATCTTTTTAACAATCTGAATTTTGACGTATTTTTAAATACAACTTAGTGTATGGAGGGCTCGAACATCCGTTGAAGGGTGGAAGCACGTAAAATGTTGGAGAGCTCACCACAAACCAAATGAATGTAGAGCAAAGGCAAAGATGGAGATATGTGGATATTTTGAGAGCATCAAAATAGTAGTAGTATTAAGCACAACCAAGATTCTAACACCGAGAGGAGATCGTTGTTTTCCATGAAGTTTTAAATGCCGATAAGGAAATGACCATGCTAGGGAGTTGAGCCACCATGTTGAAACCGATAAATTCCTAATTTGTGCAACACAATATGATTCTAATCTCGAGTAATGATTAAATCTGATTTTAAATCAATGCAAGTTCAATTGAATCCAAGAAAACTGATCCACAAAATGTGAAAGCACTTCATAAGATAGATAGACCATCCACGTATTTCCACTTCTAAAATTAAAGTGTGGAAGAAACGTGTCAGAGATAGAGAGAATTCACCCAGCATGTATGTGAGCTAGGCCATATCACGGGAATACTATTTTCACCGAAAACTGGAGGGCGTGATATTTGTACGTTGCACAGTGGACCGATTCAGGAAGATTAGATCTAGAAAATGGAGCTTGAGATGGCTGGGAGACCGTATCTCTTATTTCAGGATTAGGATCTTACAAAAACACAAATTGAATGACAATATTTCATAGATCCAAAGGAAATTCCAGGTTCCATATATACGCTATCATGGGCGATTGCTCGACCTTTGTGTGAATGAAAAAAAACAAAATACAGACTGCTCAACCTTGACCACACGTAAGACAAAGCTATCAACGCTGTAAATTCCTGACAGAGTATATAGGTTTAAATGAAAATACTAGACTCACAAAATTTGGGAATGTTTGAAGAGCTCGCAGCATAATATAGAGATCACTGATCCATTACCGAACTATGTAGAAATTGAACTTTAATGTAGGATTAAGCCAATGAAATCACGAACTCACGACCAGATGGAACTATCAATGCATGATTTTATTTAAAGACTCTCATCTTGGATTAACCTCGCTCTGATACCAAATCTTGGAGAACAAGCAGATTTACACAGCAAAATAATAATATATTCTCTATATATTTCACACAATACAATAGCCTAATATATAGGCTGGAGTTTCCCTAGAATTTAGGAAACTAACTCAACTACAAAATCTCAACCAAGCCTAATTATGTGGGGTGAGAATAACTCACGTAACCCACACATAACAATAATAATATATTGTTGAAACAATATATTATAACATCTCTAACAATAATCTCTCAACAATAATAATTACACACGTAATTATTATTCACACACATAAATATGTGAAGCACTATATAAATATTTCCCAACAGTTTTTCCTTCCTGAAAATGTGTGTCACTATCTTTTGATCTTCTTCACTCGCCTTCAAAACAACATCAGTAAACTCTTCCCAAACCCTTAAACCCCTCAGAGTGTAAAAATGAGTTCCCAAAAAGCAAATCTAGTTGGGTTTTGGGCACCCCCACGCATCACCGACGTACTAACTACTCCGAAGAGGCATGAAACCACACATCATTCTCCTAGCATGTGATATCTACTATAAGGCAATCATAATTTGATAATCATGCTTTGAAAATGCCTTGCTTGCATTTCACAATTGCTCAAATTCTTAGGAAGATTCATTTTTCTTTCTTGTATGGTGAAATTAGAGGCTACTAAACCTCGGAAGGAGAGAGTTTAGACAAGTGGAGGGTACTTCCTTAATGGATGTGCGTGAGTTATTTCATTATTTAGGGATATTTGAGTGCATTTAGTGTTAGCTTTTGCATGAGCATTTTATAAAGTGTTAGGTCTTTAAATGAGGTATGATTTACTTGATTATACATGATTCTCAAGGGTGCATTTGTTCACATCAAGGTGATGTGATTAAGGGAATTAATGCACAACATGTCGGTCCAAAACCATATGGTAGGGTTGGTATGTAGATTTTCACAACCCAATCGAGATTGATAATTTTTGATAGGAGAGAGAAAACCCATTTTGACTTTATAGACCTACGCATGGATGTTATTAGAAGAATTTTGTGAAATTAGGTTTCAAAAATTGTTGACAGAAAAGGTGTGCAAAGAGAATCAAGTATACGAAGTGCTATTAGGATGTGCTAAGAAAGAGTGAGGAGACCGCATTTGTCCATACTAGTGTGCAATGTCAAGCTTATGAGTGTCAAATTTTTCCAAATTTGAGTGTGTACACTTACCAAAACCCTAATTTTCATTTTTGGCATGGACTTACATTTAAAATTTAATTGACTCCGTGATCAAGTCCCACTTTAAAATGACATGTTTATGATAGGAAAGATTAAAATTGTACTTTTTGTATACTAAATATACAATCAAGCCACTCGATCCATGTTAAATTTTCATAGTATGTACATTCAAGATCAATTAGCATGAGTGGGATTAATTGATTTTCAAGACCTGTGAAAATTTAATGTATATCATGGCTTGATTAGCCCTGTTTTGCACTTATCGAGCAATAATTTTGTTAGAATGTGTTGTATATTTATTTTTCCGAGAGTATAGATATGTTATTTTTATCTATATGATATATATACGTATATATGGGTGGTGTCATAATCCATGAATTATGGGGAACCATTATGGGTGTTTATTAGCCCATGGTTTTGGTACCCATTGTATTGAAACTTTTGATGATTTCTACTATTTTTTACTTACAAATAGCTAGAGATGCAGTAGGGTAAAGCAGAACTTGGAAGTACATTATTGTATTGTAAATGGTTAAGTTAATGCAATAAGAGAGAGAAGTTATTGTGTTGGGTTTTTTCCCAAAGGGTTTCCTAGGTTAAATCTTGTGTTTTTCATTTGTTTTCTTTGATTATCTTGAATATTTTGTTCAATATAGCTTCTTGTTTATTAGTTTATCGATTGATTCTCTTCATTTGGTATCAGAGCTAGGTTTTAGCTTTTATGTGAAGAGTTAGGGTTTCTAAAACTTGTGATAAAAATTTTTGAGTGGGAGCTCTATGGGTGAATTTTTCAAGTAGAAGAAAATGACGGAAGCACAAGGATCAAAATCAAAAATTTAATGGCCAACATTTTGAGTTATGGAAGCTCAAGATGGAAGATCTTCTTGTGGATAGAGATCAATGGATTGTTGTGTCTGAGTCATGCCTATGGGTATGAAGGTAGAGGACTGGGAAAAGATCGATAGGAAGGCAAAGGAGTTCAATCAGATTGTGTCTGTCGATTCAGTTTTTGTTGAATGTGTCAAATGAGAAATCCACTCAGTGTTATGGGAGAAGTTAGGGACTTTGTATCAAAAAAGTCTCTGTGAACAAATTGTTTCTCCGAAAGAAGCTATATTCATTGAGAATGAATGACGAGACTCTGATTGTAGAACATCTGAATGTCTTTAATATTGTGGTAAGTCAGTTGATTTTTGTTGATATTAAAATGGAAGAAGAGGATAAGTGTATTACTCTTTTGTGTTCTTTACCCGAGTCTTGGGATAATCTAGTTATGGCTATTACTAGTACTACGAAAAAAATTATTAGTTGAGGATGTAGTTGCGGCCTTACTATCAAAAGAAATGAGGTGGAAATCCATTGAGGATTATCAATCCAAGGATGCCTTATATGTAAGAGGTCGTACCCAAGAGAAAAGCAAGAAGAGGCAAGGACAATCAAAGTCCAAAAGTAAATCAAAGACTACAAAAAAAGATAAGAGGAAATGTTGGAACTGTGGTAAAATGGGCATTTCAAGAAAGACTGTAGATCTAAGAAGGTAGAAAAGGGTAAGTCCTCTGACGATGGTGGATCTTCATATACAAAACCCTCTAATGAAGACTCAGAGATTTGTTTTTGGTGGCTTCCAACTTGCATGCATGTGATAGTGCATGGTTGATTGACTCGGTGCCTCCTTTCATATGACACCACACAAGGAGTGGTTCTGTGAATATGAAAAGTGTAATGGAGGTGATGTATATCTGGGAGACAACTCAACCTACAAGATCATTGGTCATGGGAGAATCAAGATGAGGTTTAAAGATGGAAGGATTAAAACCCTCCTGTGTTTTGCACATTCCAGTTTGACCAAAAACCTAATATCTATAAGTAAGATGAATGATGTAGGTGTTCAGTAGCATTTAGTAAAGATAGTTACAAGATGGTTCAGGTGCAATGGTATTGGCAAGAGGCATCCGTATACTAGAACACTTGTTTAAGCTTGAGGCAAGCATTGTTACTGATGAGTGCAATAGCTCTGTGGTTCTAGAGGAGAAGAAAGCTTCAGATCCAACTCCTACATCTGCTACAATGAAGATGATGTTATGGCATCAAAGGATGGGACACATCGAGAGAAAGGACTTCATACTTTAAAAGTAAAAGGTATGGTTGAAGGAATTTTTGAGTGTCCTTTAGATTTTGATTTTTGTGAGCATTGTGTGTTTGGAAAGAAAACTAGAGTAAAGTTTCCTACTAATGCTACAAGATCAGAAGGAATTCTACATTTGATACATAGTGATGTTTTTGGACCTGTAAAAGTTCCATCATTAGGAAAATCCATGTTCTATGTTAGTTTTATAGATGATTTCTCAAGAAAGACCTGGGTATATTTTATTCAGAATAAGTCTGAGGTTTTCAATAAATTCAAAGAGTTTAAGGCTCTTGTGGAAAATCGACAAAAAAGGAAGATAAAGGTTTTGAGAAGTGACAATGGCGGGGAATATTTCTCTAATGCCTTTGAGAAATTCTATAAAGAGTGTGGAATAGAAAGGTAGAAGACAACTCCATATACACCACAAAAAATGGAGTTACAAAAAGGATGAACAAAACGTTGATGGATAAGTGTAGAAGTATGCTCAGTGGTGCCGGTTTGGATAAAAAATTTTGGGTAGAAGTAGTGGCAACTACGTGCTATTTGGTTAATAGATCACCGACATCTCGCACTTGAAGGAAAAACTCCACAGAAGCATGGACTAGTAAGAAACCCTCTATTAGACATTTACGTGTATTTGGTTGTATTGCTTATATGTATATTCCAAAAGAGAAAAGAACCAAGTTAGATAATAAATCTATGCTAAGTGCATATTTATTGGATACTCTAATGGTAAAAAGGATACAAGCTTTGGAATCTAGAATCACAGAAGGTTGTTTTTAGCATAATGTAATTTTTAGAGAGCTTAAGGAAATTCCAGAGAAGAAGCAAAACTAGAGGAAGATCATGTTAAAATTGAGGAAGATGAATTTGTGTCTGAATTTGATGCGACTACAGAAGATGAACCACAAAGAGAGTTGTAAGGGGAAGATTTAGATGAAGCAGATGAGGAACCAAAGATGTTGAACCAAAAATCCTATCTTAAGAAGATCATCGGCTGAGAAGGGCACCTGAGAGGTATAGTCCTCCTGATTTCCATTCTACTTCTATTTTTCAGTTTTATTTGTTACTGATGATGAACCCAAGACTGATGAAGGAGGATTTTGGATCTAATGAAAGCAAGTTTTGGAAAAAGGCTATGGAGGAAGAAATGGAGTCCTTATATAAGAATAATACATGGGACTTGGTGAAATTACCTCCTGGAAGAAAACAAGTTGGTTGTAAATGGGTGTTTAAGAAGAAGTATAATGCATATGGGAAAATAGAAAAGTATAAAGCTCTCCCTTGTGGAAAAGGGTTTCTCTCAAGTGGAGGGACTCAATTTTGGTGAGATATTTTCTCCTTGTTGCTAAGTTACATTCTATTAGATTTATTTTAGCTATTGTTGTTGCTTTTGATCTGGAAATAGAGTAGATGGATGTTAAGACAACATTTTTTGCATGGTGAGCTTGAGGAGGAAATCTACATGACAAACCATAAAAGCTTTAAGATCAAAGGAAAGGAAGATTTGGTGTGTAGGCTGAAAAAGTCATTATATGGCTTGAAGCAATCACCAAGAATGTGGAACCAGAAATTTGATAGGTATGTGTTGAGACTTGGGCTCGAAAGAAGTAAAGCTGACCCTCTGTGTTTATTTTAAACATGAAGGTGAATATTATGTTATCATTGTATTGTATGTTGATGACATGTTGTTAATTGGTAACAATAAGAAATTGGTCAGTCATGTTAAATCTCAACTCTCATCTCATTTTGATATGAAGGATCTCGGTGCTATAAAATTTATTTTGGGCATGGAAATAAAAAGAGATCGTGTAAATAGGAAACTAGTGTTAAATCAAAGAAAGTATCTTGAGGTGATATTGCAAAGGTTTCAAATGCATGAAAGTAAACTTGTTAGTATTCCTTTTCCTATTGGTCAAAAGTTGTCTTCTGAACAATGTCCTAAAACTGAAGAAGAAATAGAGGACATGTCTCAGGTACCATATGCTAGTGCAATTGGTAGTTTGATGTATGCAATGGTTTGTACTAGACTTGATATTACACATGCAATGGGAGTAGTGAGAAGATTCATGTCAAATCTTGGAAAGGAACATTGGACTGTGGTAAAGAGAATCTTCAGGTACTGCATGGGGACATCTAATTATGTAATTTATTATCAAGGAAAACCTGATGAAAGTAAAACATTAGATCTACATGGTTTTGTGGATTCCAACTAGGGTGGAGACTTGGATATGCACAGGTCTACTAATGGGTTATGTGTTCAACTTGTTTGGTGGAGCGGTAAGTTGGATGAGTAAACGTCAAGCAAGTGTTGTGATATCCACCACAGAGGCTGAGTACATGGCAGCTACTCATGCAAGTAAAGAAGCGGTTTGGCTTCAAATGATCTCCACTATTGGGTTCACTCAAAATGTTGTAAGGATCGATTGTGACAGTCAAAGTGCAATTTTCTAGCAAAGAACCCTGAGTATCATTCAAGAACAAAACACATTGATGTTCAATACCATTTTGTAAGAGAAATGGTGGAGGAGAAGAAGATACTACTAAGTAAGGTGGACACAAAGGATAATGTTGTTGACTCTTTAACTAAGGTTGTGAGTGCTGAGAAATTTTCTTGGTGCAGAAAATTGATGGGCTTGAATGCCTGAGTTGTTGACTATATGGCAAGTGTAGCCCCTTTTGTAAAGTATACAACAAGTGGGAGAATGTTAGAATGTGTTGTATATTTTGTATACTGTATACCCAGGAGTACTATACACCTCTTCCACGAGCGTTAGCAGGGGGTTTAGGGATGGGGGATTTTGGTTGGCCCTCGAGAATTTTTTTGGAATCCTATTTTTCTAGGAGTATAGATATGCTATTTTTATCTATACGTATATATGGGTGGTGTCATAATCCATGAATTATGGGGAACCATTATGTTATGGGTGTTTATTAGCCCATGGTTTTGGTACCCATTGTATTGTAAAACCACTTTGACGTTTCTTATTGTTTTGCTTACAAATAGTTGGAGATGTAGTAGGGTAAAGCAACTTGGAAGTACATTATTGTATTGTAAATGGTTAAGTTAATGCAATAAGAGAGAGAAGTTATTATGCTTTAGGTTTTTTCCCAAAATCTTATGGGTTTCTTTAGTTAAATCTTGTGTTTTGTCATTTGTTTTAATTTGGGCTCCATTGACTTGTTAGCATTAGTTGAGCCTAAATCCACATTAAAATGTTGCATTAGGTATATTAGGGTTTGATTGGTGGAAATAGGGACAACTAAAATCTAAAACATCTAGTGTAAAAATTTTATGTGCAATAGATTTTGACCCCATTTACACCAATTAATCCCTATTACACCAACTACGACAATTAAATGTGCATTAGGGCTTGGTTGGCCCTATTTATGATAATCCATCCTCAATCTTTATAATATTCTATTATAAGGTATATAAGAGACTAAATGGTGTAAATGGGACCAATTAAACCTCGATACACATAAAATTGTTGCGTTAGGCATATTCGGGCTCAATTGGCACCATTTGAACCAATAAATCCCTAGTACACCTAATGTGACAATTAAGGTGTATATGGGATTGATTGTCCTATTTGTGCCAATCAAATCCCAAAGAAGACACATTTTATTATTACTATATGTGTATTAGGGATAGAATTCCGTAAATATGGCCAATCGAGTCATGATACATGTAGAATGTCACGTTATTTGTATTAGAGCATAACATGTCTCATTTACACCAAGTGATCCCTACTCGATTCATGAAAATGGGGCCATTCTAGCCCCGATATAAGATAAATTATCTCAATAGGTGTATTATGGATCAATTGGCTCCATTTACACCACTCAATCCCTAATACACCTAATGATATAACTAAATGTGGATTATGGACTAATTTTTGGAAACATGTCCAATCAAGCCATAATCCATATTTAATTGTCGCAGAGAGGTGTATTATGGTTCAATAGACACAAATGGATCCAATCGATCCTTGATACATGTTAAATTATCCTATCGGGTGTATTAGTGCTTGATTTTTCTTTTTGTGCCAATCAAGCCATAATGCATCTAATGCGACGATTTAATGTGTATCATTACTGATTGGCCCAATTTGTACCAATCAAGTCCTAATACACATTTAACTATCACATTAGGTACGCTAGGGCTTATTTGGCACAAACTAAGTTAATCAAACCCAAATACACCTAAACTTGTCGTGTTAGGTATATTTGGGCTCAATCAACTCAATTTGTGTCAAGAGAGTCATGATATACATATTGCTACATTTAAAGTGGATTAGGGTTAAGTGAGCATGTCAATCCCCGATCCACTTTAATTTTCATAAAGTAGGTGCATGAGGGAAAATTGTTCCTAATAAAAATTTAATTGTCAAAACAAGTGTATTATTTGGGCCAACCGAGCCCTAGTACACATTTAATGATCACATGAGGTATATTATGGATTTATTGTACAAACAATGTTAATTTGAGCCCCGATACATGTTAAACTGTTGCATTAAGGATCGATCGGCACTGTTTTCACCAATCAATCCAAGGGATACACATAATGTGAAAATTTAATGTGTATTGATGCTTGATTGGTCTTATTTGCCCCAATCAATCCCCAATTCACATTTAATTATCATAGTAGGGGTATTACATATTTATTAGCGTAAATATGTTCAATCGAGTTCAATACACATAAAATTGTTACATTATCTCGTGATAGGGCTTGATTATCCCCATTTGGACCAATCGAGCCCCAATATAATTAATGTGATAATTACATGCAAATTAGGGTTTTTGAGTATGATACAAATATGGACACCTTGTCACACCCCACAATTAATTGGTTTGCTGTCACCATGAGTGATAATTAACGAATTAATTAGTAATAAAAGTTTGTTAATAATTATACTTATATTATTGTATATACAAATATGTATGTGTGAAATCATATACATATACACATATAGATGCATATAAGTATATGTGAGTACTTATTTTCATTGAACGATTGTTTTGTTTAAATAACCATTTTCTTGGTTATAGAGTTGTGCAATGTTGATTTGTTTTACCACCACTTTCTCGATTATCATTGTTACATGTTAATGATTATAGTTGACTTCAATACCCATTTCAAGTATTGTCGATATTTGGAAAATATTTAAAAGTAAATGGTTTAATTGAGAGGTTGACTCCTCATTGGCATTGTGAGCATGATTATGAACTATTACAAAGTAAGTGTATTGTTATTTATTACTGGTTCTTTATGATTATCGACTTGGTCATTGACCATAAGGCATTAAATTTTTTTATTTCTCGCTCGGATAATGGTCTTTGAATGACGATGAGGTAAATGTTTAATTGTTTTGATTACCTTGTTTAACAATGATAAATCACGAGTCTTATTGGTCACAGCAGATAATGAGTAATTAAATGCTTGTTTTGTTGGCCTTAGACCATAATGCAAAGTGTATTTCTTGACTAGTATAATAGTGGTCTTGCACTACAAGGAGATTTAAATATTAAATTATTGAATGTTTATTGTTTAATAAATAAGATGATGGTCATGGACCATATAAACTTTGCATTGAATTACAAGTTATGTCTAGTGGGTTCTTGGTCATCGACCAGGGGGAAATTATAATTGGTTTATTTTATATGGTTATCGACCATAACTTGCATTGAAAAGATTAAATGTTTTAATATTGATTGATTTAAGGTTTATGTGGCCACTGAACATATTGCAAGGTGAGTAATATAGTTAAGTTAGTCACTGACAATATGATTTTGCATGGGAATTAGATAAGGTTTAAAAGATGCAATAATTAAATAAGTTTAAATTGGTCAAAGACCAAACTTAGCATGTAGAGGAAATGTGCATGACATAAGGAAAGTGGAGATTTAAGAGGGAACTTAAGATAAATGACATGAATTTAATGCATGACACGACTTTCTTGGTAATTGAGAAGCTTGTCTTGTAAGCTAATACATGTATTTATTCCTCCATTCATATTTTTCTCTTGTGGTTATTTTTGGCTCTATTGAAGAGGAGAAAACAGGGGAAATTTTTGTAGTTTACATGCAAAATCTGTAGCTATTTTAATGGAGAGCTGGGTTTACTTTGGGCGCTTTGGGAATTGGAAATTTTGGAAGATATTTGTTGTGCATGCGCATTTGGGTTTCTGATTTTTAAAGGAGAAAGTGGAAAAAGGGCATATTCCGTTACATGCATGATTTTTCTTACTCTATAATTGTTTTACTTTGTAATAAAGGAACATGATTTTGTTTTATTTATTGTTTTATAAAGCTGGAAAATAATGGAAAAGAGATGAAATATTTCTCTTCCGGGTTTATTTGGAAATTTAGGTATAACATTTTATAGATCATATGGGAAATGCACATACGAATTTTTATATTTATTCTCCTCGTTGAGCTTGATAGAGGTCAATTTGGGTAAGGAAAATTGTGCTTGAGATATTGGTGTTTTATTTTTGAAATCTGATAGATGTTTTAAATTTTCTTATCTGGTTTAAAATCTGGTAAACAATTAGTTGTTTGGATTTTTGTAAAAATGGAGAATAGAGTTTCTATTGTTGATTTACTTTTGGGGTTTTCATTTTGAATAAAATATTCATGGATGTTTGCATTCTAATTTTTGTTTGCAGTAAATGGTGGTATTTAATCTATTGAGTTATGGGTATCTGATTTTATTGTTGGATGTGTTGTCTTGCAAAGTATTTATAAACCTATACATATATATTGTATATGATGTAGGAGCATCTCTCCTTGGATCATATTTT
The DNA here is from genome assembly GCA_018340775.1 of Taxus wallichiana var. yunnanensis. Lineage (NCBI taxonomy): Eukaryota > Viridiplantae > Streptophyta > Pinopsida > Cupressales > Taxaceae > Taxus > Taxus wallichiana. The sequence continues at coordinate 213,639,373 of CM031237.1, read as the reverse complement.
GGTTTGACAAGTCAATTTTCTGGTTTGCAAGGTGTATTAGGAGGTCTAAAGTCCTTAAAAATCATTTGGTGAAGTTAAAAATTCAAAATGTTGCATTTCCCTCCAAAAGTGATATTTTGAAATTTTAAGTTAGTATGAGACATTCTTGGCTTATGATGTAAGTGTTAGTGGATTATAATGTTTGGATGGCCTTGTTTAGAGTCTATTCATGTTATAGAATACTCCTAGTATGTAAAAGGAGCAAAATGATTCGTTTAAAGGTTGAAAAATGTATTTTGTATGTTTAAGAGTCATGACGTGTAAGCAAGAAGTTAGTTACGCTTAAAAATGTGTTAAAAAGGTGAGATTTTGGCTCAAGGAAGTTAGTTAGAAGATAGAGAGTGAGTGATCTATGTGAGAGGAGAAAGAATCAAGCTTTTTATGCGAATATCTATAGAAGATTAATGATAAGAAACTTTGTTCCTTGATCAAAAGACTATGTATTGTCTAGAAGTACCATTAAATCAATTGCAAGGATTAAGAAGGTTGAGGTTTATTTGTATTATTTTCATGACGAGACAATGAAATCACTGTTACAATATTATTAATGCATAGTAAAAGGTGAAATGAACTTAGTTGTGGTGAGGAGACCATTGGTTGCTTGACACCCTTGCCAATGGTATCACGCACGCTTAGATAGTGCATTGATTTTCTTTGTAAAACCGGGATTAATTATGCTTTAATGTCAAGAATAGGAGGTTAGTGAGTGTGTAAACTTGTGTGTGAAATTACAAGATTTGAACATGTGTATCTCGTGATTACTTTGATTGTATTAGGTGTTATATTATCTAAAGAACCTTAATAGTCTGAACCGATGTTTTAAGGGTCGGATAAGAGAGGTTTGCAGTTATAATTGTGGTTGTTTGTTATAAAGAACCATAAATAAGATTAAAAGCTTTTACATGTTGGCATAAACCTAAGTAAAGTTATTTCAGGCTTTGAAGTTGATTATTAGTCATTTTATTACAAATTTTTCCTTACCCGGGCTTGGGGAAAACCATGCCTAGGGTTTGATGGTATTTTAATTGTGAAGGCCTTAAAGATTGGTTTGGGTTAAGAAAATTGATAAGTTGTTATATTAACACCTTAATATAATATATTTTTAACTATTTAAATCTTTGACATTTCTTAAATTGCTACTGAGCTTCATGACCGACAAGGTTTAAGCTCAGAGTGCAAATATGAGGGTTTGGAGCAATCGCAAGATAGTCATTTGGAGGGGTTAAAAGATGAGTTTGAATCTAATATTTTATGTGTAGAATGATTGTGGAAAAGGGTATAAGAATATAGCTTCATAATTGGATCTCTTTCAAATTTATTCTATGGTCTAACTTGGATTAGAGATACCTAATTAGGTCTAGAGGATAGTGATAAGGTTGTGAAGGGGAGTGATTTTGAAGGCCTTGCACTAGGTTTTACAACCTGAAACTTTGTAGTAATCACCAAGATAGTTTGAGGAAAATAATTTATAAGTTTATGAAGTTGGAAAGTCATCCAATAGGGCACACTCACTAACAATTTTTTCCTTAGTTCCAAAACAATCAAAAGACCTAATCAAGCCCTTTGAATAAGTGGTTTTGAGAGATCTTTACTAAAGGAAGGTACATTAAAACTTTGGATTAAGTTGAAAACCCCAAATGGGTATCCTAGAAGGGTTTTATTTTGTCAATTGATTGCACCTATAAAAATTTAGGATTGAAAAACAATGGTGATAGGGCTACGAGTACAAAGTTGACTAGTGAAGGAGGTATTGAAAAAAGTGAGTTTTCTTGAGAGTTGATAAAAAACTTGGTAACAATCATGGGAGTCCAAATGGGTGTCTAGATCAAGTCTTAGTTTTTCTTGGGGAGTTGTGAGTTTTTCCCAACAAGTTTTCACCTTCAATTTTCCCGTAAGAAGACAAAAAGGACAGGTTTGGGAAGAGCTAAGTGAAATAGGAGTTTTGGATTGATTTGAATGAGATTGATAGTTGGGATTGCATGAATCAAACCTGATGAGACAAGTTAAATTGGTTGCATAAGCCAAAGTAAGCCATAAAACTAAAAAGTTACATATTTTGAAGGGTTTCTTGACTAAAACTAGTAAGCTATTTGTATGTTTTGAGCAAGTTGAATTGTTTGGATCAAGCTAACATTTTGGATGAGTTATTTTTGATGATTATCTGCATCATAATGGTGTCAAAGCGAGGTTAGTTCTTGTAAAACAAAAGTGTGTTCTAACAAGAAAGTTTATAAGTGCTTGTGAGTGTTGACAGGTTGTAAAGAAGGAAGAATAAGAGATCCAAGGTGAAAAGAATTGAGAGAGAATAAAAGAAGATAGAAACACCAAAAGACTAGGTAGAAATCCTAGGTGAGGTTTTGAAAGAAGAAAGGTGAAAGAGACATGCCCGAAGAGATAGAAAGAAGTGAGATAAGAAAGAAAGAGAGATAAAATGAAGAATTTCTTGTTAGAGAACTACTATAATCAAATAGAAAAGAATAAAAGGGAGTGTGATAAGGTGGAAGGAAATGTAAGTACAATCAAGAAACTATGGAAGTGGCTAAGTGGTGAGGAAGTGTAGTCTATTTTCTTGATCAAACCCTAGATGCATTGGCCCATCACTTAGAAAGATATGAGAACTCACCCAAAGTGCGTGAAGGTACCAGGTCCCTCTTTTTATACCAACTTTGTTAAGGTGTTAACATGATCATACAAGTATTCCATATACATAGTAAGTAATTAATGGTAAAGCATAACAATAATCAGAACACGACCATAGTGCATAATGAATCAAGATCAGATTTACCATATAATAACCAATAACAGAGATGTCAACAATCAATATCCAACCATAATGGTCCATTATATTAATCCATCAAAACATAGTAGTTGAATACATACATAACACTCGTCATAAGTTAGGTGCGCTCATAAACCAACATAACTCTAACATAACATGATCTCTTAAACCGTGTAAATCAATACATATATAGGTAGTGGGGACTTTCCCTTCACTACTCATGCACTCTCAAAATATGTTGCATGCTCAAAATATCCATACACTGCTACAAAAGCAACTACATAAGCATGTAAGCTTTTCCTAATAATAGATTACCTATAAATAACTCTAGTTCTAATCCTATTATTAGCTCAAACTCTACATGACTCTTTATCTTCCTCTTGGTCCCAAAATAGCCATTGCTTCGTCCTCAAGTCTTCTATCTTTTCCCAATGCATGTTCATCACTCCATGTTCAACTCCATCTTGTTCCATGAAAAGGGTTAAGTGCCAAACTTTGTCTTTCTAGGCACAAATATGTAGGGTGCAAATCATCAAACTTACGATCTTATCCACGTGCCCTTTTATATTTACTCAATATCTTGGCAAGTCAATAGGAAGAGTATCAAGACAATTTACAAAAGAAGAAGAGAAAAGATGAAGAGTTAAGACATTGTGTGTGACCTTTAACTAATATTTGTTAAGGCGTTTCTTGCTTGTTCATCAGAGAACACCGTAGGCTTGATGGTCACATGCCTAGAATGCGAATCCTTCTTCATCTTATTTAAGGTACATGACTCCTCGCACACATAAAATTCAGGATCATCTATATGAGTCTCAGTATATTCCATAATAACTATTTCCTGGTGTGCGGGGTTGACATCTCTGGGTCCATCAGTTCCCATCCATATAACTCTCTCAGGAAAGAGTGCTCTGGAACCTTATGCGTATAATATTTATTGGGTCATCAATGTACCCAAGGTTCCACGTCTGCACCATCTTGTCTTCCTTATGCTCATTAACACGCTCACCTATATGTTATTGTGTTACGTCGTGATGAGATATTAAAATGAAATAACATTGAATATTATTTAAACATTATAACTTAACATTACAATGAATGAAATAAATAAAAAAGTAAATAAAGGAACACATTGACACATGATTTAACGTGGAAAACCCGTAAATGGGTAAAAAACCACGAAGAATATTCCACTAATGTGAGAAACATTTGCATCACAATATAGTAACTCATCCCTCCTTCTACTCTCCCTTTTACCCATGATCCATAAAGATTCACGTGATTATTTCAAATACATTTCAAATATGACCCATAATCATATATAAATAACCCAAAGGGTTATGTCTATTAAGTGACGGGGCACACCCGATTTTAATTAATAGTTAGTTAATTAATAAATAACAAAACCTGATCTAAAGTTTATATTTAAATAATAAGAATATAATTGCTTTATATTATTTAACTATAAACTAAACATTATGATGCACTTAATATTATAGTTCTAACACCCCCTTAATATTAAGTGGGGATCCATATGCCAACATTACCTATTTGTACAACATGATTTACAAATCCATAAACCCTAAAGTTTTAGGCTAGAAAATGTACTTTTGAAGGATTTATGACATCTTCATCATGGTCAACTTACCTTTTGGTATAAAAGGATTTAGAATCCATAAATTAGACATATGATTTAGTCTAAACATGATTTGTGAGACTACATCTCCTATTTCTAGTGGAAATATTCTTATACCGTATCTCTAGGAGCCTTTTATAACACAAAGACCTCCTTTACAATTAGATGCACATTGATTGTATTTTTCCCACAAACTCTATCAGCTTTACTTTAGATCATACAAGATATTTTACAATGATTTTAAACCAGAGTAGAATTATAAAGGAAGATGACTTAATAAAATGACCAATCATTAGGGGTGACATTGCATGCACAATCCCCTTAATGAAAACTTTGAAAGACCGAGAATTGCAAGAAACTAGCAGAGCTTTGCAACACACAATGGCTTCGTGAACAAGTTTGCAACTTGATCTTTAATTGGGCAGTACTGGAGATCTATAACACCGCTGAGAACCTTCTAGCAAATAAATTACATATGTATCTCGATATGCTTCATTCTTTGATGCTGAACTGAATTATTTGCAAGAACAATACAACTATGGATATCACATAGAAGAGGAGTACTTCCTTTAACTTCCATGTGTATTTCTTCTAATAGCCTTTTCAGCCACATGACTTCTTTTGTTGCTTCCATTGCACTTTTGTATTCTGCCTCAGTAGAAGAAATGGAAACTATTGGCTACTTTTTACTACTCCAAGTAATGGCACTTGCACCAAACTTGAATATATATCCAATTGTAGATTTACAATATATCACATCACCAACATGGTCAGAATCACAATATCCATGTAAATATGTATTATTAGATGAAACATAATGTAAACCATAATTAATAGTGCACTTTACATAACGCAAAAATTACTTTTGCTAATTTTCATGATCCCGATAAGGTTCCCGCATAAACTCAAGCAATCCCTACCGCATAAGAAATGTCGTCTAGTAATAGTAAGATAAATCAAACTACCTATAAGTTTCCCGTATAAAGTAGGATTAGAATTTTCACATGTAGGTTTAGGATTAGGTTTACATCCTACTTCTATAGGAATAGAAATTTCAAGCATATTAAATCTTTTAAAAAATTAATTGCATATTGTGATTGAGACACTACAATAGAATTTTTATCTTGAAATATAGCCATGCCTAAAAAATGATGTAATAATCCTAAATCAGTCATCTCAAAATATTGCATTAATTTATCTTTAATTTTCGTAATTAAAGTGTTAGAATTACTAAAGTGTTAGAATTACTAGTGATTAGTAAATCATCAATATACAATACAATGAGAATAATAACATCTTCTTCAATTTTAACAAATAAATCATTATCAGATGTACAGTTAGAAAAACCAATTTCATTAAAAAAACTATTGATTTTAGAATACCAAGCTCTAGGAGCTTGTTTTAAACCATACAATTATTTTTTTAATCTACAAACATATTTTTCTTTTCCTGGTTCTTCAAATCCTTTTGGTTTTAAATTTAGAAGAGTTTTCAACTAAAACTTTAAATTCTTTAAATTTTGACAAGACATATGATTTCTTTTTAATAAAATATGACCGAATCATATGAAAGAAATAATCAAGAAAAGTGACAACATACAAGTAACCATTAAGAGAGGGAACTTCTAGTGGTCCTCTAACATCACTATGAACAAGCTCTAAAGGTTCTGAAGAGTTATCATCATGATGACTATGAAAAGGGTTAGCAAATTGCTTACCACATAAGCAACCTTCACAAGTCTCATGATTTTGGAAAATGAGAGGCAAGCCGCTTACTAGGTTTAAACAAGACATGTCATACATACTCCTAAAATTAACATGACCAAGTATCTCATGCCATAATTGTAAGTCACTTTTATGAGTTGTCAAACAAGAAGTAGAAGGAAAACCAGAAAATACATATAAACCATCTCTTTGAATGCCTTCAACTATAGTTACATTATGTTCATTTTTAATAAACCATTTATCCTTTAACAATGTAACACTATAGTTATTTTGAGTTAATTGAGAGCAAGAAAGAAAATTCATTTTTAATTTAGGTACTAACAATACATTGTTAATGAAACCATTTGCTACTTTTGCTTTTCCCTGACCATGAACATCAAGAATGGAATGATCTCCTAAATAGATGTGTTCATTACATTCACTAAGATCAGATAGAATATCAGACCTAAATGTCATATGCCTAGAAGCACCACTGTCTAATATCCATTCATTTTCTTTTGCAGTAACAAAAGTGGCATACAAAGCAATCACATTTGATTTTTGGTTATTTTTCTGATTCTTGTTTTGATTTTGATTTTGAACAGATTTTTTACCCTTTTGAAATTTAGAATTTGTTTTATTTTTAAATTTGCAATCATCTTTCTTATGTCCAAATTTACCACAATTGTGACATTTTCCATCAAAGCTAACTCTTAGATTTCTAGGTTTCTTATCTTTGCTAGGAGGTTTAGGAGTTTGCTTTGTGTTTTTGTTAAATCTAAGTTTTTATCTTTTGATTTTTGAGCGAGAAGTTCCTAAGAGGCATTCTCCTTAGAATCAAAATTCGACATTACTTGTTCTTTCTTGTATAAGAATAGAACTTAGGGTTTGCAAATCTAGAATGTCTTGTTCTGTTTGGTATTTAGAATTCAAAATTGAAATGAAATTTCTAAAATTTTCATGGATATTTAATTGAACAATAAAATAAAGTAATTTATCATGAATCAAATTACTAGCCACATCCATCTAATTGTGATTTAATATTTTTGACTTTTGCTAAATAATTAATCACTTTTTCATCTCCCTTCATGGGAGTTGTCATAAGCTCTAAAATCAATTTAATAACTTTTAAAAATGCGTACCTTCATGCATCGACTCCAACTATGCCCAAGATTCACTAGGGCTTTCAAGGTTTCTGATATGAAGCAGAAAGTCATCTTGTATACTACGCAAGATAATCAACATTTCCTCTTGTATTTTCTGTTGATATGAGGCAACATTATCAGTAGTTGCATGTATTCCAATGAGAGCTATTTCTGCTCCATTTACAGCTTGCCCACAACTTTCAAGCCATGAATTCTACTTTCAATTGGATTTTCCAAATGTTGTATTTGTTTCCATTCAACATCTGTGATTTATCAATTGTAAATTTATTAGATCCCATTTTTACATAAAAGACAATAAACAATTAACAAACAAGGATTAAATAAGAGTTCGATAGATAAATCCCCTTGTTGTATTTCAATCCTCGTAATTGATCTCGATCACTTTTACGTTAGAAAAAAAGATCGTGTATAAAAAGAATCTTGATTTTTGCAGTTAGGTAATTTGAATGAATTTTCATTTCGTTGTGGAGACTCCAATTAACTTCCACATGTGCAACTAACATTTGAAAAGGAAGGGAGGGGGTTATATAATATTTCAACAAAACTACCTAACTTCCCAAAGGTCAGCAGCACCCTTCCATTTAATAGGTTAGATTAAATTTAATAATCTCGCTCCGCACAATGTCGGGCCAAGATATTAAAATGAAATTACATTGAATATTATTTAAATATTATAACTTAACATTACAATGAATGAAATGAATAAAAAAGAAAATAAAGGAGCACATAGACAAATGATTTAACATGGAAAACCCGTAAATGGATAAAAACCACGAAGAATATTTCACTAATGTGAGAAACATTTACATCACGGTCCAGAACTCCTCCCTCCTTCTACCCCTATTTTACTCGTGATCCATTAAGATTCACGTGATTATTTTGAATACATTTCAAATATGACCCATACTCATATATAAATAACCCGAAGGGTTATGTCTATTAAGTGATGGGGTAAAGCCCAATTTTAATTAATAACTAACAAAACTAATCTAAAGTTTATATTTAAATAATAAGAATATAACTATTCTATATTATTTAACTATAATCTAAACATTATAATGCACTTAATATTATAGTTCTATCATGTTCTAGTTCCGTTCTTTTCTTCTACATCTTCAACCTCGTGTCCCCCGGTTGGGCGCGCAACATTATCTTCAATCTACGTATCTCCACCAAAGGTAGATTTCTTCTTTAGGCCCATGTCTACTTACACTGGGACATTTACATCAAACGCTAGTTGATCACCAACTATCTCCTTATCTTCTCACACCTCTACACCGGTGTGAAAACATCCTCACGCGTGCTTCCATGTGTGACTTCTCCTCATCAATGTCCTTCACATGCACATACCTGTGCCTTTTCTTTCTTTCTTCTTTATCCTTTTTTATAGGCATTATGTACGGTGAACTCCTTTGAGGTTGATTAGTACCTACACCCACTTCTAAAATTTTCCACCCCTACGTAGTTTCCTTCTACCATTATCTAGCACAACACTATCCTCCTTTTCTAATTCTTGCTAAAAAACATTCTCCATTCCCTTTTGTTCCCGCCTTCCCTATTTTAGAGATGTACTTGCAATCAGATTTCTCGTGCCCACAATTTTTTTACTTTTAGAGGGGCCGGGAGTGACAAGTCCTCACCTTGAATAATATTTCCTTCCTTAAACCTCGACCTTAAATACACATATACGTGCATGGGATCAATTTTCCCTACAACCATGACCTCTGGAGTGATGTCAATATTGTCATACTCCATTGTCTCTACATATGCCTCCTTGTTGGGGTAGACATATGTTTTGCGCAGAATGTGGATATCTACATCTACCTTATCAACATCAAACTGTAACTTCCACATGTTATGTAACCTATTTATCAATCCTTGAAGTAACGGGAAATAAAGGAGAAAGGAAACTTACCAAGGATCATTTTTCCAGTCTTCATGTAAAAATTCTCCAAACAAAAGTGTTGATATTCCTCAAACTTTGCTTTCGCCTTTGGTACATTGGGAAATTCCTATGGGATGCACCATTTTTATTCAAACGCATCGCAAAACCTCTTATACCACTTCGTTGTGTGTTGCTTATAAGTTCATGTTATAGTGCCTTGGCACATGAAGCTTGTAAATTTCCTTTTAGGTGACTTGCTTTCTTCAGATATACCCACATATTGTCCCTTGGTCTATTGGTCACAATGATTTCACTAAACATAATCAACAACAAGATGGCATGCCAAGTTATTTTCTCACCTTTTTCTTCTTGGATACGCGCCTCCTCCACTATACCCTTTGCAACATAGCTTGCAATGTTATAATATGTTTTGTTTTCCATTTTGTGCGCTATGTACAACTAGTGCTTGTTTACTTCCTTCCACCTCTCCAAGGCTCCGAGTTTACAACTAACAAGTTGTGTCACTACCCTTGTAGCCAAATCCTCTATCTTCTCGACATTGAAAGCTCAACCTCCCTTTTACACTCAAGTGTGGCAACCATTGCTTCTACTCCATCATCATCGACATATCTCCTAGATTCTCTTCTCCAAAATTGCGTAACCCCGTAACTTTTCCGATTAATTTCGTTGTTATTCACATCCTTCTTCCTACAAAATAAAAGAAATATTCATGAACTCATGACATGAGCCACCGGCACAAGCACTATGGCTTCCCAAAAATGGCAACTTGAAAACCGCATAACCCCCACACTTTCAAGTAGTTTATAAATCGAGTTGTCTAACACTTGTCTCCCATCCGTAGTCTACCCGCTTGTCCTCAAAACATCTCTCACTTTATGTGCTTCTAGGTATCTTCTCATGCGATGATTAAAATCACTATTTTCACATTTAGTTTTTGTGATGCACATGATCTCCCTTCAATAACCTCTTTTGGGTATTAAATTTTTGCACCACTCATGCAGTGACTCCTTGGTTTCCTTCTCAACACCCAAGCTCTCTTTATTGCCATTTCTCTTCATAATTAATATATGTGCTCTAAAAATGCAACCTTTCCACTACCCTTCCTTTGCATGCCTCAAAATTAATTGGTCCCTTCGATTTCCCATGCCCTAGTGTGCCCTAACCACAAGTCTACCTCCGTGAAACCCTAAATGTGTGAACCTTCCTTCCTCACCCACCCGACAAGATAAAAAACATATGTACATAGAGTTCTATCAATTGTGTGGTCGTGAATTCACCTGGTTCGCCATTCAAAAGATCACTCGTCACACTATGCACTTTTTCGCACTTCTCAACTTGAGCACACAAAGGTTACAAGGTAACAATAATGTTGCAAACACCAAATATTATAGGTTTTTCAAAGTTCTCTAATTTAATTTCTCTGCAACCACCACCATATGTGACATTAATTCCACTCCTTCAATCTTCCATGTGTCATGTCTTATTCTTTCACGCCTTAGTCATAACCTTCTAGGCGGCCCACTACTTCTCGGCCACAAATTTCCTTTCATGTGCCTCCATGTGCAGAAGTACCTATCCAATGTGCCTCATACTAAATATTTGCACATGTTGTAGCCTACCTCACATTACATTGCGTATCCATGAATCTATGTGTGGTATTCAATATGATAAAATTTCTTGGAATTCTCTTTATAACCATCTTTACTCGAGCACCTATAATTTCATAATGCACACCAATTTACATCAAGACACCAATCACTTTCCAATCAACCCCACACTAAAATCATACATTGTTCTCTCGCACTCAAATTCAATAGATAGTAATCATCTACTCGGTGCATAAGCATGCTTTATTACAACTAAACACTAAACTAAATTGAAAAAACATAGCGATGATGAAAGGAAACACATATAAAGAACATGCATTGAAAGAAAATCCTAATATAACTGGAAATACTTGATCTAAGGACATTTTGGGAGCTCCATAAATCTCCTTAAACTAAAAATTTGTGGTATAAAATTCTGAGATCTTTCCATTGGTACTTGGAACATAGAAAATGGACTCCACATGCTTAAGTTATGGTCAGTCAAAGTTTGGTCAGCAGCTGACTCGACAGCAGTCAACTAGCCAATACGATAGTGAAACATGGAATTTTTTTGATTCTTAAATCATCTGGAATTACCATAATTGCAGAGAGCCTATCAAAACCTTTCTTACACATTTTGAATGGACCAAATCTGAGTCTGTATGCGAAAGTTATGACCGGTCAAAATTTGGTCAATTGGTGGGTTGATGAGCGGAGGTGGACAAATAATGTCTTAACACATGACATAGTTTCATTTGAGCATGTGGATTTTAATATTTGGGCATGTGGCATTAAAATCGATTTATGGTTTACCCACATAAAAATATTTTAGAATATTTTAAAAGAAAAATTCCCACATGGAATGTGAAATGGGTGGTTAAAGCCAAAGCTAACATATATTTATACCCATTAAATATGGGATATTCAAACCACCACATATATTTATACCCATTAAATATGGGATATTCAAACCACCACACACATAATAAAGGAGGAGCCCATGTGGATATGGCGGATGGATAAGCTAATTACCAAACATGTTATAAATATTGAATGGTGATTAATATCCAAAGTGTTATTTTTAAGTTTGCCAAGTAAGTTAATGCCACGTATAAGTTAAGCAATGTGTTTAATTGTCATGCAAAAATTTAAACAAAGTGAAACAAAGTTGAATGGGATTTGAACCCATAACCACACAAGTGTAAAAATTTCCCCTCACCACTACTCTATAATGGCTCAACATGCATAACATGGGGTTGAGTTGGTTTTTTAGGCAAGTCGTAGATAAACCTACCTAGTGATCTAGGTTTAATGTAGGCCGCTTTATATATGCTCATTTTAGGAGCACTTAGAGGCATTTCCATAACTCGAGTCAACTGGAAAAAGTTCTAGCACCCTGAGACACTACCATTAGACCTCTTATCATTCAAGTTTAGATTTCCGGTAGGATTTATGGAGGGAGGTTTGATCACTATTTGTTTATAAGCTATGTGCTTAAGAGACAATTTGCAGAAATAATCATTTTAGGAGTACTTAGAGGAAGAATAAGCCTTCAATATAATTTGGAGAAATAATCAAAATTCCAAGATGCTCTTGATGATGTATTTTTTTCTAGATTTGGAGTTATTTTGACACCGTTTTAATCTATGGAATTCATATTAGCGTTTGGCATCCATATGGAGTCTTCGTCAAGCATGTCGCTCATCCAAGAAAGACATTTTGGAGATTTGATCATTTACACCTTGTTCAACTTATATATTCATTATGTATAGAGGCTTGTGGCCATGCAAAGAGAATGGTATGCTCTACATAGAGGTTATTTACAACCGTGTAACAGAGTGGTAGTTGTTCATGGAGGAGATCATTGTTCTTCTATTTTCTAGTTTGGATTCATATTGAACCAACTAGAACTTGATCAATCTTATTTATCTAGTCCAAATTCATGGGTAATTTGCTAAGTATGTGATCATAATGGGTGAAATACCCTATAAAACTATCAAAATGGTGGAATCCCTATACTACTATCACATGGAGCTAAATCCCTATACAACTATCATTTGAGTACTCGAGATCGAGATACGTTCACCGGTATCCGAATTTAGATTCATAGCTTCATTATATGTTTGTAATATTTTTCAAATTTGAAGTGTAATGAATCAGTTCATATGAACTCGATACGTAGGTATCGCACGAAATCCACTATCAATCTTATTTGCAATGTGTGTGTGTGCTCTATTTATATTTTATTATCTTTTGAAGTTTATAATATTTGTGGAGTAAAATATTGCAGTGCCTATAGGGGTCCGTGACAGTTAGAAATATTCACCCATGTTTACACATTAATATTACCTTATTATAAACACTAAGAAAATTTATTTATAGTAGGGCTTCATCCTAATCCCCTTGAAATAACCCGTAAAACCGTGTTCCATCAAACACTTGCAACCGAGAAGAACCTAAATCAAGTATGTATGTCACCACATACGGTCCCAACCAATGCACCTTCAATATCCCGGGGTGGTGCATAAACTTGGAGTCATAAAGTAGAACCATTTGTTTGAACTCAAACTACGTATTCTTAACGTGCCTATCATTCCAAACCTTCTACTTGGAATTTTGTGTCTTCTGCTCCAAAGTGTGATGGCGTGCCTCTCATCCAACCGCATCGCTTTATCTATATGCTCTTCAAGTACTCACTCACCATCCAATTCTCCTACATGTAAAATACATAGGGAGGGTAACATGAATTCTACTGGTAAAACAACCTCAGTGTCAAACACCAACTAAAAAGGCGTGGCCTTATTCAATTGCTTATAGGTTTTCCCGTATGCCCAAAGTACAATAGATACTTTATCATCCTTGTCCTTCCATACAACATGACAAATATTCGTTAATGTATGGCCTAATATCTTGTTGAACACTACAACAGTCCTATTTTCTTGTGGGTGATAGGGTGTTGTCTTGAGGTGCACCACCATGAATTATACCAATAACATACTGATGGTCTCATTCAAAAAGTGTGTGATCCTATCACTTGTGAGACTCAATGGACATCCATATCTATTGATTATGTTTTCCCATAAGAACCTTGCTACCGTAGCTTCCATGTAATCCTTTGTAGGCACCGCTTTTTCCCACATTTTTAGATAATATACACATGTAATAATATAACATGACCCAATCTAGCACGTCGGTGGGGAAATAGAACCCAAAAGTCAATTTCCCATTTCTCAAAAGGTTATGCACTTGTAATAGGCCTTAAAGGCATCTAACCTCTATGCCCCGGTTTCCCAAGGCGTTGACAGTGATCACACGCCTTGACATGCTCTTTACAATCCTTATAAATTATTTCCCACCAAAGGCCAACCAAAAAAATCTTGCTCGCGGTAGCATTACCTACATAATGGCCTCTAGTAATCCCACCATGAGCTTCCTCCATTATAGCTTCACACTCATGCTCAAGTACACACTAACACAAAATATCATCATGACCTAACTTGTATAAATATCCACTGATTAACATGTAAGGAATGATGCGTATGACAAGTTATTTCTTCTCTATGCTCTTCATCCCTTTAGGCGCTACACCAATATGTAAAAACACAACAATATATTCTAATTCAGAGGGTGCATGGTTCAATATGAACAAATGTGCATCCGACATTGTGTCCTTAATTCTCTATGCATCCTTGCTTGTGTAAACTCTTGACAAATGATCTGGTATGGAATTGCTCTTTCCTGGATTTACAACAATTGTAAAGTAAAATTCTTGAAACAAGAGAATCCATAGGAATATGCACCCCTACAAAATGGGATTATTAACCAAGTACTTAAGTGCCATGTGATATGTATAGAATATAAAAGGAGTTTCTAACAAGTATTATCTAAACTTGTGCAGTGTGTAAATCATAGACAATGTTTTGCACTTGGTATTTTTATAATTCTTCTCAAATTGGGTCAACCTCATGCTCGTGAAATAGATATGACGATCAAAAATCACATTACTAAGTTGTGCTAACACTCGCACCAATGGCCATGCCAAAGGCATCGACATGTATATGGAAAGCTTTATCCCAAGAAGGAAAACATAGAATGAGTGTATAAGTAAGTCTCTCCTTTAATGTCACAAACATTCGGTGCTACGCCTCATCCCAATGAAAATTTCCTTTACTCTTCAATAATTATTCCAAGGGCGTGAAAATCTTAGCTTATCCCTTAACGAACTTCCTGTAATAACTTACTCGTCCGAAAACCCGCACACATTTATTTGATTGGTAGGATCCTCCAAACCAAAAATAACTACAATTTTAGCAGATCTACCAACAAGCCTTGTTTACAAATAATATGTCCCAACAAGGTCGCAAAGGGCATAGTAAAAATACACTTCTTGATGTTGAGAGAGATTCTCAACTTTGGGAACCTCTCAAACATCAATCTCAATTTTTCACAGTGATCTTTTACTAGCCCATATACCGTCAAATCATCTAAGTAAACCTCAATAAACTTGTGTATAAAGTCCTCAAAGGCTTGCAAAATGATGCACAAAAAGACTACATGTGTATTCTTTAAGCCAAATGACATAATTGTATATGAAAAAATTCCCCACTCAATGGTGAAAGTTGTTTTTCTTGGTATTTTTAGGAATCTACACTGGTGATAACTTGAGAATCCATCAGTGAAAGAGTAAATCTCACGCCTTGCAATGCCTTCTAAAATATCCTCAGTAAAATGTGTAGGAAAAGGGTCTATGACACAAGTAGTATTCAACTCTCTCGTAATCCACACAGATACTTATCCTCTCACCCAAAGAGTCATGTACTCCTTAAAATCATGATAGTATTGCAGAAATAAGTTCTAAAAGTCACGCATTATCTAAATAATCTTTGCACCTCTTTCTCCTCCACCAATAGTCACCAATAATGGTCTCTTTAGGTTATGTATCTATCCCAATGTTAACCTTCTTCATTTTCATAGGCTCATGATAAGTGCATGCCTTCTCATTAGCACTATCCAAGACCTTGTGTGTACCTACAAAGGTGTGGTCAATATCTAAATTCTTTACTTCTTCATCATCAACCATGTAACTTTTCCAACTAGGTGTGCCCAAGATGCTCCTTATCTATATCTTCTTCTTCAAAGTGCGCCTCCAAAGACAAAACTCCAAACATATCTAATAGGAGTTCCTCATCCTTTGCAATACCCCCATCATAATGCACTTCATGATCTGTAATGCTTCATTCATTGGAGGTTTAATAGAAAAATTCAAACTTATGTACCCAGAGTGATGGAAGAAAGGCCTCTTTCCCCTCCATTCAGAGTCTCTCACACTTCTGAATGTGGTGTGAAGAAGAATCCTTCCCATGGAATTCACATATTTTTCAAGGTACGTTGCTCCTAAAAAACCTAGTAGAGAAGGTGATTCTCACTTCTTGCCACTCCAAAAGGTTATCTCTATGTGTAGTCCACCAGTGCAAAACTATCTCGCACATGGAATATACCAACATATTTCTTCTCTCACCCTCATTTTTCTACTGATATTCCATGGTGCGTAGAAATACATCAATGTTTCCTTCACCAATGTAACAAGGTACCTGGTTATGGCCCAAATGCCTAACCATGCATGACCTAATTATGTGAGCAACTATATTCTTTATTGCTCATGTGACCATTTCATACGTCCCATGTGCCCACTTATCACATGAAACACTAGTTATATCACTCATAGACTGAGCATCATCCCATTGAATAACACCTTCCTTAGATGGATCAAGCAATTCAAGATCCCTAACTGTACATGCATATATCCTATTCATATCCTCTTCACTCAAGGTTCTATGTAAAATGTAACCTTCATATCTCACAAAGGAATAACTACGTGCTCTTATTTGTTCTCAAAACTGATATAACCTTTATTGAAACACATATCAACATTATTCACGTAAAACCAAGGGCTCCCAAGTAATGTTGGTAAAATATCCACCTCTGCAAGTGACAAGACCTTAAAATCCCCAAAGAAACTTGGCTCATTGAATAATAATAATGGCATCCTTTAAATCCCTAATAGGATTAGCCCTAGTCCTTTTCACCATGTACAACACATTTGAAGAAGGATGTAATGGTGGTCTCCCCATCTAATTCCATGCATCTACGGTGAGAACGTTCACTACTGGACCTATATCAATGAGTATGTTACTCAAGAGCCACCCATCAAAAAATGCATTCAAAGTAATCTCTTTATCATACTCAAGATTGTGTGGGGGTAGGTTAACATGCAATATCTTCCTTTCACACTCGTATCCAACACATGGTATATTTTCTCACAACCATTCCCCTAACAAAGGAATGAAAATTTCTTGATGTAGCATCTTAAAAACCTCCTTCAAGTCATCAACATATTTTTGTGGGATTTCAACCTTCTTCGCCTGCTCTATCTTTTGTGATTGCTCCTTCAAACATTGTATCTCACCTGCCGCAGTACCTTATGACCTCCACTCTTGATAAGCTTCTTTCTAATGGGAATGATATGGATATTTCACATTTATCACCTCTTTCTTTATAATAATAGGCTTCTAATTAGGGATCTCACGAGCACGTGATGCCTCGGTGCGTGTAGTCACCAATACTGGTAGCACCTCAGGATCAGGAAAAAATTTAGGCATCCACTGGTCTTCCACGACTTGCTGCACTTTAATCATCCTTGCACCCTTATCATTCTTCATATATTTCTTACCCATGTGCTCATATAACTCAGGAAATTCTTCAAACTTATGCTTCTTCCCGCACCATGAGCATATTATATTATGAGTGCATTCACGCCTATAATGGTCCGACGATCCACATGTATAACAGTTCCTCGAGGAAAGTCACCTCTTCCACTACCATGGCTTCGACCTCTATATCCTCCTCAAAAACTCTACCTCTAGCAGACCTCCATCAGAGTTCCCCTCATGATATTGTCCTTCCCACTCCTTTGAATTATTCACAACAGTAGTATAACACACTCGATATCAATAACATCATGGATATGATCAATCGAGTCTATAATTCTCTATCACATGAGTGTGAGACTTACAAATCTTACAAGAACATGACACATTATTCCGATCACACGTTGAAAAAATGGGCATCTACTCGAATCATGATATAAGTGACAAATCTCACAATCCAAAGAATTTGGCATGCACCAATTTATGAGGGTAGTTGTCCTTCGTATGTCCTTCCACCTTGTAATTTGTACACCATATTCCAATACGAATCTCATGGTTTCTCCAATCGTTTTTCCATAGATGCAATATGCACTTCCAAAAATGGGCTAACCTTGGTATCTATGCTCCCAACCACCTCAAATATACAAAGCTTCCTCCAAAGCCTTGCACTTATCTATAAATGTATCATGAGAGAGTGCCCTTCTAGAAAGGTGTGATCAAACTACCAACAAACCACTGTACATGATGGCTAGGGTGAATATCATAAAACAAATTTTATAATAAAGTTTTAAAACATGCATCGTACTCCTTACGCTCTCAAGAATGCCTCCGCTTAATATTATTTAGCACAGTGATGATTTTCTGTTCAAACTTAGGTATATGGAACTCAACTAAGAAAACATCATGCAACATGTTGTAATCCATATAAGTATGGTTTGAATCATACTTCCTATACCAACTTTGCACACACCCTTGTAAGGTAGCAACAAACTAAATTTCCTTATGCTTAAGAGCCATGACTCTCTTTACGCACCATAGTATATCATACATGTGCACATGCTCAACCGCATCTTCAATGAATTTTTATTTTGGAAGGTGAAGAGACATCTCGTAATAAATTTGATGTGGATGGTGTAGACCATGCCCACCAGACCCAAAACCTGTATTACCTCTAGTATTTCCTCCACCTCTAGAGCCATTAGATCCACTAGATCTCGAACCTCCATATCCTCTTGATCTACCTCTTATAGCGGGCACCGGACTGAGGATGAGCTACTATATGTTCTAATTATTGTACTAAATTAAACTCCCATGACCTCGTGAAGTTATGTTACTTCTAGATGTATTACCAATGTTCTACGTGCCCATGCTTTGTGTAGATGACACGCCCGAAATATACCACCAATAGGACCCCACATAAGGAAGATGTCTATGCAGACATAAATGAATGTTTTATTTGACAAACTTTTTGTACTCAAAGGAAAATTAATTCTACCTATTTCTACTCTATCACCAACACTAGCCCATTTCTCAATGAACCGGACCACTAAGCTCAAGGGAAAGGTCATTAGGTGGGATCAAATGTGTGCCCACGGTCCTTAACCTTTCTTCATTAGATGTGCCCTCATCAAGAACCGGAGGGGATTTTCTACCATGATTTCCTAGATGGGGAGTATAGGCTGCTCAAGTCCTAAGTCTTCTACGTGAACCTCGACTCATTCAAAAATCACCTATCTCCACAACTCCATAGACTCCTCAATTCCTCACTTCTTCATCAATTCCCTCTCTCACGCCTCATTATACTTAATCCACCTTTCTTCTCTCTACCTCTTTGCTGTAAGGTCTACCATATTTCATCACACATGCTCTTGCCCCCATGTGTAGTGGAGGTTTAGCTAGCCATAGGTCATTCTTCCAAATCCAGAGTCACCAACAAGATCTTAATCACTAAAGGGATAACACACAAATAAATCCTCGGGGTTCTCGCAAAAACTGGAACTCAACAAAATTTAGACAAGAATAAGTAGAAACAACGTATTCCAATGTGTAATCTGTGGAAAATTCTACTTTGCTAATGATCTACAATGTGTGTCTAAGTCAAATTAGCATCATATAGAGCCTTGTAATCTTCTTGTGTCCAAACAATTGATCTATGCCTCTAATTTCACTTCGATGCATATGCTACCAGCCACTCGTACAACTCTATAGGGAAACATCAAAATAATTTTTCATAGATTTTATGATAAAAAAATTCTTCAACCCACGCGTGAGCATTAAAATCAGGTCCAATATTATATCTGTGAGAAAAATATTCCTCTAAATTTTCTACCCAACTCTCAATGTTGTCCAAAGTCAACCGATACGTCTTCATCATGTAACATCCTTGTAATAACTTGAAAAGAGGTCTCGATAATAAAACCAAACTGTAGTCTATTTTCTTGATCAAACCCTCGATGTCTTTGGCCCATTACTAAAAATATTTGAGTGCTCACCCAAAGCGCATGAAGGTATTAGGTCCCTCTTTTATACTAGCTTTGTAAAGGTGTTAGCATGATCATACAAGTATTCCATATACATAACAAGTAATTAAGGGTAAAACATAACAAGAATCAAAACAAAACCATAGTGCATAATGAATCAAACAAGGATCAAGATCATATTTACCATATAATAACCAGTAACAAAGATGTAAATAATCAATATCCAACCATAACGATCCATTATATTAATCCATCAAAATATAGTAGTTTGAATACATACGTAACACCGTCATAAGTCATGCATGCTCATAAACCAACAACATAACTCTAACATAACATGATCTCTTAAAACATGTAAATCTATACATATATAGGTAGTTGAGACTTACCGTCACTACTCATATACTCTCAAAATAGGCTACATGCTCAAAATAGACATGTGCTTTGCTACAAAAGCAAATAGAGAAGCATGTAAGCTTCGCCTAATAATATATTACCTATAAATAAATCTAGTTATAATCCTATTATTAGCTCAAACTCTGCATGACTCTTCATCTTCCACTTGGTCCCAAAACACCCATTACTTCATTCCCAAGTCTTGTATCTTTTCCCAATGCATGTTCATCACCCATGTTAAACTCTAACTTGTTCCATGCAAAAGGGGTTGAGTTCCAAACTCTGTCTTTTTAGGCACAAATATGCAAAGCACAACTCACAAACTTACACGCCTATCCATGTGTTCTTTTATACTTAGTAAATATCTTGGCCAGTCAACAGAATAGTATCAAGACAGGTTTACAAAAGAAGAAGAGAAAAGATGAAGAGTTAAGTGAATATGCAGATCTTGAGAAATAACAAGACCAAGACACGATTTTAGTAGTACAAAAACTAAACAAGAATGGGAAAAAATTAGGGCATGATGAAGCTATAAGGATATCAAACCTTGGGCAAGGTGAAAACAATCATGGAGGATGGAGAAAAATAGTCAAATAGGATAAGAAACTACTAGTCTAAGAAGAAATTCAAAAAGAGAAATGAAAGCAAGCAAGCAAGTGATGAAGGAGATGATCAAAGGGGCTGATAAAGCTCATTTTTATCAAAGTAATTTTTCTTTTAGTGTTGTGTATGTAGGTTTTAAAGATAAGATGGAGATAGGGAAATCATATGAAGGTGATTCTAACAAGCAAGAGTTTCTATTTTCAGATTTTGAAGTTATAATCAAGCAAGAAGAGCAAAAAGAAGATGTAAAAGGTGGAATAACAATCATGTATAGTGAAAATCATCTCATATGAAGTGGGATCAATTGTATATACTTAGGTAAAAGGTGGATAAGCTCATGAACAGTCCAAGAACCATCTTTTTGTTCAATAATATGATCATTTCAAAGACCGAGAAGCTAGTACAGGACATGATTTAGGTGATAAGGACAAATAGAGCATGGTATTCAGTCAAGGATCAGTTCAAGGAGGTCAAATTCAATTGGAAATACAAAAAGAAGAAGAAAAATTATGGAAAAAAATTCATCCCCTTGGGAGTATGATGCATGAGCATTTGTCCTTGGGTCATATTTTTGGTTTGAAAAGTCAAATTTCTAGTTTTCAAGGTGTTTTAGGAAGTCTAAAGTCCTTAGAGAGTCATTTGGAGGAGTTAAAAATTAAAAAATTCAAAAGATTACATTTCCCTCCAAAAGTGATATTTTGGAATTTTGAGTTAGTATGAACCATTCTTGGCTTATAAGGTAAGTTTTAGTTGATTAGAATGATTAGAGGGTCTTGTTTAGAGTCTAGTCATGTTATGGAAGAATCCTATCATGTAAAAGGAGAAAAAATTATGTGGTTGAAGGTTGAAAAAACTCTTTTCTATGTTTGAGAGTCATGACATGTAAGCAAGAAGTTAGTTATGGTTAAAAATGTTTTAAAAAGGCGAGGTTTTAGCTCAAGGAAGTTAGTTATAAGATAGGGAGTGAGTGATCTATGTGAGAGGAGAAATAATCAAGATTTGTATGTGAATATCTATAGAAGATTAATAAGAAGGCACTTTGTTCTCGATTAAAAGACTGTGTATTGTCTAGAAGTACCAAAATTATTTGTAAGGATTAAGAATGTTGAGGTTTCTTTATATTATTTGCATGATGAGATAATGAAAGCACTGTTACAAGATTATTAATGCATAGGAAAAGGTGAAATTAACTCAGTTGTGGTGAGAAGACCATTGGTTGCTTAACACCCTTGCTCTAAGGTACTTGTGCAATTAGATAGTGCATTGAATTTCTTTGTAAAACTGGGATTGATTATGCTTTACTTTATGTCAACAATATAAGGAGGTTAGTGAGAGTGAATAATTGTGTGTGAAATCAAAATATTTGAACATGTGTATATGTGATTACTTTGATTGGATTAAGTGTTATCTTGTCTAAAGAACCCTAACAATCTAAAACCCCTAGTTTGAGGGGTAGAGAAGAGAAGTTTGAAGTTATAATTGTGGTTGTTTGTTATAAAGAACTGCATTGTAGAAATTAAAAGATTTTTCATGTTGTCACAAACCTAAGTAAAGTGATTTCATGATTTGAAGTTGACTATTCATCATTTTATTGAAAATTTTTCCTTACCTAGACTTAGGAAAAACCCTACCTAGGGCTTAATTGTATTTTGATTTTGAAGGTCTTAAAGATTGATTTGGGTTAAGAAAATTGATAAGTTGTTATCTTGGCACCTTAATCTAACAAATTTTGAAATATTTAAAGCTTGGAAATTTCTTAAATTTCCACAATTCATGACAATCAAGGTTCAAGCTTGTAGGTGCAAATAGGAGGGTTTGAAGCAAATGCAAGATAGTAATTTAGAGGGATTAAAAATGAGTTTGAATCTGATATTTTGTGTGTATAATTATTTTGGAAAATGGTATTAGAATATAGCTTCACAATTGGATAACTTTTTCAAACTCTAACTTGGATTAGAGAGACTTAATTAGGTCTAGAAGACAAAGGTGATAAGGTTGTGAAGGGGAGTGAATTTGAAGGCATTACAATAGGTTTTAAAGCTTGATACTTTGTCGTAATCACCAAGATAGTTTGAGGAAACCAATTTACAAGTTTATGAAGTTGGAAAGTCATCTAATAGGGCACAATCTTTGATAGTTTGTTCCCGAGTTCTAAAAATAGTCAAAAGACCTAATTGGAGCCCTGAGTAAGTTGATTTTGAGAGAATTTTACTTGAAGAGGGTAGACTGAAACTTTACATGAAGTTAAAAACCCCAAATCAGTATACTAGAAGTGTTTTATCTTGTCAAGTGAGTGCACCTATAAAAATTTAATATTGAAAAATAATGGTGATAGGGCTACCTAGGAAAAAATGATTAGTGAAGAAGGATGTATTGAAAAAGTGAGTTTTCTTTAGAGTTGAAAAAAACTTAGTAATAAGCATGAGAGACCAATGGGTGTCTAGATCAAGTCTCAATTTGTCTTGGGAGTTGTGAGTTGTTCCCAAAAAGTTTTCACCTTCAACTTGCCCTTCGAAGCCAAAAAGGACATTTTGGGAAGATATAAGTGAAATAGGATTTTTGGATTGATTTGAATGATCTTGATAGTTGGGATTACATGAATTAGGCTTATGAAACAGGTTGAATTGGTTGCATAATCCAACATACGCCATAAAACCAAAATTTTGCATATTTTGAAGGGTTTCTTGACTAGAACTAGTAAGCTATTTGTAAGTTTTGATCAAGTTGAATTATTTGGATGAAGTTAGCATTATGGATGATTTGTTTTGGATGATGCTCTACATCATTATGTTGTTTTTATTTATTACTAACTAAAACATATATGTCGACTCCTTATTTTTATTTTGGGGTTTTATTGCTTGAGTTTCTTGTATTATGCTTCAATTGATTTTGAATTGATGCATATAAATATATATATTTATATTAGATTCTGAGTTAATGTTTTTAATAATGAGTTGAAGATAGTAAGATCTCTTCTCTTTCTCTCTCCTAAAATGTTTCGATCTTGAAGCTCCTATTATGATATGTTGTTAGATGATTTGGCTTGACTTCTCGGACTTTATGCAATAAGGAACTGGTCTCTCTTTTATCATTGGTAAATCTATTTGGGTTCTTGTATTATAAGGAAATGTTGTTTAAATACCTTTACGAGAATAACGGTTTAAAGGGTTTAGCTCATTAGATCTTGCTTATATTGGTAGAACCTCGTTTTGTTTGTAATAAGCTCTCAAGGAGCCAAGACACTAGTAATGCATATTTATAAAAGTTACTTTGTATTTCTAAATTGAAAGGTTTTATTTTGGAGACTTGATGACATCCATTTCTTAGGAATACAGTTTTGCCCTATAGTTGATAATAAATTTGATTGTTTAATAGTGAATGATTGTTTTCTTTTTATGGGTATTAATACATTGTTAGATTTTGTAAAGGGTGAAATAGTTTGCATTGTATGTATGATTATTAAGCCTCTTATGGATCATTTATCCTTATGCTTGACGACCAGAACTAGAACTTGTTAACCCTTCTTTATATGTGAATGAGTACATTGATTGGTTATGATGGGATAAGCAAGTGCATTAATACAATCATATTTGTTGTGCCCAGTTGTAACATATCAAATTGATATTAACTTGTGCTCAGTTCGTGGGTTTGACTATTGCTGATATAAACTACCAATTTTGTTTAATTGCATCACAAGTTATATATAAATGATTTTTAATGTTATTAATTTTAGTTGGAATTTATGGTTGTTGGAAACATAGGTAGACTACGTGGTTTCACTTCTTTTGATTATTGATATGCATACTTAAAATTTTGCTATGAAGATTGTGACCAGCTTACATAGGATAAATTTTTCATACCCTTTTATTTCAAATTAAAGCAACATGAATATGAGTGGATAATTCATGCTAGTTCGTAGAATTGACCATGTATACAATTTTCTCTCTCATAATGGAGTAACCCTTTGAAGTGAATGATTGATTTGATTACACATGATTTCATCATGCATTATTATTTCATATCTAATTTGGATTATTGTACTTGTTTTAAATTGTGAATGTAATAACTTTGCAAGGTGAATGAAGTCAATTGGCCTATTGTATTATATTGAATAATTGGTTGTTATTTAAAGTTAAAGAATTATCCTTAAGAAGTGCAATAAATACTTGTTTTTAATCATACATGATGAGATATAAAAGTGTTTTAATGTTTTTTTAACAAGAAAGTGTATACTAAATTTAATGATATTATGATATGTAAGTATATCTGTTTTATTGTTTCATTTTGAATGAGAAATTATGTTTATATAAACATAGTATGCAATAGATAAACAATATGAAACCATGCTAATTCACTATTGTTCCTTGTTAAATTTAAAAGCGTTTAAGTGTTGATTTTAATAGTAGTGAATAAATATAAGTTAATGATTTAGATAAGTAATCATAAATGATTTTATAGTTTCTTCATGGAGGAAAAAATGTGTCATTGTCAAACAAAGTACGTTATAGAAATTGATGCAATATAAAATAGGTTATATTAATAGTTTAACTACTAAATAAGTTGTTCTATTTACATTGAATGAAGACCAAATAAGATTAAGGGAACTATTATCATTAAATTTTAAATTTATGTGAATGAGAGTAAGACCTAAACTAACTAGGAAACAATTTTGTCATTTAAACACGAGACTTAGTTAAGATATTCCATATTAAATATCATCACTATGTTATGACAAAGATTTATGAGAGGTACTTATTAAGATAGTAATTCAATGAGTTACTATGACTCTCTTTTGGGAAAGGAATGTCGTGTAATAATACTAAATAACATGTCATACGCCCAAATTATCTACTTAACTAAAATAGATAATTGAAATGTAATTTTTAATCAACGGAAAAGAATCCTAATAACTATATTGAGACAAATGTGATTTTGTCGTGACAATGCATACTAATTAACTTCCCATGATCAAATTAATAACCCACAATATAAAGGGCTCTGCATTATACCCTAGATTTATATAAAAAATATTTCTCGACCATATAGAAGTGAAGAAAAGACCCTAAGAATGCATAACAACTTCAAATTTCTGAAAAATTAATGTTGACAAAAATCTGGCCAACTTAAATTTGACGTCTAAATGACCGTCATAATGGCTTATTTTTTGGTCTGTCGTGATGGTCATTTGACCGTCAATTTTAACACAGTGAAAGTTTCCTGGAACCTACGAGCTTAAATTTGACGTCTAAATGACCATCATATTGTCTTATGTTTGGTCTATCGTGACGGTCATTTGACCGTCAAATTTAATGAAGCCAAAACTTGTTGTGTATTTCCAGAATGTAAAATTTCATAATTTCTTCTTTTGTATAATATTAGAGAGGTTATATTTTAACACATTATAATAACCTATTATAATTTATAATGTAAAAATATATACACTTTTTTAAAGGTATATAGTTTATAAAATGTAAATAAAAAACAACATATAGTTCATAAAAATTATAAACTATAGTATATTTTTTTATAAAAAACACATAACCCTTATTAAAGGATTTTTAAAGGACATAGACCAGGTTAAAAGAATTTTACCAGGTGCAAGTAGATTTATGAGAGTATAGATTAACCTGCATATTTTACAGAGGGGACAAGTAAACTTTAAAACTATCCCTTTTAATAACTACAAATATTTTAATAAATATTTACCACACTTCATGTGGGCCACCAATAAACTATCCCTTTTTTTTAATTCTCCATTTATACTTGAGAGTTCCACATTTATACCTGAGATATTATCTCATTTTATTCTCCACTCCCACTCTTATATAAAAGAAAACCTTTAAATAGGTTTATTTATATAGTTTTTATAAACTATAAGATATAAATGAATGGGGCCCCTTACATGGATAATATAAATGGTTAGGGACACATGTTAGGTTTTATTTAATAAGTATTAAGATTTAAAAATTAATCCCTTCATGGCCAAGCAATAAACATGGGCCCCCTTATTAAAAAAAAAAAGTAAGCACTTAGGTTTTTTTTTTAAAACATATATAAACCAAATCTAATAAAATTTATATTTTAAGTGGTTTAAACTAACCATATATATAAAATATGATTCAAATTTAGGTTTGTTTCTTTTTAAAAAAACTATATATGCCTAGATTTATAAGTTAAGTTTAAATATGATTTAAACTTAGGCTTAGAATATGGTTTGTTGACTCTTCCCTCAATCCCATGTAATTTTAATATGGTTTAAGGCTTTTAATATATTACCATGTTAGAATTCTAATAAATACATATTTAATCAAATTACATATTACATAATGTTACAATAAATATTTAAATAAAGATTACATCATAACATAAGTAAATAAAGAAATACTTACAGAAATAAATAACACACGTGACACAATATTTATAGTGGAAAACCCCAATAAAGTAGAAACCACTTTGAAAATAACCTTTTACTTCGAGAGAACTTATTTTACATCCAAGAAGATCACCTCCTCCTTTGAAACCCTATTTACCAAGGGTAAAACTAAATCACTTGATTTTCACACCTTTGATATATTTCTCTAATATATCAAATGAGGACCTAAAGTCCTTTTATATAAGTTGATCAAGTATGTCTCCCGACCCACCTTTTCAACCTAAAACGATTGACACATACACCTAGGTTTATAATATTTAATATTAGAAATATAATCATTTCATGATATTAAATATTTAACCTAAAGTATATACCTAGGTTAGCATATTTAATAATAGAAATAGAAATATTTTATATTATTAAATATTAACCTATATAGTAGTGATGGACCCATATACATTAAGGGTTGGCGGACCACTTAATCATTATGTTCCAACACAAACCCTTTCTTTGTAATACTAACCTTGTCGATGCATACATAGAAAACCACTCATACAATTCTATAGGAAACAACTAAATAATGACTCATAAAGGTCATGATATAGGTTTTCCTCAACCCATCTATGTGGATTGAAATTAGGTCCAAAACCATATAGTCGAGAAAACTAATCTTAAACATTATCAATCCATTATTCAATGTTCACAAAATTCAAACGATAAGCCATAATTGTACATCATCCTTGCAGTAGCTTGAAAAGAGGTCTCAACAACATAACCAAAATATAGTATTTTATTTTACCAAGAATAACCCAAGACGCACCGGTACATCACTTAGATATATCTCGAGCACTCATCTGAAGCGTAAAAGGGTACCAAGTCCCTCTTTTATGTTAGATTTGTCAATGAGTCAACATGTATAACCGTATATCCCATAATCATAACAACTAGATCCATAACAGTCATGCAAAGATAAACCACAACTAGATCTAAATCATAACCATATGCAAGAATGAGCTAAAAAGAATCAAGATTAGGTTTACCATGCAAGATCTAGTTATAGATAAGTCAATAACCAATATCCATCCACAAAGATCCATTATATTAATCACCATGAAACACAATAGCTGAATACATCAATAATAACTCCATAAGATCATGCACATAAGCAAAATAGACACATAACCTTACAAAAACGTTCTCTTTGATATGTTATTTTTACCCGTGTAAATCAAAACACACACACACACACACACACACACACACACACACATATAAGGGGTGGGTACTTTCCCTTCACCGCCCATGCACTCTCCAAAAATAGCTCGCATGCTAGAAATAGCCATGTGTGTGTTACAAGCCAACTACAAGAGCATGCAAGCTCACTAATAATAGATTATATTCTAATATAAACTGTAGATCTAATCATATTAATATCCTAAGCTCTGCATGATGCTTTAACTTCCTTCACATGAGATCTATCTCAAAATAGACTTTTCTTAAACTGCAAGTCTTCATGTTCTATTCTTATCTCCAAAACCTTGTTTGGCCGCTACTCCAACCTTTTATCTTTCCAATTTTTCTTGTGGATCAAAATGCGGCTAAGTATGGAATACAATATGTCAAGGTACAAGCCTTCACACACTATTTTTATTATTCTTGCACGTACCTTTACGCCTAAATCTCCCACACCAATATCCCTCACATGGATTATACTTAGTATCTTCCAGGGGCCCAACAAAGTACAATAAACATACATCAATGATCCATATATATGTATAAATCATACACAACTATAGTTACAAAATTCCAATGCTAGGGTGAAACCCCCACACATCACTACATCACTACATATCATATCGCATCATCAATATCACTATCTACTACTCATGCGGAGATCTAGAACTAAAAGTTTCACCACTCAATCTATGCCATTGATCATGACCCCTATATCTCTCTACCTACCTATGCAATAATGTCAACTTCTCTTAAAAAGGCCCCGTAACTCCACAAATATCACAAACACGTCCCCGTGCTAGGGGACCTCTACCCAAAACCTCTCTAGCTCATGGTGTCTCCTATCATGCCTCATCTCACTCGATCAAAAATATGGTACATATCACCGTTAATAACCCTACAAGATCAAATAAGTTTGCATGCCTACCCGTAATACCACCTACACAAACTAGCATACCACCACCCACAAGTACATTGGTGGGTACATTCTGTGTCAATGTGCGGATGGATGTGTCCATAATTAGTGACTAATATGCATCACTTGTATCCATATATCATCACATTAGACAACAATGACAACCCATTAACAAATGAAAAACATCACTATACAAATACTCACGCTCTACTAACGTCGCCACTACACTATCGGGGGCATGTGTTTTCCCCTCTACTCCTCCTCCTAGAGGTGATCTTACCACATCTATAAAAATTGGAAACAAAATCACCCATCAATGTGATGCCCACCATACATGGTAGGCCTCCATACACCCCGCATCATCTACATCTCCCGACTCTATCACCACATCTACCTCATCTGGACCGAGAGTTACTAGTTGCACTCCTATGGTCTTGGTCTAGCTCCAACCCTCCTCAGTGACTTAATAGTCCTCAACCATACATATGGATCTAAGGGTGCATCTTGGGCCATACCAAACTATCGTGAGACTTACTCACCCGGAATAGCTTGATCACCCCCAAACCGATCTTCTAGCCACATAGTCTATTGTATACATCGTAGCTCTATTGTGTCCTTTGGCCATCATTTGTAGTCTTGATATGGCCTCCATATAGTGGCCTCTAGCCCCATGCGATATAAATCCTCCCTATAGGTATCTACATCCATCTTCCTGCCACAAACACCTACACATATCCTAAAAATATGTCTAGCCTCGTTCACTCTCTTTGTTTTCCACCAACTCGGCCTTAATATCACAATATGTTCATAGGCCCATATATATAATAATGGGGTAGCTTTGATACCACCCTCGCTCTCCTCTCTTGTGTAAATATTTATAGATATCTGTGCGGATGGGACAATACACATCATGCCTAGGCATACCTCATACCATCCTCCTCTATCCGAAGTAGATGTCATGCATCTTATATAAGATGCCTACACCGCTACCCTCCACTACAACCGATGAAACAATCACAATGGCAATGAACTTTTGTAATCACAAAACCCGTAACCTCATAATAACATCCAAGATGATATAGAATTCAAGTATGAACTCGTGTACCTATAATATACTACCTAACAGCCCTCATCTTCTATTGTGCATCATCTTAGACCATCACTTGAACCCTCTCACCAATAATAGATAATCATAGTATGTGATACACATCCTCTAGAGTCACTCGTGGTGCTCTCACTTGAGGAATCCTTGTACACCCAGATCTCAAAATCACACTTGCACAATAATCAAATGAATTGCCTATTCAATTTTTCACATTACTATTTATAGTAACTTTTCATCACTTACCGTGTTATAGTCATTATTCACACCTATCCTTTAAAGTAATACACATTACACAATTTTAATCCTATCTTGTACATAATTACTCAAATTCCTACCTCATTTGTGTCGTTCTCTTAACTCTACCTACTATTGTATCATGCACATTCCAAAAACATTATATTCCCCTCAACATCAGTTCAACTTGATATACACAAAATTTTATTACATCTATCATACATTCACTATTTCATCATTACAAAATTACTTTCAACTCAACGTTCATTCTCACCATCACTCTCCCTTTCACCAAAAGGGGTGGCATATAATCAAGGTCATCTTATAATTCCCCTTACATTGTTATGTGATCATTCTATATTTCTAATTCCTCATTTTCAAAATTTCCTCATACATCACACAACATTTTACACCAATTTCTAGTGATTCTCCCCATAATGACCTAATATGGGGGTAGAAGCATAAAATCTCTCCATGAGTAACCAATCAATAAATCACATAAATTTAAATCTTGACAACACAAACTATTTACTATTCTAAATCACGTCAAGCAATCGATACAACATAGTGTATTTATCCTCCCAGATGACCTTACTTTAGGGTTACCATTGTCCATTTTTGTACCTATGGCTAAAATTGAACAACTCAAGTAAAATTGGACTTGAGCACTTTCATGGGTCTTCAGTGATGAATATGGGATTTCAAGTAATTCCATCATTTTTGGTAACTTAGAATCATTTTGGTGCATTTCCCTTCTTCATAACTTCAACACTTGGCCAAAATTTGGATAAAAATGGTTAAAATGGGAAAAATTGGATTTAATACACTTTACCCTAACTTTCCTAACTCCTAAGATCTTTACTTGGCCAAAAGACTTAGAAAATTTTGAGAAAAATGCAAAAAGGGTCTTTTTAGTATAATGTGGATAAATCGGGTCTAGGAGATACAAATGGAACAAGTTATTTTGGGGTTTGAGCTCCCTAAAAGCCCAAAATTAAAGGGGTTTGGGAGTTTTTATTATGCGGGTAGATCGGTGATTGCAGCCTAAAGAGCCTGCAGACAAACCGGAGTCGTGGGGATGTGTGTTCCTCGTGGGCGGAAATCTCCACAAACCAAAGGAGAAGGTGGTGAGAGCTTCATAAAAAAATAGCTTGGTGAGTTAGGAGTAGTGTGGGTTTGAGATCTCTCCAACTACGGAGTAGTGGCTAGGTCAAAACTTGAGATAAGTAATTCCCAAATCCCGCAAAGGAAGAGAATACTTAAGTGCGGAAATGGCTCAATAGAGATGAGAAGTAAATGGGGTTTATGTCCATGAGTAAAACAAAGGCATTCCTAAATCTCAAGCCAAAGAAGAAATGCAAATGAGTTGTACGCTGATTCAAGCCACGCTTAGTGAAAAGTAATGCTCATTCGAAAACTCAAGCTAAACAAATCAAAAACTCGCAATGAAACACAGTAGCGATGGAGATAGTGATGCGGGATTCGAGATAGAGAAACTACAAAGCAATGGAGCTCAAAAATACACAAGTTAAGTACCTTCTAAATCTTGAGCCAGACTCAAATGAAAAGGAGAGTGATGTGGGGTTTTTCCTCGAATGATCTTAAATTAAAGCAAGCTCGGTTTCCCGAGCAAAGCAAAGTCATCTAAAAAAACCGTGAGGAAAAACAAGGAAGTAGTGCGGAGAAAATGAGAAGTAATGGAGGTTTAGAAACCTAAGCAAGTAAGGCCTCCTAAATCCTAAAAATAAGAAATAAAGCAATGAGAGCACGTTTCTCCAAGCAGAGCTACTTCATAAACCCGAATAGCCATAACTTTTGACTAGGTGCTTCATTTTTTTGAGATCATGGAATTTATGGAAACATCTCATAAGCCCTAAACCATGGAACTTAAAAATCAGATTTTGATGAAGGTAGGTGGGAGAAAAGGGAAAAAAGTCTAGCATCAAAATCAAACTTCTAGTTTTCCCAACAAATAGAATTTAATGCAATATGAGAAAATTCTTCTTCCACAAGGCAAAGGACATTTGAGAATGGTTTTCCAGTGCTGCCCACACCTTCATATAGATAATTAATGAATGTTTTTGGTGGGTAAAGGGGGAATTTTAAGATTTTCATCTCTTCTCTCTTACCCACTTCTTCTATATATTAAAGACTTCTCTTTTTCGAGAAAACATGGATGTTCATTATAATGGAGCTATATCAAAATGGTTACAAAACAACCGTGAGTTATAGGATTTAGATTTGGACATCTTTCATGGTGATCCTTGCCTCTTATCTCCTCATGTAATGGATTGTGCATACTTGAAGCAATAAAATGTGTGTTTTGTGGCTCTCTTCTGCCTTATCTTTGTTTTATTACATTTTTCTTTCCTTTCATTGCATCTGCATGTGTTTTGTGCATATTCTTCTCTCTTTGCAGGTCTCGATTCATTGTGCTTTGAATTTTTTTGTGGATTGTGGCTCTCTTGTCTGCCCTCTCCTTCATCATTTTCTCCCCATTTTTCACTCATTGGAATGTCTCCACCCCTCTTTCTAGTGCTATCACCTCTCTAGTTTAGGATTTTTTATGCATCTCCTTCTCCTCCTGGTCCTTTGGAGTTATAGAATATAGTTAGATAGTTACATTTCAATTCCTATGAGTAGTTTAGAATTAGGGATAGGTATAGGAAGCCAACCTTCTTTGGAGGTCTGTCTCAGTTCACAGGTCCCACAACTGAAAGATAGTCCCATGTTACCTCATAATTCTTGGTCATTCATGATCATATCTAGGGTGCAATTTTGAGCTCCAATAATTTTGGCATGCTTGATAGGACATGTTTGAAGCACCTTACAACTTAACTTCATTAATTTTGATGTGATCTTGGTGAATATTTCAGCCTTTTGAGGCATTTTCAAGTACATTTGGTGACTCCAATGATATAACCAACCCATTTTATCATCTCAGTAGACCATTCCTTTCATTCATTTCTTCCTTTCCTTTCACCCTTCCATTCATTTAATGTTTCCACTTCATTCATGGCTCTTCATGGATCTCTCTCATTCCCTCATTTTAGTTCTTCTCCCCTCATTTACATGTAATGGGATGATTTCCCCAAAACAACCATGATAAACTTTCCTCTCTTTCATGGAAATGGAGATCAATATCCTATTGATCATATCCAAGACATAGAAAACAACTATCCCATTGAAGAAAATGTTTTCCTCAAAAAATTTGTTCTATCATTTAGAGGAAAAGAATTTTTTTGGTTCAACAATTTGGCCCCACAATCCATTTCTAGTTGGAATAAAATGGGAGAACAATTTTGCAACCAGTTCAAGGAGAATGCAGATGTCATTTTCCTCATGGAACATCTAAGCAAAATAAAACGATATTCAATGGAATATATCTCAGACTTTAACATCATATTTGAGAGGACTTGACACTAAATTCTTCAAGAATTTAGACCCTCACAAGGTATGGAATTCTTGTTTTATTTGAAGGCCCTTGATTCTAATTTGGCTATATTGATCCAAGCTCTAGGAGGAAACACTCTTCCTCAGGCATTTGACATTTCCATAATAGCTGAGAAGAGTCTCATTCAGGATGAGAAAAGGAAATCCATTCCCATTTCTCCCATTATTCCACCTTCTTCCACATCTTTTGTGTCTAACAATGCAAAAATCGAAACCCTCACATATGTTTCATCCCCAACTAGTCTCATCATGTTTGATGATTATAGAACCATTGAAGAGTGGTATGAATCTAATTGGGAAGATGATATTACACAAAGTGAACAAAGGAGGGAATCTAATTAAAAATGAATCTAATTATACTTAGAGGATGTTATTTTTGAAGGAGGTAGAGTTGTTTGTAGAGGTATAATAACATCCAAATCATCTTGCAAGCAACCGCCTTCTTTAGGAAAGTCTCAGTAGACGACTCCATTCATGGATTTGAGCTTTATAGAGATAGGAAAACCACAAGGATCAACCCATTGGTTCAAAAAGTTGTTTGTATAATCAGATATCTGGTTAGATTAGAGCCAAAATTAGAGTTGTAACTAGTCATGCTCACTTCAGAGCATGACGATGAGTTATAATGTACCAAAGGTCAGCAACAATGCCTATCAATTCCAAATTCAGAGCAACTAAAATAGGTATTTGTTTTGTTTATTTCTGATACTTTGATGAATAGGGTGAGAAACCATCTTTATAATATTTTTTCACTCTTACTTAAGACCATGTCTAGTGCTAAATCAGTCACAAGATCTCAATTTGTGAGGAAGGGTAGCTATTTTTCCTTGCTTGTTGCAAGATTTTTTTGAAGCTTCTTTTTCCTCTGGTTAGAGTAGGTTAAGGTAGGTTTGATTTTAGCAAAATAAGTGCTTGTGCACACTTTTCATGTTTCCACTTGGAACATGTATTATCTTCCCTTTTGTATATAGCTTTTGCATTGTTGTTATTGTTGTTGCATGATCCATTTGTGAAAATGAAGTGTTTGGGAAAACAGGGTTTTAACTATACCAAGTGCATCCATCAAATCAACATGTGATTCAAAACTCTGCAATGCTTCATTTGTCAAGAAATCAGTTGTTAAGCTCTTCATACTTGGCAAAAATAAGATTTTGGGACAATTTTCAACAATTAATCTTCATCCCATCAGATCAGTTGCAGAGGGAAACAAATGAAATTTTAGATTCAAAACACTTTTCCACTCACATAAAACCTTAATTCAGAAAATTTTGTAATGTGAATGGTCAATTTGAGAAATACATCGCTTTCAGGTCCAAGCGGTGCTTCAAGAGGACTCGGGGTTGTTCTTCAAGTTCGGATCACTTTTCATGTTTACCAAGTTGACTCTATACCCAATGGATGCTTCAAGGCCATTGATCAACTCATCTAGTAGGAAGATGGTCACTGTGAGTCACAAAAAATGTTTTCCATCTTTTCACCCTTAAAAAAATTAAACTCAAGTAAAATTGGACTTGAGAACTTTCATGGGTCTTCAATGATGAATCTAGGATTTTAGGTAATTTTCATTATTTTTGGGCACTTGGAATCATTTTGGTGCATTTCCTTCTTCAAAACTTCAGCACTTAGCCAAAATTTGGATAAAAATGGTTAAAATGGGAAAATTTGGCTTTGTGGCACTTTACCCTATTTTTCCTAACTCCTTAGATCTTTACTTGGCCAAAAGACTTGGAAATTTTGAGAAAAATGCAAAAAGGTTCTTTTTAGTATAATGCGTATAAATCGGGTCAAAGAGATACAAATGGAACAAGTTATTTTAGGGATTTAGTTCTTCAAAATT
Source organism: Taxus wallichiana var. yunnanensis (assembly GCA_018340775.1). Classification (NCBI taxonomy): domain Eukaryota; kingdom Viridiplantae; phylum Streptophyta; class Pinopsida; order Cupressales; family Taxaceae; genus Taxus; species Taxus wallichiana. Next base: position 213,603,221 of record CM031237.1, on the reverse strand, counting down.
TTGATATCAAATGGGGTCGAAGTTTTTGTTGTGCGGGTAGATCGATGATTACGGGCTGGAGGGCCCGGATGGAACTAGAGCCACGGGGATATGTGTTCCTCGGGGGTGCAAAAGCTCTGCAAACTAAAGGAGAAGGTGGCAAGAGATTTGTAGAAAAACAACTCGACGATTTGGTAGTAGTGTGGGGTTTGAGATCTTGCCAACTATGAAGTAGTGGTCGTCAAAACCTAAGCTAAGTAATGCCCAAATCCCGTGAAGAAAGGGAATAGCTAAGTGGGGAAATGTATCAATAGAGTTGAGAAGTAAATGGGGCTCGTGTCCACAAGTAAAGAAGAGGCATTCTTAAATCTGATCCAAATATGAAATGGAAATGATTTGTGGGTGATTTTACTTGCGCTTACTAGAAAGTAATGCTCACTCGAAAACCAAAGAAAAATAACTCACAAAACCCTTGACGAAACACAAGGCGATGGAGAGAGTGATGTAGGAATTCAAGGTTGACAAACTGCAAAGTAATGGATCTCAAAAACACACAAGTTAAGTATCCTCTAAATCCCAATCTAGGATGAATGTAATGAATAGTGATGTGGGGTTTTTACCTCGACTGAGCTTAAAGTAAAGCAAGCCCGGTTTCTCAAGAAAAGAAAAGTAATCTAAAAAAGCTCGTGAGAAAAAGAAAGGAAGTAGTGTAGGGAAACAATATGGGGAAACTAAGAAGTAATAGAGGTTCAAAAATTAGAGAAAGTAAGGCATCCACAAATCTTTTAAAGAATCAAGAAAGTAATGGGAGCTTAGTTCTCCAATTAGAGCTAATTCATAATCCCGAATGGCCATAACTTTTGATCAGTTACTCCATTTTTGAGATCTTGAACTTTCTCGGAATCATCTCATTAAGCCCTACATCATGGAACTTAAAAAATATATCTTTTAGTGAAGGTAGTAGGGAGAAAAGGTCAAAAAATAGTCCATGATCAAAATTACACTTCCAGCTTTGCTTAGCAATGTCGAATTTAATGTAGTATGGGTAGTTTTATTTTCCAATAAGAAAAATGACATTGAAGAATGGATTTGGTAGGTCTCCCATGTTTTTTTACAGATAATTAATACATGTTATTGGTGGGTAAAGGGGAAATTTCAAGTTTCTCTTCTTTCTCTCTTTTCTTATCACTTCTATATATTGTAAACTTCTCATTTTAAGGAGGGATGTTCTTTCATGTAATGGAACTCTGTCAAAGTTGTTCCAAAAAACTTGTGAGTTATAGGCCTCATGTTTGGACATATTACATAGTGTTGTTTGCCTCTTCTCCTCTCATATAATGGATTGTGCACACTTGAATCAATAAAATCACCGTCTTTGTGTCTATTCTTTTCCCTAACAATGTTCTATTGTATTTTTATCATCTTCCTTTGCATCTCAGTAGGTTTTTGTACATATTTTGTCTCCTTTAAAGGTCTCAAATATGTTGTGTTCCATAGAAAATGGTGGTTTTCATGTTGTTTGGAATTATGACACTCAATCCTGCCCTCTCCTTCATCATTTTTCTCCCATTTCCACTCACCTGAGAGTGTCTCCACCCCTCTTTCTGGTGTTATCACCTCTCTAGTTTAAGATTTTTGTTTTATGTTATTCCTTCGGACCTCGGTCCCTTGGAGTTTTAGAGTAGAGTTAGATAGTTGCATTTCAATTCCTAGGAGTATTTTAGCATTAGGAATAGGTAGAGGAATTCGGCCTTCTCTGGAGGTCTGTCTTAGTTTGTAGGTCCCACAACTAAGAGACAGTCCCATGTTGCCTCAAAATTACATCAAGTAGAACTCAATACTATAGATTAGCATAAGACTGCTTTTACTACACCTTGGGGCACCTTTGCCTACAAGAGGATGCCTTTCGGTCTTATCAATGCGATGCCACTTTTCAGAGGGAAATGGACCTGGATTTTGGCAGCCTAAAGGGAAAATGCATTGTTGTATACCTTGATGATTTGACTGTGTTTTCCAAGACTAGGGCAGATCACTTTCAGCACCTTGAAACAGTCCTCCAAAAGTGCAGAGAACATGGAGTCTCTTTAAATCCCAAAAAATCTGTCTTTTGTGTCACTAAAGGTAAATTGTTGGGGCACATTGTTTCCAAGGAAGGAATCAAAATAGATCCAGAGAGGGTTCAAGCAATCCAGCAAATTCCTCTTCCCACAAGTAAAAAGGTGTGCACTCCTTTGGTAAGATCAACTTCCTGAGAAGATTCATTCCTAATTTTGCAGAGTTGACTATGAGAATTTCTCAAATGATGAAAGGAAAGAAAATGTTTGGTTGGTCCTCTGAAGGGAAGGAAGCATTTGAAGGCATCAAGAAAGCTATTGCAAAGACTCCCATCTTGGCATGCCCTGATTTTAGCAAGGATTTCATTATCTATTGCTATGCTACAGAGAATACCTTGGCTGTTGTGCTGACTCAGAAGGATTTTGAAGACCATGAGCTCCCAATTGCCTTCATGAGTTATGTTCTGAGAGCTCATGAATTGAATTACACCATGATGGAGAAACATGCTTTTGCAGTGGTCAAAGATGGTAAGCGCTTTGCTTTATATCCTCAATTCTCACTCTGTTGTGCTTGTGCCTGATACAACCATTAAGTCTATCCTTACCCAACAAGAGTTTGGAACTAAGAGGGGTAATTGGGTGGCAAAGGTTCAAGAATATGATCTTGACATCAAGCCCACAAAGTTGGTTTGAGGTAAAGGCCTGTGTGAACTCATTGTTGAGGGAGCTGAGGTAAAATTGTCTAAAGAAGCAGTTGATGCTCTTGTTGTCCTCTTCCTTAGTACAACAGATGAATGGTATGCCGATATTTCACATTTCCTTACTTATGGAGAGTTTCCATCCCACTTGAGTGCCAAGGAAAAGAGAGCTATAAAGCTGAGGTCTGCACAAGTATGTCTTATGGGAGAATGCTTTGTTCAAGCGAGGCATAGATGGAAGATTCTTGAAGTGTGTGGACAAAGAGCAAAAGAAGAAGTTGTTCTTAGCTTTCCATGATCAAGCTTGTGGAGGCCATTTCTCTTCTCATCACTTTGCTCATAAAATCCTTCGTGCTGGGTACTATTGGCCTACACTATTTAGAGATGCATCCAAATGGGTAGGCAAGTGTGAAGCTTGTCAGAATTTTGTTGGGAGACCTAAGTTGGCTACTTTTCCACTAAAGCCGAGTAGTGATTGATGAGCCTTTTCAGCAGCGGGGTTTGGCTTTCATTGGAACTCTTAACCCACCTTCCAATGTTGGGCATACTCACGTGTTAACTGCTATAGGCTACTTCACAAATTGGGTAGAGGCCATTCTATTCAAAAGCACTACTTCCGAGGTAGTGTGTAATTTCATCAAGGAGAACATATTGATAAGGTTTGGGGTACCAAACAAGATTGTAACTGATAATGCTTCAAAATTTTCCTCTTATGAGATGATGGATTTCTGCTATGGTTATGGAATTTCCCTTGCTCACTCTTCAGACTACTACCCCCAAGGGAATGGACAAGTAGAATAAATAAACCAGAATCTGGTAACCATTGTTCGAAGCTTGTCAATGATTCTCAGAGGAATTGGCACAAGAAACTCTATGATGCTCTCTGGGTAGATAGAATTACACCCAAAAGAGCAATTGGGATGTCTCCTTTTCAAGTGGTACATGGTGTTGAAGCCCAGTTACTAGTGACAATGGAACTACTAGCCTTGTACTTAATGAAGGCTATTGAAGATTCTAGTTTTTCTAGTTCCTTGGGCAAGCGGATCATGTATCTCCGTAAGCTAGATGAAGCCGTGTTACGGTTTTTTGATAGGCTATCCACTCATCAATCGAAGGTGAAAGCTCTATTTGACAAGAAAGCTAGACCCAGATATTTTCAAGTGGGAGACATTGTTCTACTGTGGGACAAAAGGCATGAACCTCGAGGAAGCCATGGTAAGTTTGATTCCCTTTGGCTCGGTCCTTTTAAAATTAGGCACTTTTTGGAGAGAATTCGCTCTATTTAGATTACATGGATGGTTCTCCTCTCCCACTTCCTTATAGTGGGTAGTATCTGAAGTTGTTCAAGTCCTAGGTGACTAGGCGGTCCTTATGTATATTCTGTATAGTGTTTTGGTTTTGGTTCATTCCTTTGTGTTTTGTTTCTGTTCTTCCTTTTGGTTTGTTTTCTTTTCGTGTGTTTTGTCTTTTATGTTAGTTTATCTTTGATTCTATTTTCCCAATGGATAAGTCACTGTCTGCTTTCCCGAGTTTTCTATGGTTCTTGATCTTTCCTCATTCCTCTGTCAAGTCATCCCTAGAAAGAGCCAACTGTTGTCGCCCTCAAAATTCCCCTCTTTGGAATTTTTCGAAATTTTGAGTCGAGAATGTTATCCATATTTTCCCCCGAGTAAAATTGGTCAGCCATGACTCTACACAAGAAACCAAAGAAATCACGTTCAAATCCTACAATAAGGAAACAAAGGGACTCTACAATGGAGTGGCAGGGCTCAAAAGATCAAATGACCTCGTAAGAAGAAATTCAAAAGACAGCTCCGTCGAACGAACCCATGCTTCAAATCCAACAAATAGGTTATAAGTGGACTCTAAAATGGAATAGCGGGGTCGAGGAAGGAGAAAATGGTGTCAAAAACCGTAGGCTCAAGGTGAAGAAATGGTGGAGGCTTGAAGTCTTCGGCTCAAATGATTTAGAATGAGCCCATAAAATCAACTAAGTATAGGGAAACAACGGACGATGCCACGTGTTGCATCAACATAATTTCAAAGCACACCAAAAAGGCAATCCCAAAATGAGTGCCACCACCACATATTCAAGGCCCGAAAATTAAGAGCGAATGTTAAAAATCCAAGAGCTCGCAGAGACTTCCACGTGTCAACCCAACACTCCTTCAAAGGTAAAATCTTGAGTAGGTTTTCAAATGAGCGCATGCCTTCCATGTGCCATAGGTCTAAAAAGGGGACAGGGTCGGGGTTGAATAGTCAAAGCAAAGACAAGCCAGTGGAGGAAGCCAAGTGTCAGCACATTGCTATTTCAAGAGTGAAATTTGAGAAGGTTTCCAAACAAGCGCCAAGCCTCCATGTGTCCAGGGTCATATTTTTGGCCTGCCAAGAAAAGAAACTCAAGAAAAATACAAATGAACCCAAGGAGCTCGTAAAATCCACCACATGTCAGTCCGACGCAATTTCAATAATGTAAGGAAGAAGCTGAATCTTCAAGGTGCATGAGGCTGCCATGTAGACCCGGTACAGACATAATCTTTCAAATATTGCATGCCCATGACCCTAATATTCAAATGGGCACATCTTTCGATCCAATGCTTGAAATTTGACAAATTTGGTACCGTTGGAAATATCTCAACCTCCTCCATGCCATGGAAACATAAAATATTATTTTTGTAGGTTTTGATGGGTGAAAATCTAAAAAACGTCTTCCACTCCATTAGTGTGGGATCTGACTGCTTCCACTACCGGTATTGTTATGGATTTTGGTCTGCCATCTTCTCTAACACGACAAACAAGCATGGGAAACTAGATCTCGGATTATCAAAGAATTTACAGAGCACTAATGGTTAGCATTTGAATTTCCAATCTGATTTCCCACCTCCTTTTCTTCTTCTCTTGGGGCTTGATCTATAAAAGCCGAGCTTGGCTCATTGTAAAGGGTTGGATCCTGAGACTCTGTAAAGGTCATAGATTCGAAGTAATCAATACAGAAGTTTTCCCCTTTCTTCCTCTCGCTTCTTCTTTCCATTTCTGAAACTTAAGAATCATCCATCTTTTATAATAGGAAACTTTGTGTTCTTGTTTATATGATTTTTGGAACTTTGTGTCTGTGGAATTATATTGGTTATGAAAGTAAATGATTCTATTCTGCAACTCCCTGGTTCAATACATGTAAGGTTATACTCTGCCATCTATATTACCTGAAAGTATTGTTGCGTTCTTCCTTCCTCATCTCTTTTATTCTTCCATCCTTTCGTATTGATGATATTTGGGCATAAAAATTTTCAAAGTATCAAGAGTCCACACTTTGAAAGTTGTACATTTGTATATAATTTTTGCTACTTGCTTTCAATAAGGGAACCTCTCCCATTAAATAGGAAGGACTTGCTTTCCTTTGACCATGGTTTCACTCTAAGTACAAATCAAAACCCAACAAGGAGGAGGATCAAGAATAATCCGAGTATCATCCATATATGAATGGTTTTATGAGGAAGCATCACTTTCAAATAGAGAATCATGGTCTCCATACAACTACTAGATGAATTTCCAAGCAGTGAAAGGGCGCTTAGTGTATGCAAGTTGATGTTGAATATCCTCATGAACAATGAGAGATTAGTCCGTAGACCATGCCATTTTTATTCAACCACTCAATATTTTGTTCATATTCATTAGGCTCATGAATGAGTCTAAGGAGATAGGGAATTTTATTATGCAATATGTAGTAATCTTGTATCCCTTGTTTCCATGACAAATAATTATATGATTTTAGCCATAAAATAGAAAAATGGAATTTGATACCAAAACCCATGATGAAAATCCCAAAATGAAACTTTATCTTAGTTCATTATTACATTACCGCAAGATATGACACTTTATAATCTAGTGTGAATACATTCTTCAAGGTCGAAAGTGTCTTGTTCATGTGGAACAAGGAAATGATAATACCACCATTGCAAAGAGCTTGAAAAAATACACTCTTTGAAAAAAAGACACCTCAAACGAAGTTGTCAACAAAAAGTTATGGCTTCTACGAGTTCCTCTTGCAAATTTGATCACTTCCACTTATACATTAGAAAAATTTCCACCTCTTGACCTCTTACAAATTTCAACAGATTACTTGAGTGCTAAAAAGGTTACCTCTCATGACGTAAGCCCCTTGGGTTGAGAGTGACCAAGGGCTAAGGCTAGGAAAATTTGTGGGATGGCCTTCTACAAATTTTCAAACTTGTGCACACATGATGTCACTTTTGTCGTGGATTTATGCAATTGCTTATCATGATTTTTCCTCTCGCTTATCAAACCTACCAAACAAAATATAGATGCCTAAGGTTGGGGTTATGCCACAATCAAAAATTTGTGTGTCATGTCTTTAATAGATTTTCCACTACACACAAATAATGTAGGTACATCCACTTGTATAGCACGAATAACAACTCAATATGCGGGTTCAATGTGCAACTAGTGTGCCACCCAAAAATATAAGAATGAAACCCAAGACAAAAGGCCTGGATGTAATACAACGACATCACACAATTTCAACTAGAGGTTTATCCACATAGCTAGGCAAAAATAACAATGAGACTATAGGTATATATTTAGGTCATAGCTAGGTACAACATACAACAAAAGATGGGGTGCAACTCTCAAGATATGTATGACCAGCAACAACCACACTAGGAAAATACAAATCTTATCAATAAATTGATGCAACAACCATATCTTTTAAACTAAAAACACCCATTGATTTATTGAAAACCCAAATAACCCAAAACTTGAACTTTGGCACAATACAAAATACCACCAAATAGCCCGAGAGATGACTATAAAAACCCCAAAAGACCAAACATGCCTTGCTTCAAAGCATACTTGAGTTTATTGTCGATCCTAGGGTTTCAACATGATCTAAACACAATGGCATAGTTTGTTTCTCAGAGAATGTACATAATAAATATTGTCATATAAAGCAACATATTTACTTTACTCTTTTCTGATTCTTTAGATCATCCAAAGATGAAAGAGAAGAGCATACTTAGAAATCAAATGATTTATAATAAAAAACTTGAAATAAATAAATATTCCAATAAAATAAACACAACCAAATAATGATGTTCAATTACCAGAATGAGCTTTGATACCATGTGAGAATGTGGACTAAGATCGAGCACTAATAAAATACGAAATCACAAAGAGATTAATGTTGCGAGGTAAAGGAGCCAAACATGAGCTAAAATATAGCTTGTATTCAAAATGCCTTAAAAATATCTTTATAAGAGGTGTATAAATAGGAAGTGGAGAAGTGTAACTACCACCTAAAAAGGTGGAGAATTGTAACTCCCATCTATCCCAATGACACCTAAACAAGATAAATACATGTGTAGGAAAAACCATGCAATGGAATAAAAATCTACACTAACACTCCCTTTCAAAGTGGGTCATGATAAAGATCATGCAACTAATTGTTTGAGGTATGTTGATGGATTGTCTATTTTCATTTAAGATGATTTTACCATGATTACATAATGATACAAAAACCACGTGCATGAAGGTAAAGTATGTTCCTTTCATGATCAAATTCATTTGCAAATAGGTTGAGGTAGAGCTTCCTTTAGAGGAAGAGGACTTGGAAGAGGTGGAGGATTCAAGAGAACACAATTTCGTTGTGGACAACCTGTATATTTTTTCGAGTGTCGACAAGAATAAGAAGATACCGATATAAGGAGGAACAATACTACAAACCATGTTGTGTAACATGCAGCTACAAAGAATTGCATTCAATAACACAAAATAGTTGTAATGATAAGAAGCTCTCATGATGAAAAGAGTGTTTTTAAAGCTAGCTAAAGTGTAAAATAAACTCCGTAAAGGAAGGATTTGTTCAAGAACATTTTCAGGTCTAGAGGTAATTGTTGTAAAGTCATTGTTGATAATGGTTGATATGGTAATATCGTTTCAAGAGATCATTGAAAATATTGGTTTGAAGGTGATTGTGCATCCAAGTCTATATAAAGTTTCCTAGTTATTAAAGGGACATCAGCTTGCCTATGAATGAACAATGTAAATTTTTCTTCATGATTGATGCATATGAAGATGAAGTCCTCTCGCTATAATATTTCCCATGGACCATATGAAATGTGTTACTCATTCTACCTTGGTAGTTTGACATAAAAGCATAACATGATGACTCGCATAATTACACATGCCTTGGTGAAAGGTAGAAAATTGCACGTCTTGAATCCTTTAAAGGATATCAACGTAGAAGTGGGGAGGGGTTTGAAGATGTTATTGATTTTGTTAAATAAGTTCTTAAACAAGGTGAAGAAGAATGGATTTTTACATTCAAACATAAGCTTGCGAAAAGGAGAAAGATGACATAACAATGTAGAAAGTACATTTTTCTATAAGTTAATTGACCCAAGATCAAATCACGTAATTGTCTATACCACACAAGTCTAAAACCTTTGCTTGAGAGAGACTATCATAAAGCCATGAAAATTTGTAAGTTCTTACCAGGCGCCTTCGGTTTGGTGCTTTGGTGCGGACTTACATTTACAAGTTAATTGACCCGAGATGTGAAGTTGAGGAAATTCTAGGTGAGTTTGAGGATATCATGTTGGAGGGTATTCTAGATGGATTACGACCTATGCATGGTATATCATTAGATAGATCTGATTCCATGGTCTAGTTTATTGAATAAGGACAAATATAGGTTGATTCATGTGGAGTATGTGGAAACGAAGAAGCAAGTTAAAGAATTACTTGAGAAGGGTTTGATCATAGAGTCTCTCAACCTATATGAAGTTATTGCAATATTACCCTTGAAGAAATGAGTTGAGTAGAGGATGTGCACTAATTCTAAATCATGACAAGATTACCATCATGTATAGGTTTCCATTTCCATTCATGGTTGATTTGATGGATTGTTTATGTGGAGCACAATGATTCTCAAATATTGAATTGAAGAGTGGATATCACTATATCGATAAAATAAGGTGATGAGTGGAACATCAATTTTAAGACACGTAATGGATTCCATGAGTAATACCATTTGGGATAACAAACACATTAATCATGTTCAAAAGAATCATGAATGAAGTGTTGAATCCCTTTTAGGAAATTTTTTCATTGTGTATCTAGGTGACATTCTGATTTTTAGAAAGATGTAAGAAGAACATTATATCTATTTGCAGAACTCATTGTAATGTTTGGATGAAGAGAAATTGCTGGTAAACTTGAAGAAGTGTACTTTTATGAAGAAAGGGTTGGTGCACTTGAGGTTTTTGATATCCCAAGAAAGATTGAAAGTAGATCCTATAAAGGTGTGAGCTATAGTGTAGTAGCCATCACCCAAGGTTTTTCAAGTGTGAAGTTTCCATTGTTCGATGATATTTTACATGAATTTCATATAATTTTTAAAGGGATTCGTGCACTATTCACATAGGTGATGCAAGGAGATAAGAGGAGGTTTTGTGGGCTACAAAAACAAAATATGGATTTTAGAAGCTAAAGAAGGAATTCAAAGAGCAACTAATGTTTGTCTTGTTTAATTTCAGTAAAATATTGTAGGATGGTTGTGATGAAAGCATAACATCCATTGGAGATGTGAAAAACTCAAGATGGTCATCCTATAGCGTATTTCAAAAGAAATTAAATGATGTAAGGAAGAAGTATTCAATTTATGATCATAAATTCTATTTCATTGTGCAATTCATTAAGAAGTGACGACACTAATTATTTTCCAAATAGTTGGTGTTGTGTACGAACATCGTATTGCACTTCAATTTATAAAGTATCAAATAAATTTAGATCAAAGGCATATGAAAATGGGTTCAATATGTGTAAAGTTACTCATTTTTCTTGAAGCATATACATGGTAAGTAAAATAGAGTTGTAGATGTGTGAGTAAGAAGATATGTCTTGTGAATGAGATGCATGTGAAAGTGTTATGGTTTGATGATATGGAGTAAATGCAGTAGGAGGTGAATATTTAAAAAGGCATGAAAATCATACACAAAACCAATGAGAATTGTGTAGACACTAGAAAATGTACCTTGTGCATAAGATCTCCTATTAAAAAATACCAAAACATTATAAAACATACTAATACCAAAAAATCAAATAATCCAAAGAAAAATAAATAAATAAATATAAACCCTACAAAATGGTAATAAAAGACACCTCATCACTAATTTACTAACCTCGCCCACTCACATTGAATTCTATCTATCCCACCTACCCATTTGCATGCCCAATGCACTATGGATCCTTATCATCTCACCCATCCATGCACATTGCACATATATGTGTCACATTATTTTATGCACTCCAAAACTATAAAACACCACTCACCCCAATCATTTCAAACACCTAACTCTTTGTGCACTTGAGCCCTTACTTGATTTTTTGCTTCTTTGCTCACATATTTTAGTATTACAGGTATTGGAGATGTGAAGGTGGATCAAAAAGGATATGTACAACTTGTTGCATCACTGTTTAGCAAAATTCTAACATAGGTGTCATTCGTATTTTTGATTGGCTTACAATCTTCATGCAATTTTCATGAATCACAATGTAGATTGTCTTACGACCATTCAGGTATAATTTTTATTTGCATGCATTGTTTTGTCATTTTTTTCTTCAATAAAATATGTTTTATATCCTTAAACAGCTTTTGGATATGATTGAGGAAGGTCCCATAACCACAAAACTAACATTTATCCAAGTGTGTTTTTGTGCAAATTATAGATTCGCATCAAGAAGTTTTCTACCCACTTTATTTATTGAAGAACCCATGATTGTCCCTCACTTTTTCAATGGTAATGTAAGCCCATTTTTTAGTAGCATTGATGTGTGATTGTTATATCAACTAATATGTCTAACAGTGATCAAATCTACGCATACATTTTGGCAACCAGATGGGACCATTTTGGTTGTGGGTAAATTGCTTTGTTTTCTCGAATCCAATTGACTTGTTTTATTTAGGGTTTTGTTTCATTTCATTTATGTTTGTTTGATAGTTTTCCTAAACTTTTTGTTGTAGCTCTAACACTTGGTTTTTCATATTTGCTAAAAATACAAAAATAGGTCACAAGTCATTCACAACTCGGGACCGTGTTGTGATTTCTCTTGCCAAAAATCTAACAATCTGTTGTAAGGTAGTCATAGGCATGACTTTTTCGTAATTTTATTTATGTAAAAACATTAAAAAAAAAAAAATATTCTTAAGGGAAAGAATTGGGAATGAATATACATTAAATATAGGCTCGAATAAGGGTAAATACTCATTTGTATAATTGTGAGAAGTACTTGGGTATAATACCTAAAAATCATTGTGAGGAGTACCACATGAACCCCGAAGTAGCTAACACATTGAGAGGACTCACCGGTGAAAAGGGTCAATGACCCAACCTGATTGACTAGTTCCACCCGTGAGGTAGATCCAATGTTGTCTGTGGTAATGACCCCATCTTGATTGATCAAGGGGTAAAGTCTCGTGATTAGAAATTTTCTAGTGAATAAGACTCATTCGGATAAACTCAGTAAATAGTGTAGACACCCTAAAATATATCATTACACATTCTAAACTTTTAAAATCATCTCGTAATTACTTCATAGTACATTACAAATTTTTTAACCAATTTTAATATATTCTCGCCATTCTATGGCATTTAATGGCATTTTACGACATTGTCCCGCAACTCCCTTAATCATTCCTATTTATCACGGATGGTCTCAAATAATTAAATATTTGTGCTATGAACCCTATCACACTCATATCCTATTCCTAAGATTAATTAATTAATCCTATCACTCTTATTATTCACCCCTATCCCATTAGCTAATTTTATTCGCTAATTTCATATTAAAATAATTAAATAAATCCTACATATATCCATTTCCACCTCACCTCTTATTCACTTTGACTTCGCTAATTAACATCTCAAGTTAACTAGAGAAAAACAAATCAAATAAATATTAAATCATTAAATATATGCAAGAGGACAAGTTTAGATTAAATCAAATCATGCATTTGAGTTAACTAAACATATCCCATAAAGCATGAAATTCCAAAATTAAAGCAAATCTCCCCAAAGCTAAAACTCACGTCACTTTTTTGGGTGAATAAAATAAAAGACATGAATTTAATATTTCAATGCAAAAGATAAAAATATTCAAAAGGCATGCCACCTTTGCCAACTCAATGATAACTCATTCAATCAAACTCAAAACAACAACTTATCTTTCTAATCAAGTTGGAAAATCAAACAAATATCTCCAATCATGTTTTACTTAGCTTTATATTTAACAAATCAATCACACAAATCAAGGATTTGAGATTCTCTTCCCTCATCTATAAAAAAACACTCATTCCTCTCAATTTATCATCTTTTGTAAGTTTTGAAATTTACATCATTATTGTGTCAAATTGCCATTCAATTTTACACATCATTATGTTGTCCAATTGATCACCAATCAATTCAATCATTCATTCAATCACTTTTCTTGTAGCTAAAATCTACATCATGTATACACCTAATTTTTCACTTTTCATCTTTCATACATGTTACTAACAATTTCCTTTATGTAGATAAGGGTCACTGATGCATCTATTTCTTGAGCGGGTTCCTTAAGGGGCCTTCTGAGAATGGGGTATGACTATTCACATGGTCATTATGGGTTAGAGATAGTACACAGAGAGAGTATCACTATGTGGTCCTAGCTTTAGTTATCCTTACATTAGTTATCCTTTTCCCTTTATGTCTCATACACATTGTACTCCCAATACCTTGCTTACATTTCACCATTTGGCACCTTATTCATCCATTTTATTGATCTATGACACCTCTTTTCACTTTACATGACATTTAACATCCTTGGTTGACGCCATTTCATGTGGTGTCGATGTTAGGTTTTTCCCTACGGTGACACCATTATCTCGCAGTGACGGCATCATATATATATGGTCACGACACCCATACATTAAGAAGAATGGAGGCCGAATCTCAATTACGAGCCGATTGCTATGCTCTCTTGCACCAACTTCACATTTACTCTCTTTACCCTTGGTTCATCTTGCATTAGACTTGGATTATATTAGACACTCTTCTTGGTTGGATTGCTCGCACTACTAACTCATCTATAGTGAGACTAGGACAAAAAAAAAATTTCCCTTATCCACCCAATAGCGATTCTCTCTTGGTGTGATGCTTCTTTAGAGAGATAGATGCATTAGCGACCAACCCATAGGTAAGTGATCTAACTCTCATTTTCATTTTTCATAGATTAGTGCATTTCCTTCCCCATTGCTCTATGTTATCTTAGCATTGTATGAACATTGATGTTAGTTATCATATGATCAACTCCTTACCTTTCCTTTCAGTTATATTCCATTTTCATTATAGTAGTATAGATTGTGCATGTTTGAATTATCACCCATCGATCTATATCTCTCTCCCATCAATTGATATCATAAGAGGGTACTCTCCTCTATCTTCACCACGGGCCTTGGAAACCATAGGTTCACCTAGTGCAGGGATTACTGTCCTATAGATAAATAACCTTAGCGCTCTTTATAACCCCTTTAAATCAACCTGCTATATGTCGATTCATGTGTGCCTCCTATTTATTGCCTCAATACCCTTGTAGAATGAAAAACTTAGGAGTGTAAGCCATCAAGGCACATTCTTGGCCCGCCAAAATTTTTTGGTGAACCCAATGTGAGTCTTATAGACCTCCTGATCGAGAACAACTCATTAAAAGGATTCATCTCCAAACTTGATATCATTCCAAATCACCAAAAATTAGAAAAATCTCAAAAACTAGGTTACATAGACACCATCACCCAGGGGTGATATTATTTGTTTCAACACAAATGTTCCCCGACGCTATCGACCCATGTGTAAGCTTTCTAGAGGTCCAATCCTTTTTTATCATGTGATCCTGTCTCGTGATGCCATCAACCCCTATGCAAACATTTGTCGTGGTTGATTGTGTTTGGAACACATATTCCCATAACCCTATTTTAGCTCCCAAATTACAAAAATGTCACCTCTAAGGATAGTTTTGACATACCTGAACCCCTTAAATTTCTCCATGGGATATTCCTTTGCACCTACATCTCCTCTTCATGCTCCTAAATGTGCTAGTTCTCATTCTACAATCACTAACCTTACTAGTCACCCTAATCTCACCCATGAAATTCAACTATCCCAACCTTGTCTCTTTGAACAATCGGACCAAGGTCGCCGAGTAGAATGCAATGTGGTTGAGGTTAAGAAAATAGATCCCAGATTCGTTATTAATAATCTCAACAACAATGATTACTTTACTCCTGAAAGGGATGGAGATTTTCAAAGGATTTCCACCAATGCCATGGAAATGACCATGTCCCATCCTAACCATGGAATACGCTATCATGATGTAGACACAAAATTACGCACTTTGGGTAATTATCTAGTCTTGATTACATACTACTATTCATATGATTCCTAAGTAAGAAAAGTACTAATTAACCCATGTATTTGGCCACCTTTCTTTGTCTTTTTTTTTCATTTCAGTCTTGTACCCTTACTTGCTCAGTCTACCTTTTTATACTCTAGTTTTTATCATCTTGGACACCAGTGCCTAGCCAGGACGCCAACGTTAGGAGCCCTCATACCCTCTAGGCATCCTTGGCCCCTTTGTACTTTACTCACACTTTTTGTGTCCTTTCTATCCATTTTTAGCATCTTATCTTTTTGGTAGTCATCATTTTTAGGGTTAATTACAAAATTCAAGAAAAGGAATCATATAAATATAAAGTTATGTGATGATAATAAAGGACCAAATACTAAGCATTAGCTATGACACCCTAAGTTTGCATCCATCAAGGATCTATATGAGCTCCATTGCTTCCATCTAGCACCATCACAAGGGACACAAGGGTTGGTTATTCTACATACACTTTATAGGAGGGAAGTTCATTCTATTCCATGCACACATCTATTACATTTATTTACATCTAGCTACTTTCTCACTATCAAGTGTGACTTGCACAAGAGCCACTTAGGGCATAATTTTGTGCACACACACATAACTACATTGGGTCTTGAGATGTAGTGCAATGATCAGTCATAAGTTCACCATTGTGACAACTGAGGATAGTCTGACCCCTCATTCTGCATCTTTTTTTTAGGATTTGATGTCTATTTGAGGGTTTTATAGGTTCATATTTCATTGCAAGTTTCCAGTGACCTCAATGATCATTGTGCGACCTCAGAGAGACCAAAGTAAACTAACAATGAACATATTGGGACCACTCAGAGGAGGTTTCCTGAGCTTTTCCACATACCTAAGTGCCCAAAAATAGGCCTAGGGTGCTAATGGGTGTCTTTGTCCCTCTCCAAGTGCCCCAATCTAGCCTATCTCTCCAGATCTACATTTTTTGGGTCTTTATTTGATACTCCTTTTGCTCTTTTCACCTGGTCAACACTTCAGTACACTCCAAATTTATTATGAATTAGCTAAGTACCTCTTTCTCTCTTTGGTAAATTATGGTTTCATAATTTATTGCTTAGTTTTCTTGGGTGTAATTTATATACTTAATTGCATATTTATTTTACTTTATATAATAACATCATATTAGACTCTTATTTCTACATTTTAGCTTAATCATTTTGGTGAACTTGACATTTCCTTGCCATAGGATCCACTAAAACCCTCATGGCTAAGAATAGTTCTTCTCCTCCTAGGCCAACCATGCCTCATGTTAGCATTAATCCTATTTATGATGACACAACCATAGCTAAACTTAGCACTCTTTATCACAACACTATTCTCCCAGATGATACTCAAAGGAAATTGTTAGCTAATGAATGCAATATTCCTATTACCTTTGACCATTCTACCATTAGCATTGTTTTTGATCCAAATAAGTTTTATGACTATACTCCATGTTATCCTGTAAGCAATAGGACTCCTCCACCTTCCGTTATTTCTGTTGAAACTCTAGATGAGGTTATTATCGATTATTTTCTTGGTCTTGATTGCGATAGTACAGATAACACACATGATGAGAGTATACATGCGCATGATGTTGTTTCTCATACTAGTCAGGGTGATTTATAGTTACATCTCATACTCCTTCCATTTCTGAAAATGTTTCTAATAATGCATCGCATACTAGTTCTCCGCCTCCTTCATTATATGTTGGTGATACACTTAATGTCATCTTTCATTTGAATCTTTGTATGATATTGATGAGGCACATGATAGTAATGATTCTAATTCTTTTCATACTTATGAATGTGAATTTTCTACTCTACTTTCATCTTCCTCTCGATTTTGTCTCTAGTAACATGCATGATTCATCTCCTTATATTACATCATCTACTAATAACGCTTCCGATACTAGTCCTACTACACTTCCTATTACTTCTTCAAAACCTATATATGTGTGCCCTTAGTATCGGTATATTCTACGCTTCTTCTCTTGACATCCCTATGATCACTCATAATGGAAAGATAGAACCACTCAATACACCATCTACATCTCCTACTATTCCCTCAAAGGATATCTTATCACTCATGCATGTTGTGAGTCAATTACAATCTTAGGTTCAATATCTCATGCTTGAAAGCAATTATCTTCTAAAAATTCTTTGCATGACAACCCTATTCTAAAAAAGATTCACAATTCATGATTCCCTAAGGATTTCATTATGCCTACAAATTCATGCTTTGATGGTACTAGAGATCCATATTTGCATCTTAAACATTATCATCTAGCTATGGCTCCCTACTCTACTGATTGTTTGTTTCTCAAATATTTTCACCATAGTCTTATTGACGACACTCTCCAATGGTACACACATATACCGTGTCGATCTATTAGTACCTATTGGGAGATGGAAGAGACCTTCCTTCAATGCTTTATACTTAATAATGGCCCTAAAGTCACATATGATCATTTACCTGCTTGCATCAAGGCATGACAAAGCCCATTATTGATTACATTTTATGTTTCAATGCTTACATTCATCAGTTAGTTTTTTTCCAGACCCATTGACTTAGAAATGCAATTCATTTTTTGTCATGGCTTGATTCCTCCTTTAAAACAACACTTGCAATATGATACATGCAAATCATTCACACTCTTATGATATAAGTTCATCTATTTAGAAACATGATCTCATTTTTTAGTGTGTCATAGATCCTCCTCCTCATTCTCCTACTTGCTGCATCATCTAGCTCTTCTCCTCTTCCATCTGTTGAGCATCCTCCTAGGTCTCTAGCTCCTCCACCTCATAAGAAAAATTAGTTTGCTTCATCACATATGACATCTCTATCCCCTCCACAGGAACTGTTACACTTTTCTCATGACGGTAGGCCTCATGATGTGTTGCGTGTTTTTCTTGACAAGTGCATGATTCACTTACCTTCTAATCAACATCATCCACCTCATCGCTTTCACCAGAAACGTGATAGACCATATTGTAATTATCATCATATCAATTGCCATTTTGACAATGATTGTAGTTCCCTTCATGACCGATTACAACAATTACAAGACAAGGGTATCATTTCCTTTGACTCTCGCTCTCGTAAGTGGTCTATGTATTGAATTCCACACCATGCAAGTGTGCTTTTAGTTCATTCCACTTATCTCCTACTACACATCCACTCCTAAGTCATCGATATCTCATGCACTTCCTACCGCTCCATCACCCATCATCGGCACAGAGTTGCACCCACATTCATTTTGGTTCATACACTCATGTTACTCATATGCCACATGCTTCCACTACTCCACACCCGCTTGGTCTTTGGTTGGGGATTTTCTCACCTTACCTCATAATGACACACTCATTTTCTTATGATTCTTACATGATCTGTTGAGGGATTTCTTACAATAAGAACCCATTTCATCTACCCATTATATCTATCTCATACATACTCATTCATACATGTATACCTTTATCATACATCTCTTTCTTATACAATACACTATATCATCATCTGTCACTCCAAACTTCATTCATTGAATAACACACCCATCATCACACACTTGGGGGCATCACACTTACTCCCCCACACCTTTTAGAATTATCAATTTTCATACATCTTACACACATCGCATCTAGTCTTTACAATTGTATCATCATTTCCCAATGATGCACTCTTGTGCTATGGTTCACATTTGACTATTTCAGGGAATACATACACATGAACCTCACACATTACACTACACACTACAATTATACTCTTCACATATCACACGATATTTAACCTCTTTCTTGTAGCATCTATTACACACTTCACACATCACACATCATACACTTAGGACATCTTCTCTCATAGCTCTACTATACACTTTGTGTCTCATTTGCTATACACATTCATTCATTACATCTCTCTCTTTATTTACTTATACATGCTTTGTCATCACCTATGATGCACTCTAGTTCCATGGCCCATACTCGACTACTAAGGATATACATCTCAAATGGACCTCATCACACTTACGCGTTTAATCACTCAATCAATCAATCACTCACACACTTACACTCTACACTTTGAACTTTGAAGATCACAACTTTCTATTACACACATTTAGACCATTTCTCGATGACGCACTCTTGTTTATGGTTCATTCTTGACTTCTAAGAGGGGGGCAAATAAATGAACCTCATTACATACATACACATCCACTCGAGGGGCACACTTATTCTATCATTCACACTACATTCCATTCCATCTCATCCACAACATACTACATATCTTGGTTGCATTTAGTCTTGCTTACATTTACTTGTTACATGCACATCTTATTACACATGCTAGATAGATATCTTGTATGTCATTATCTTTATCATACACACATGTGCATCACTTTCCTTTCTAGTTGATCATAGATTATACAGATCTATTACATGTAACATGGATGCTTGGCACAATACCTATTACCAATCCCACATAGGCTCATGGGGGCATCCACTTTCATACACTACAAGTGCTATTATTTCATTTTGTTTCATAACACACTAATTTATTGGAATTATACACACTTTGACATAATTTTTATCTTTCTAACATGCTAACGGGTACTTCATGTGCAACATTTGTTATGTAGGACTATTTATTTCCATGGTTGTTCATACATTGCTTATCATTGCTTTGTTCTTTTTCTGCTCTTGTTGTGGGATTTTCCCTTTGTCTTGTGTGCACACTTGTCTGCTTGTAGCCACTTTACAGGCCTTGATTTTTGTGACATTGTGAGTGATGTCCCATGTTTATAACTTGATTTTCATAGTCTACATTGTTCTTCTTGTTTACATGTTTACTTGCATCTTAGCTTACATTGTATTGTATGCTTACATTTTGTTTATACATCTCATGTTTGTCTTTTATTATACTAACACTTGTCTCCCAACCACTTTTTTTGTGTGCCTTGGTTTTTACTAAGCACATTCCCTTTCCCCTACAAGGCACAATTTCATCATAGCAATCGGTCATCCTTTTTAGGCCGCATACTCCTTTAGTGACATCATGCACCCAAATGAGGGGGAGCATCATTTGGGTGAATCAATCACCCCATACAACGTTATACACAACACAACATAATACCATTATACAAAATAGTTTTTAGTTTCAGACATGGCTCAAAATCAAACTTGGGTCCTTAACAAAGCAATGTCCTTTCTTGGATGCTTGTAACCAGGGTAATTACACATTGATTGGTAGTTCAACACAATCTACAGAACTCCACACAACGGATTTTACAGGACATATAGTCCTTAACACTTTCACTAATTTTTTACACACCATATGCAGTGGTGTCCTACATTATGGGAAGCAATTAAAGGTTGGAGGATAACACTAAACTTTTCTCCCTACACTTCTTCCATGACATTGGCGTGAGATCACCCCAAAAAATCGCATGGTTGGCACAATTGGCATGAGATCACCCAAAAACTTGGTCTTTTACAACATCTTTAAATCCTTTTTACATCCCTTTTCTCATCATGGATCAGGTGCACATGTTCCTTTTTCACATTTTTTAGCATTTTTACATACTTTTTACACATACGGATACATGTATTTGAATACTTGTTTTCTCTTCTCTTTTTAGTCCGTCTATATGGGAAGCGATAGTCAACATCAACATCATCACAATAATAACAACATGTACATCAGTGACATCTACACATGCGTTTCCACCCTAGGTTCATTTTCATCATCAATTTTTACACTTTCTCCTCCTTAGCATCCATGCTTCACATTTTTATCACTCCATGCTTTGTCTAGTCCCTTGGCACACTTTCATCATCAATCTACATGGTTATCATGTACGCATCTCTATTTACTTTATGTTACCGAGATTTTCGCTCACCAACATAAAGTGAGGGAAAATGTAGACATAAATCACGCACTTTGGGTAATTATCTAGTTCTAATTATATACTACTATTCATATGATTCCTAAGTAAGAAAAGTACTAATTAACCATGTCTTTGGCCACCTTTCTTTGTCTTTTTTGTTCCTTTCAGTCTTGCACCCTTACTTTTGCTCAGTCTACCTTTTTATACTCCTAATTTTATCATCTTGGACACCGACATCCAGCCAGGATGCCAACACTAGGCACCCTCATCCCCTATGGGCTGCCTTGACCCCTTTGTACTTTACTCACACTTTTTGGGTCCTTTCTAGCCATTTGAGAATCTTATCTTTTTGGTAGTTGACCTTTTCAAGGGTTAATTACGAAATTAAAGCAAAGGAATCATATAAATATAAAGTTATGTGATCATAATAAAGGACCAAACACTAATCATTATCTATCACCACCTAAGGTTGCATCCATCAAACATCTATGAGCTCCATTGCATCCATCTAGCACCATTACAAGAGACACAAGGGTAGGTTATTCTGCATACACATCATATGAGAGAAGTTCATTATATTCCATGCACACATCTATTACATTTATTTACATTTAGCTACTTTCTCACTATCAAGTGCGATACACATGATAGCCACCTAGGGCATAATTTCACAAACACACACACACACATAAAACTACATTGGTTCTGAGATGTAGTGCAATTCTTAGTCGTAAGTTCACCATTGTGACAACCGAGGACAGTCTGACCCCTCATTCCACATCTTTCTTTTTAAGGATTTGATGTCTATTTGAGGGTTTTGTAGGTTCATATTTTGTTATAGGTTTCCAACGACCTCGATGATCATTGTGCAACCAAAGGTGACTAACACCAAACACCTTGTGACCAACTAAAGGAGGTTTTCTAAGATTTTCTGCATACCTAGACACCCAAAAATAGGCCTAGGGCACCCACAGTGCCCATGTCCCTCTTTAGGTGCCCCAGTCGAGCCTATCTCTCCAAATTTATATTTTTGTGGGTCTCTGTGTGACGCTCTCTTTCGCTTTCTGTTCACCTAGTCAAGACTTTTGGTACACTACAAATTTTATCGTGAATCATCTAAGTACCTCTTTCTCTTCTTTGTAATTAGGGTTTCAATTTATTTCTTAGTTGCTTGGATGTAATTTATGTACTTAAGTGCATATTTATGTTACTTCTACAATAACATCAGATTAGGCTCTTATTTCCACATTTAGCTTAATCACATGATCGGGCTCCTCCCTACAAGAATGATCAAGGTGAGTCTCCCATAACTCCCACTAATGAACATGATAATCATGAACAAATGCCCACAAATAAAGGTCATTCTTCTTCTATGGATCCTAACATGGTGATAATAAAAGTCCTAAATCAAATAACCTTATCCCAAGATATTGCCACAACTAATATGATCCAAATGTAAAATTAGATGTTCTGAAGGACATCTCAAAATGTGGTGCCTAGCATACCCTCTTACACACCTCCTCCATTAGTGGATGCACATGGGAATCCTATTCCTCCTTCACCAATTCGGAGCAAGATGTTACAAGATGTCTAAAAACGACCCTTTAGCTCCACACATTGTTATTGTGGACTTGGGAGAGACTATCCCTACCATCTCTTATTTTGGTTCTACTGCACTCCAACCTCTATCTCAAAACATTTGGCAATCTCTATAAAGAATGGATTCAAAAAAACACTTATGCAACTACTAAACTTCTAGAAAATACTTTCGTAGGTGATGTAGACACTAAATCACACACTTTGGGTATCTATTTAGTCCTGATCACATACTACTATTCATATGATTACTAAGCAAGAAAAGTATTAATTGACCCATGTCTTTGGCCATCTTTTCTTGCTTTACGCTGCCTCTATTGATCTTACACTCCTTATAGCACAGTCTATCTTTTCACACTTTTACATTTCTCACTCACGGACACCAACTCCCAGCTAGGACGCAATCACTAAGCGACCCCATTTCCTTTAGTCACCCCTGACCTCTTTGTACTTTTCTTACATCTTTTGGTTCCTTTTTAGCTATTTATGCATCTTATCTTTTTGATAGTCAGCCTTTTTGAGGTTAATTATGAAATTTAAGCAAGGGAATCATATGAATATAAATTTATGTGACCATAATAAATTACCAAGATCTAAACATATTGCTATCATCACTTAAGGTTGCATTCACAAGCATATAAAGAATGTCATTGCATACAATTCATAGGAGGGTAAGTTCATTTTTCCATGCGCACATTTATTTAAATCTTTTACATCTAGCTTCCTGGCTCGCTATGAAGTGTAATTGACACAAGAGCCACCTAGGGGCACAATCTCTCACACACACATAAAACTACATGGGGTCTGTAATGTAGTGCAATGCTCAATTGTAAGTTCAATTTGTTGACAACCAAGGACAATCTAACCTCCCATTTTTCATATTTACTTTTTAGGATTTGATGTAGTTTGGGGTTTTGCAGGTTATATATTTATTGCAAGTTATCAGTGACATTGACAATCACTGTGCGACATTCTAGTGACAGAAAACGAAGAGTTGCAACGAATCAGTGACCCTATGAAATTCATTTTTTGAGCATATGCATAGACTCTGGCACCTAGACAGGGATCCTAGTGCCTACGCACCCTAATACTTCCCTAGGCACCTTGGTCCATCCTTCCTCTACACTTCTACATTTTTCTGGGTTTGGTCATGACCTCCTATGTTCTAGTTTTCCACCTTCACACACCGCTGGGAATATTGCAAACTTAGATAAGTATTCTAACTATTCATTGCACTAATGGTTTCATTTACTTGTTTATTGCTTACACCACTTCATGTACTTTACTACTTTATTTATCACTATGACTCTAAAATAACCTATCTAGTGTTTAAACAAAAGCTTTATTTTTGTAAAATCTTTTGTCAACTCAACATGAATCCATAACCTTCCGATATCCATCCGATATATTCTATAACACATTCATAGATGCATTTTCTTAGCACATCACTTTTCCATCCAATACTCTTGTTGATCTTACTATTTTTGACAATGATCCACCCTTATACATCATGATTTTCATCAATAATGTGGGTGTCAAATGAACTATAGTCGGTAATGGATCTGAGCTTAATCATGCAATTTATCATTCATTGAATCTATTGGTCTTTATATTGCTTATGTTAATCCTTTCTCCATTTGTCTTCATGTATATGATGGTTCCATTCATACATGCATAAGCCATATCATCACCAAGCCAAGAACCCTTCATATAGTTTCTTTTTCATTGAACTTCTAGTTTAATACAATTGCTTACTTGGTAGACCATGGATTTATGCCATGCAAGCAATACCTTATTTAGTGCATATATGTGTTAAATTCTTACATGAGGTTGTAGAATATACATTCGTTGGTGATCATGAGCCATTCAAATATTACAACTGAAATTCAACCACTACACTCCCTACTCTAATATATGTTACTAGTAATGAACCACAACCCATGAATTCTTTGGATCACTTATCACCACTTGTAGGTGTTATTTTCATGTTAAGCACTGTCACATCTGCATCATTTCCCGCTCTTGCTTCTACAAATGATATGGTACTTTATCAGGGGTGTGTCCAAACATCAAACGTCATCCCAACTACTTCACTTTCTTATGTACAACCACCATTGACACGTCCTCATTTTATGTGCATGATTTTCATGAATGATTCTCATTGGGAACATATTCCATTTGATCCCACTTTCTTCTATATTATATGTACACATGATGGCTTGACTCGGCTAGGCTTTTCATTTGATGACCTCTACCCTCCACCTCATGATCATCATCTCTATCGTGGATTTATTCCTATTAAAGTCGCTTATGGTCTTCACGTCTTTCACCTCACTTTATTTCTTGCACAAACTCCTCACACTTCTCCATTTACACTAGGGTAGTCTTGGCTTGACTATATTAGGGGAACTTTAGATCCAGATCATATTGATATCTCATTTCTTATGCCCTTTGGACATGTCTTCATTTGCAATGATTCATTTCTTGGCTATTCACAAAATCTTACTTGATGGTATGCACATGGTTTTCAACTACCTCCTTTCACTAATGAAGAATATGCTATGGACATGTATAATTTATGCCTCAATGGATCTTTACTCGATGAACCTAATACTATTGCTTACTAATTCTCTCGATGCTTCTTCATTTCACTTCGACCATGACAACAATGATCTCCTAAACGATGTTACATGATTGTACTCTTCCTTACACACTTGGCGGCATCATGCTTATTCTTATCACCCCTCTAACGTTGTCGGGTTTCTCACACTTCTACCATTTCACTTATTTCTTTTCAAATAGTCTTTTACATACATCTTACACATCTTGATACACTACTTGTATTGTCATTACCCTATGATGCACTCTTATGCTTTGGTTCACACTTGACTATTGAGGGCATACTATACACATGAACCTCAAACACCGTACACTTCATGCATTACACATTCATCACATCTCTTTCTTGCAGCCTCTATTACACATCATACACACTACACATTTCACACTCAACACATTCACAACATATCTTTCTTGCATATAATTTTACACGTTGTATTCATTACCCGATGATGCACTCTAGTCTCATGGTTCATACTCGAATACTAAGGGTTTCAATATAAAATGAACCTTTCCACACTCACTCACTAGCTCATTCATATATTCTTTATTCTCTACACTTTCACGATTATATCTTTCTAGCGCACCATTTAAAAAAATTTCTGATAATGCACTCTTGTTCTATTGTTCATTCTTGACTTGAGGGGTCATTTATAAAAGAACCTCATCTCATGCATACTCATTCACTTCACTCGGGGCCATTCTTCTCATATCACACTCATACTACATTTCATTCCATCTTATCCACAATATATTGCATATCTTGGTTGCACATTGTTCTTACTTGCTTATACTCGCATGTTACACTTTGCTTACTATGTTCATTAGATATTTTGTATGCCATTATTTTTTCTATACACACATACAATTTACTTGTTTTCTAGTTTTAAATGTAGAATTTATACAAATCATTACACACAACATGGATGTTTGGCATAATACCTCTTACCGCCCACAACAGCTCTCTGGGCATCCACATTGGTACACACTTCAGGTGTTATCATTTCATTTTATACTATGTCCTATTCATACTAGCACACTACTTTATCAGAACATACATGCTTTTGACATAATTTATATCTTTCTAACATGCTAATGGGTGCATCATGTGAAGCATTTTCCTTGCAGGGACTATTTTTTAGCATGGTTGTCTGATGATTTTCTTATTATTGCTTGTCACTATTTTCCATTATATGCCATTTTTTGTAGGCTTTGCCCTATGTTTTGTTTGATCACTGCTTGTATTATTTTTTCCATTTCAACCCCGATTGTATTGCGACATTGTGAATGATGTGTCATGTTTCAGAACTCCATTTTGTAGTCTACAAGTGTTTCCTATATGCATGCTTGTTTGCACTAATACTTTTTCTAGCCATTATTTGCATGTTACTTGGTTTCTACCAAGCACATTTCCTCCTACATGCATGTATCCGTTCAACATGGGGTCATTTTTGGATGCATCCTCCTAACGAATGTCGCATGCACTTTAAATAACGGGTAATATATCGGTGAATCAATCACCCCATTCAATAATATACAATCACATTTCAAAGCATAGTCTCCAAAATTTGAGATAGGGATTAGAATCGACATGGATCCTTATTCCAAAGACAAAAACTAGTGCCCAGATACATACTTGGACACCTAGGTGCTTCTGTCCCTTCCTAGGTGCCTATGACCCGAGGGAAAATATAATTTTTTTCTCGTATCATCACGATTGTTAGTAGTTCATAGAGCGGTTGGCACAAAGATAGGAACATTCCTCCAACAATCAGTTTACAGTTTATCTTCCTTTTTCTTTAGATAAAACTGGATCGAAATGATCAAACTTGAGCAAGACAGGATCACACGATTTGTAGTGGTGTGTAAATTTTGGGAAGCTATCAAAGGATGGAGAATGCTACTAGACCTTTATCCCTACACTTCTTTTGCCGTCGCATTAGATCACCCCAAAACTTGCGCTTGGTGTGAGATCACTTGAAAAACTTTCTCTTCTACAACATCTTCAGGATCTTTTTATCTCTTTCACTCATCATGGATCAAGTGCAATGTTCCTTTTTCTATTTTTTTTCATTTTCCACACTTTTAACATGCATTTCATACATCTAGATCAAAACTTTTCTATATACACTTATTTGTCTACTTGTTCATTCTTCTCTTTTGTAGGTCTGTCCTTATGGGAAGTTGTAGTCACATCAATCACACCACATTAACAACAATCAATGTCAACAATAGGTATAATCACGACATCTACACGTACGCTCTCGCCCTAGGGTCGTCATCATCACAATCACGTTTTTTACTTCCTCTTCTCTAGCTTCCATGCTTCACTTTTTATCACTCCACATTTTTTTCTTCTCTTTTGGCATGCTCTTCATCATCGATCTACATGGTTTTCAGGTACATATCTCTATCTACTTTATGTTCTGAGATTTCACTAAACAACATAAAATGGGGAAACTGTAGACACTAAATCACACACTTTGGGTATCTATTTAGTACTTATCACATACCATTATTCATATGATTTATAAGTAAGTAAAGTATTAATTGACCCATTTATTTGGTCATCTTTTTTTTCTTTATGTTACCTCTATTTATCTTACACTCCTAACCCATTCTATATTGTTGAGCAGAGAATACTTAATAAAAGGCACACAAGAGGTCCGTGCGGGAAAATAGGGCATGTTCAAAGGCGCGAACAGATAAGGAAAACATGTGCGCGGAGGATAAGTCATATTTCGAGACTTGGCCATTTTTGCACATAAGGATCTATTTTTAGAGATGGCGTGCAAAGCACATAAATGAGGTAGATACTTGTGCACCACACATTGGCTATTTTTTTAGGATCAACTACAAATGCAAGCTAAGAATAGGTTTATCACTATCAGTTAACTAAAGGAAGTCTATTATTAGCACACTTGCATGTGGGGCTATGAATGTAAAAAGCATGTAGCTAATAATAGCATGCAACCTATTTTAGGATTGGATAAGTGGTGAAGGGAAAGTCCCCACCCTTATAAATATGTAGTGAACTGCGTAGTAGAAAAAAATATATATTACGGAATGAAGAGAGACATATATATATATATATATATATATATATATATATATATATATATATATATATATATATATATGTATGTATGTATGTATGTATGTATGTATGTATGTATGAGTATGGACTACTATATGGGACTACTATATCAGATCTGCATGTATGGGCATATAATTCCATTACTATAAGAAGCTTATGTGTAATTGTCATATTTAATACAATGGAGGATATTGGCTGAATCTAAGTGTTAGTTCTGTGTGTATTTGGATCTAGTATGTTCTTGATTTCATCATGGTTAATACTTAATTTGTTCTCCTTAGAAATAGATCTGGCATACTCTGTAGAATGATGTATTAATAATGGAACTACATGTATTAAGTCTTCATCATGCTAACATCCTGCAACAACAACCCTAAAGAGGGACTTAGTACCTTTGCGCACTTTGGGTGAGCACTCAGTCTAGGCTGAGTGATGTGTCATCATGCCTAGGGTATTATTGGGATTATATTACTGAATTCTAGGATACATCATTGGTTCCATTGTTGGGACCTCTTTTTCAGTTATTTTCGGGATGGTTCGCAATGAATACATACTGGTTGACCTTAGTAAGTGTTGAAGAGTGGATACATGATCTGGAAGAAGAATACGCATGGTGGTTCAACACTGGATCTAAGTTTAACACACGCGTATGGGTGGAATAAAACCTGTATGACAATTTATATGAGAGCTTATTTGTTATCTTTCCAATATAATTGTACGAGTGGTTGATTGTGTATGCATCTAAGTGGAATTGGAGGTATCACGCACTTGTTTGGACACAAGAAGAATTTTAGGCCCTTTATGATGTTGATCTGATTTGGAATCAAGCTATGGATACATGGTGTTTTGAACAATTATATTTTGAGTACTCAAATTCCACTTATTCATGTCCAAAAGTAGCTGAATTATGGTTTTTAAGATATCCAAAGGGAACTTACCTGCAAGGCATCCCAATGGCGATCAATATCCTGATGGTAACTTTGAATTTGGAGAGTAAACTAATGGCTAACTAAACCCCACCACACGTGGGGGAAGGAGCAGGTTTGGTGAAGGATGACAGGCCTAGTGGAAGAAAGGCAAAGAGAGGAAAGGCGCTTTATGTATAATGAGACACACGAGAGGGAGATCGAGAAGAAATAGGAGGTTGTTGAAAAAATGTAGTTATGGAGAAAGATAGTTTAGGAAGGAGTTGAAGTTCACCCGTAAGACATGGAACTCGAGCCTTAGGCACTCCCCATTTGGGAAAACATGATAGGGAACCCTCTCTCAACCTCACGTAGAAGTGTACCGGTAGAGAGACGACCTGGCCGTGGGCACACATCCGAATCCACCTATCAACCTTTCCCTTGTGCTTGGTTTTCTAGAACTAGTATAACAAGCAGTTAGCAAGCTAATTCAAGCGGTGGAAGAGTAGGAGCAAGTCTTATAAGAGGCATAATAATGGCGTAACAAATGACTTCATTGTTATATGGGAGAAAATTTTTGTGTGTATCATCAACAAAAATACAAGCGTGCCAATTTTTGGCCTAACTTCTCGGGAGTGGTAATGCTTCACGAGACCATTGGGGTATAGTTCCATTCTACTATTGGGACATAGGAAGTACATATTTATGTCCAACCCCATTACTGAGTTCGAGATCAAGAGGCATAGGTAGCTCTAGTTCATGAAAATGGTTCTAGAGGCGGGGGAAGTACATGAGGTTACGGATCGGTGGACAAGGTCTGCACCAACCCCATAATATTTACATGGAAATGTCTCTTTGTCTTCCAGAGTATAGGGGCATAGAAGATGTTTGAACATGTGCATATGTGTGAAATATTGTGGCACATAAAAGGAATCACAGCTTTTGATCGTAGGGAAATCCAATTTGCTACTACGTTACAAGGGCACGCACACATCCTAGTACAAAAATTTGACCCTGATCGAATTACGTGAGACTCGTCAAGCCTTAAAAGATCCATTCTTTAAAGAATTTCACATCCTTGACTTTGAGCATAAGAGTATAAGTGCTCTCAAGGATATTAAGCAAGGCACTACTGAGAGTGTTAGAGAGTATGATGACCATTTTAAAATGTTGTTATCTAAGATTTCTTATGATATACACGCAAGCTAGCATATACAATGGTTTGTTGGGGGTCTGATTACCCCTTTTAGAAGGGCGCTATCACATAAGACATACATTGATCTGCATGAAGCATTAGAAGCAGCTCTACGTGTTGAGGCAGTTGGGAGTATTGACACTGGCGTTAGCCCATTCTTAGAGGCAAAAATTGTAGCTATGGCAAAGCAGTTAGAGAAATTATTGGCAAATGCAGCCCATAAAACACACTCAGGGATTTGGTGTACATATTGTGAAGTGGAAGCTCACACAAAGGATAGTTGAATCCATACATTCATTTTTGTTAGATCATGAGATCTATCATTTTTATCATGATGCTATCCACTGTCCTTTGTTACAACACACGATAAGGAAGAATGTATCCTGCTATTGTAAAATTTTCCGGTCCTTGACCCATGATACGGAAGATTGTAGATTGATCGGTCAAATCCATGATGCCATAGACATTGGTGTACAACAGACAAGTGTAACTGATAATTCTAAAAACAAGAATGAGCACCAGGATTGGGATCACAGTCAAGAACGATATGAAAAGAATGAGGGGTGTTTTGAGGGAGATCGTGGAAGAGGATGCACATATCGAGGTGGATATGGAGGATGAGGCCATGGTGGAGGAAGAGGTGATTTTCCTTATGGAATGTGTTATACATGCGGGTCTCCTGACCACTATAGGTGTGAATGTCCCCAAAATATTACATGTTCTTTCTACAGAAAGAATCATAGCTATGAGGAATGCCCGAACTTATATGAGCATCTTAGTAAGCAGCATAAGCAAGAGAACAAAGGCATAGGGATGGTTAGAATCCAATGTGGAAAATCAATGGATGCCCAAGTTATCACCAGAACCTGAGGCTTTCACCGTGAAAATTACCACACAAGCTGAAGCGACACATGCAAAAGAGGTGTTGCAGCAGAAGCCTACAATCATTAAGGAGGAAGTTCTTCATGCACGATACCCAAATCCTACCCATCAAAAGGAGGTTTACCAGGAAACCATGGAAGTTCTCAGGAATCTTCATGGGTGAGATACAATACTTAAAAGATAAATCACGGAAGATGGAGCAAAATAAAGCATCAAAGACAGTCCAAAATGATATAGATGACTTAAGGGAAGTGCATAAAATGTTGCGCTAGGAAAATATCATTCCATTGTTAGGGATTTGGTTAAAAGGAAACACTCACACGCATAAGTGTTGAGACTATATGGTAGATTCTACATGCAAATCTCCCCCTCATAACCTAGATTATGAAAAGGAAATCACTCTTGAATGTTGTTGTGATGGGTGGCTATTGAGTAATATACTTGATTGATATAGGCGCCAAAGTCAATGTTCTTATATTAGATGCATAGGTACAAATGGGAAGACCCCATTGCAGCCATCCTCTAATATATTGTTCATGGCTAATCGGACTAAGCCCACTCCCATCGAGTTTTGAAAGATGCATCCATTACCATACAAGGATCCAAGTTCGATGAGAGAATTTGAATTTTTAGTACATGCAGAGTCGATATCTTCCCATCTCTATTGGGGCATCCTTGGTGTTATGCAAATAATGTTAATCTTCAGTTCAACAAGGGCTATATCAATTTTGAAAACAAGGAGGAAAGAGTTATTATCTCTTTAACAGATGGAAAAATATACACCGTATGTTGAGCCCTTAAGTGAAGAATATCTTAATAAGATTTATATACGCACCATCTCGAGATCCAGAGATAATTGAGCCAACCAAAGAAAGACTAATTTAGTGGGAGGATGCATAGTCTATTAACGATACTACAAGTGTTGCTTGTGATAATTGGGATCACAATACTTATGAGTTGGTAGGGCATGTAGTAAAGAGCATATTTCCTAGAGGCGCAAAACCATGTTATGTCGGAGGATAGGTAATACCTCGGTACCTTGTTACATAGAAGAAGGAGATCATATGGCATTTCATGTGCCATGGAAAAAAAGTGGATAGACCCACTTTGAAAGAAGAAATATGCTAGCATATACCTTACATGGAATAGCTACACACCTTGGTGGGTGGCCCACAAGGATAATCTTGTAAGATGGAATGAAATTAGGATTGCTCTTTCTACTAGGTTCTTCAAGAACAATGCACCTAATTAAATCCATACTTATTTTGGTAATCAACCTATTCAGCACCATGTTCAAAAGTGTGAGAGACTCTAGATACAAGGACAGGAAGCTTTACTACTTTTGCTATGGGTGCACAAGTTTTATTCCACTTTACAGGGATGTGCACGTGTTTGGTATGTATATGCAGAACTCCATCAAGAGACTAGAAATTGCCAGGATTTAATTACAGGAATGGCTGAAACATTTGAATTCTTCTCTACAAAGCCTCCGGTGGAAGAAGAATTAAAATTTATAAAGTGCTTAACTATGGGAGATAGTGCCAAGGATGAAGAACTCCTTCAAGATTTATTCGATGAAGGAAACTCAAGAGCGCATCTTGTTGAAGAAATAAAGGCTAATGCCATACTACTTCAACGTGCTTGCCTTGAGAAAGAAAAAGGCAAAATGGTCTACATAGTGCATGATGAAGAAGTAGAAAATGTGGATGTAAACCATTCAACAGGTAGGCGTGAGGTGTTGGAACATGCAGATATGGCCACATGCGCCTATCATGAACCTATCAAGACAAAGAAGGTGAATATTAGAACAAATATTGAGCCTAAGGAAGCCATCATTGGAGACTACTGGTCAGACTCTAAAGTGGAAAAAATCATAGAGTTACTAAGGGATTACCATGATTTATTCCTAAGGGGTACCATGAACTTAAAGGCGTGCATGAATCATTAGGGGAGATGAAGATAAAGCTTAAAGAGGGTGCACACCTAGTTAGAAAAAGACCTTACAGGATGAACCCCAACATGCGTGAAAAGGTCAAAGAAGATATTGATAAAATGTTGAAGTATGGGATCATCAAACCCCTTAAAGATTCAGAATGGGTTAGTCCAATGGTGATCAGTATCAAAAAGGATGGACGGATTAGGATATGTGTGGACTACAGGGAGCTAAATGTTGCATGTGTAACTGATCCATTTCCTATGCCATTCATTGAGGAAATACTAGAAGGTGTTGCAGGGCGCGAAATCTATTCATTTACAGATGGGTTCTCTGGGTATCATCAGGTTAGGATTTCCCAAGAGGATCAGGAAAAGACTATGTTTACTACTGAATGGGGTAGCTTTGCTTATATTGTAATGAATTTTGGTTTGAAAAATGTGCTTCTTGTATTTTCACGCATAGTTGTTCAAGCATTCAAGGAATTTATTCATAACTTCTTACAGGTCTATTTAGACGATTGGATGATGTATGGATTGGTTAAGGATCATTGTGATAATCTGTGCTTGATGTTTGAAAGATGTAGACAGTTGAGTATCTCTTTGAACATCAAGAAGTGCATATTTTCTACACCATTTGGAATACTTTTAGGACACATAATCTACAAGGAGGGTTTGTTGGTTGATCCAACCAAGGTTGCAGTCATTATAGGCCTAAGAGAGCCTACCAATTAGAGTGAGGTGCATGGATTTTTGGGTCATACAGATATTACATAAATTTTATTAAGGGATATGCCAAAGTTTCCACACCTTTGGAAGAGTTATTGAAAGGAAAAGGTACATTTTATTAGGGAGAACCGTAGTAGCGCACATTTGAGATATTGAAAGAGAAACTTACTACCGCATAAATTTTTTTTTCCTTCATGGGATCAACCATTTCATGTACATGTGGACACCTCTAGACACGACCATTGGCGCGGTGTTAGCTCATCCTGGAGGGGGTATTATGGATCATCCTATCTATTTTGCTAGTAGAAAGATGACTCCTGCAGAACAAAATTACATAGCTACAGAGCGTGAAGCGTTGTCAATGATCTATGCACTATATAAATTCTGCTAGCCAAGACCTACTAGCTACACCATTCGTATTTTATACGGATCACATGGCATATAAGTATTTGGTAAATAAACATGTTTTACAAGGACGCATATGTTGATGGGTTCTCTTATATCAAGAATTTGATTTCACACCAATCATGGTAACACCAGGGAAAAGTAATTGTGGACTAGACCATCTATCGAGAATATAATTAGGAGAAGAAGCACATGCAATTGAGGATACCATGCCAGATGCACGTTATATAGGTTATAACGAGCACCATTAGAACTAGAGGACATTATCGTCTTTCTAAAAACATGGATGACACCAGAAGGAATGAAATCCTTGGAGAAGAAACAACTTTCTATACGTGCCACACCCTATCTATTAATTAGTGGTGACCTATAAAAATTGGGTCGGGATGAGGCATTACATTGTATATTGGAACATGAGCGCATAGATATAATAGAAGAGGCTCATGGTGGTATTGCAGTGGCCACTATACCGGTGATGCTACTGCGCGTAAGATTCTACTCATTGGATTATGGTGGGAGACCCTATATAAAGATTGTAAGGAATTTTGTAAGGCATGTGATCATTGTCAACATCTTAGAAAACCAGGTCAATGAGATGAAATGCCTATGAGACCTATTACTAGCGCAAAGTCGTTTGAGAAATGGGCTATAGATTTTTGGGTCCTATTTCACCAGTTGTGTGCATAACTAAATCACGCTACATCATAACTTCGTACATGATTATTTGGCAAGGTGGGCGAAGCAACACCTACAAAGGAATGTATAGTGGCTATAATATAACCCAATTTCTATGGGAAAATATTATTACAAGGTATGGATGTCCTTTAAGTTTGACCAAAGTGATAGCGAACACATTTTCTTAATGAGACAATCATAATTTTATTGGATGAATTCATGATTGCACACCATAAGACTACACCCTATCATCCTCGGGTAAATGGAACTCTGCTGAGGCTTTCAAAAAAACTTTGAGCCAAACATTGACAAAAATATGTGATGTTGGAAGAAAGGATTGGGATGATAAAGTATCTGCAGTACTTTGGGCATATCAAACAACATATAAAAGGTTGAACAAAGCCACACCATTTTAGTTAGTATTTGGTGCAGAAGCCATTCTTCCTATGGAATTTATGTTACCCTCTTTGTGTATTGTATGCGTCACTAGAGTCTAGCGATGAGCAAGCTTTAGAAGAATGAATTGAAAATATAATTAAGTTGGATGAGTGACAAGCCATAACACGTTGGATTCAAAAGCAAGAAAAGGCCAGGCAGAAAGCATGGCATGAAAAAACATAAGGGATAAGAAGTTTGAGATAGGACAAATGGTGCTTCTCTATGAATCTACGTTCTTATGTCATCCAAGAAAATTTAAGGTACATTGGTTAGGGCCGTATGTTATCACTTATATCCTTGAAACAACCACTTTCCGATAGAAGCACTTGATGGAACACGGCTACCCGGTTACTTCAACGGGAGTAGGATGAAGCCCTATTATTAATAAGTCTTCTTAGTGTTTATAATAAGGCAATATTGCCATTTAGATTAGATTTTCAATTCTGCATTCCCTTAATGTGTTCCTTCTTTGTTGTTATGCTTTGTCAATTTATTTGGTGTGTTGTGTAATAAGCATGTTTACGTGCTAGAAGCTAATTACTATGTGAAGAATTTTTATGTGCAGGGGACTACATATAATTTTAGTGTGGGGTGGTTGTTGATATCTAGGTACAAGATTGTTGGAATTAAACGATGAAAGGAATAAGTTGTTACGGGTGTTATTTAAGTCAAAGGAATGCTTCTAAAAAGTGAACAAAGATGGAGATGAATGAAGGGATAGTATAACGCAAGGTAAGCGGATGCCATAATAACTACTAGTGGAAGGTGTAGTGATAAGGTACTCAGGTGCAAGGAAGCACGCTGAAGAGAAGTCTGTGACTAGAGGGTAGGAAGGCACGCTAGAAGGTTATAACTAGGGCATGAAGATGTACCGTGCGGAACAAACGAAATTGGTCAATAAATGAGAGGACATTGGGTAGGTAAAGAAGTAATAAATGCATCAAAAATTTGAAAATATATATAAGGATGGGATGCGAGTTCATTCTTACTGTTGTGATTAAGAGAATTTGACAAGAGCTAAGTGTGAAGAGCCAAGCAATCGTGTTGAGGTGCGAAGAGTGTGAAACCAGACGTGGAAAGGAGGTTTGTGTGAAGGAGAAGCTTACGTTCCCACAAGAGAAGCGTCTGAGCGAAGGAGAGACGCTACAAACGAGCCAAGGCATGTAATTTCCACTTGGGAACGAATATTTGAGATATGGTGTGAGTTACACATTGCAAAATTCAAAAGATGAGTATTTTCAGAGGATTGTAGGGTAGAAATGGCACCAAAGAAGGCAAGCTGTAGTAGGAGTTAAGGGAAAGAAGAAGGTGGTCGTGGAGGAAGAAGAAATGACCCCTGAGAGCAATTTTTCAGAGATGTAATATCTAGAGGGGGTTATAGTAGGCCAGAATGGGATTCCCACATTTGGAGAAGCAAGATAAGTGAGTACAACCATCGTACCATAGAAAACAAGGAGCTGGATGCATTGTTGAACACAAAGATAAATAAGCACACGACGGAGGACATGCCGGTCTATGATGATGTTGGGGAGAAGTTATTGAAGAAGATTGGAGTATATCAATTATACGAGCTCCCCTACTTTGGAAAATATGATCCCTTGTACCAATGGCTCATGAGAAGAGTACATGAAGACTTCTTCTACTTTATAGGACGCAGAGTAAGGATTTCAGCCGCGCTAATCTCCATAGTGACAGGGTTGAAGGCTACAGTGAAGACCTTAAGGGGACTTAACAAAAAGGCCGCAATTCTGGAGACTAGGAGGGAGATGGGGTACACCAAGGGTCTACGCGGCATGGACATAGAAAAATTAAAAAAGCACCCAGTTTGTGCAAAATCCCAACACCTTGTGACAAAATTAAATGACCAAGAGAGGTGGTCACAAGTGAATATCATGTGGCTGCATGTTGCTAGAAGGATGTCTGAAGGAGTTGTCTACAACATTTCAAGTTATATTGTAGAAACTATCATCGAAGAAGCACGTTCAGGAGGAAAGATCAATTTTGGGGCTGTTTTGTTGTCTCTGGTATTTATGGAGATCGGGGTGCCGATGGACCAAAGGAGAAGGTCTGGGAGTATCCCATGGAGAACAAGTCATCTGCAGAATAGTTTGGCAACTACTTGTCCAAGGATCGATGAACGAACAAGTCAAGCATAGGGATGAGAAGTGGTATGATAGGCTCCACGCGGCATTTGAAGAAGAGTGGCGCATACCAAAGGATTTACCATCGGTGGTGGGTAAGGTAGTTCAGTTTTCATATACCAACATTTTTTCATCGCGTGATTTGCGATGAAGGACGAGGCTTGGAGCCCATGGTGCAAACTATCATATACCTTCACAACGAGGTATTTTCAGTCGTTGATTCATAGGTTCTCAGACGCGCACCACCTAACATTAACAGTTTGGAAACTACTTGTCTGAAGGATCGATGAACAAACAAGTCAAGCACAGGGATGAGAAGTGGTATGATAGGCTCCACACGGCGTTTGAAGAAGAGTGGCGCATACTAAAGGATTTACCATTGGTGGTGGGTAAGGTAATTCAGTTTTTCATATACCAACATTTTTGCATCGTGTGATTTGCGATGAAGGACGAGGCTTGGAGCCCATGGTGCAAACTATCATATGCCTTCACAATGAGGTATTTTCATCGTCCGATTCATAGGTTCTCAGACGCACACCACCTAACATTCAATGCAAACAAGGTAGATTGTGACTACCACACACTAAGGAAGAAGTATGTATATCCGGACATAATGCATATATTGAAAGGCTCATCTCAGATGTGTTGAGCATAAATCCAGTAAGTTTGGTTGTTGGAGACATTGGAGCAGCACTTGTGTACCTCTAACTGAAGCCCAAGCTAGAAAACAACAAGTATGTGGAAGATGAGTTCGCACTCCCAGGGCCACCGAAGGGTAAGCATACCATGGAGAACATTCTAGTGCCTAAGCCCATAGAGACAATCGAAGTAGAGGATGAGGAGGATGAGCGTGAGGATAGTGGTGGTTTGGAGCACGGAGGAGGAAGCCATCAGATAAAAGAGAATCAGAGTGCGTGACTATGCCAACTCATGGGTAGGAAGATGAGGAGGACTTGGATGTGGACCAAGGAGAGCACCGATGCAAGGACTCAAGGTGCTACTCCACAATCAGTGCATAGGTCACCTCGACTATCTCCACAAAAGGAGACAACTGAGAAAAGAAGAAGGAAGTTGAAGTTGGGCGAAGAGGTGGAGGAATCTAAGGAAAGCACGCCAGGGTCTCCTACACCACCTGAATATGAGGAGGAACCACAGAGTAGCAGGAGGAGCCATAAGAGGAATCAAAGGATGAAGGAATGAAGGATGGAGAGGAAGGATAAAAAGAAACAACAGAAGCCATGCATGAGACTATTTGGGGTATGTAAGAAAAAACTCCAAATCTTGAAGCTCCAGTTCCTAAGGGGCCTAAAACAAAGAGAATGAGTGGAGAACACAATGCACCAATCATGGGCTATGTTGAGGACATAGGTAAAATTGTCCGTGCCCATTTCTAGAGCACTGTGACACAAAAGGATTTATATGGTTGGGAGTTGATGGATGAAGATATGGCAACCGTACACACAAGGAAGCAATTGTTGTGGTCAATGCACACACATATGGATGAACCAAACTTCGATGTGTGTGAGGAGTCATGCGTGTTGAGGAGGTTGAAAAAGACTCCCCAAGCTAGACACATAATAGTAAATCCTACTATTATGTCTGATGAGCAAGTAAGTAATGCATTGGTAAAGGTCTCCACAGAGGTGGCTCGTAGGAACATGGATAAGGCCACAACCATTAGGGTGCTACGAGGGGAAATTAAAACAAAGGATGCAGAAATAGCATGCTTGATCCAAGAAAAGGACTTGGAACAAAAGAGGAACCATGCCTTTGTCAACATGTCGAGACTATTGGGGACCATGTACTAAAAGCACACCCACATCTGGGTCAAAGGTACCAGAAGTAATTTCCTTCAGCAATGCACTATGTCAAGACTTTGGTGGATTTGGTACTTGAAGATGAAACCATGCGAATGCCAACACCAAAGAATCCTGAGCAAGAGGCAGAAAGGGAAAGGGATGCAGTGAAGAGAAAGATTTCATCTTATGAAGGATTCTTCTACAAGTGTTGCGGGAAGAACTAAAGAAGGTAGACCAAGCCTTGAACATCTGTATACAG
The DNA here is from genome assembly GCA_018340775.1 of Taxus wallichiana var. yunnanensis. Classification (NCBI taxonomy): domain Eukaryota; kingdom Viridiplantae; phylum Streptophyta; class Pinopsida; order Cupressales; family Taxaceae; genus Taxus; species Taxus wallichiana. The sequence goes on along the minus strand of CM031237.1, from coordinate 213,563,460 downwards.
CTCTAGAGGTGCTCATCAAAATAAAAACCCTAGAGGAGGAAAATGAGGTCCAGAAAGTGATGAAGGACAACACATTGGGCCGCACAAAAATATTAGCACTAGTTAAACAGAAGCACGAGGCCCCGACGTAGCCTAAGAACCACACAAGGATCGATTAGAGGACCTTGGGAAACTCATCATGCAAAATATAGATTTGCTAGAGGGAAGGATGACTGCAATGTCCAACATTGTGTTGGTCTTGCAGAATGAGAAAGGAGAGATTGCGCAAGATGAACTGGATTCCATTGTTGTGGACATTCCAGAAAAAGGAGATGAATCACTCATTGAGTGGCAGAACTTGGAGGCTAAGATAAAGGAGGAATATCCTGAATTCATTTTTCAGGTTGAAGCAGATGAAGCTGCACAGTACATCATTCTTTTATACATATAGATTCATTCTTATTCTTTCCATTTTAGATTCTTTAATTTGTTTTTGAGATAACCATTGTTGAGATGGTAATATAATTAGTGTGGTGTATTTTTTAGTAGAGAATACTTAACAAAAGGTACACAAGAGGTCCACGTGGGAAAATAGGGCATGTTCAAAGGTATGAAGATAATAAGGGAAACACGTGCGCGGAGGATAAGTTCATATTTTGGGACTTAGCCATTTTTGCACATAAGGATTTATTTTTAGAGATGGCGTGCAGAGCACATAAACGAGGCAGAGACTTGTGCACCACACATTGGCTATTTTTGGAGGATCGAGATACAAATCACTTTGTATGGATACGGGCTAAGAATAAGTTTATCACTTCTAGTTAACTAAAGGAATTTTATTATCAACACACTTGCATATGGGGCTATGACTGTAAAATGCACGTAGCTAATAATAGCATGCGACCTATTTTAGGATTGGATAAGTGGTGAAGGGAAAGTCCCCACCCTTATAAATATGTAGTGAATGCGTAGTAGAAAAAATATATATTACGGAATGAGTAGAGACATGTGTGTGTGTGTGCGTGTGCGTGTGTGTGTGTGTGTGTGCAAGACTGGACTACTATATCAGATCTGTGTGTGTATGGGCATAGAATGCCATTACTATAAGAAGCTTCTATGTAATTGTCATATTTAATACAATGGAGGATATTGGCTGAATCTAAGTGTTAGTTCTGTGTGTATTTGGATCTAGTATGTTCTTGATTTCATCATGGTTAATACCTAATTTTGTTCTCTCCTTAGAAATAGATATGACATGCTCAGAAAATGATGTACTAATATTGGAACCGTATGTATTAAGTCTTCATCATGTTAACATCCTACATTAAGAACCCTAGATAGGGACCCGGTACCTTTGCATGCTTTGGGTGAGCGTTTAGTCTAGGCCGAGTGATGTGCTTGCGTGCCTAGGGTCTTATTGGGCTTATATTACTGAATTCTAGGTTGCATCATATATTTTCACACTTCAGAATTTCTCACTTTAGACACCTATGCCCAGCCATGACATTAACTCCATGCGCCCCCATCCCCTCTGGGCACCCCCGACCTCTTTGTACTTTGGTCACATATTTTGAGTCCTTTCTAGTCATTTAGGCATCTTATATTTTTAAAGATTATCCTTTTTAGGGTTAATTACAAAATTCAAGCAAGGGAATCATATAAATATAAAGTTATGTGACCATAATAAAGGACCAAGCTCTAAGCATCTACTATCACCACCTAAGGTTACATTCACAAGGATCTAAAGAGCATCATTACATCCATCTAGCTTCACTCAAGGGACAAGGGCTAGTTATTCTGCATACACTTCATAGGAGGGGAAGTTCATTTTCCATACACACATTTATTTACATCTTTTACATCAAGATATTGGCTCACTATCAAGTGCGAATGACACAAAATCCACCCAAGGAAAAATATCTACACTCACACACACATAGAACTACATGGGGTCTACAATGCATTGCAACTCTCTCACATAATTTCACTTTGTTGTGATTAAAGGATAGTCCGACCTCCCATTTTGCATCTTTCATTTTTAGGATTTGATGTAGTTTTGGGGTTTTGCATGTCATATCTTTTTTTGCAAGTTATCGACGACATTGAAAATCACTGTGTGACATTCTAGCAACAAATAATGAATAATTGTGACAACTCAGTGACCCTGTGCGATTCATTTTCTAAGGATTTGTGCAGAATCTGATGCCTAGACATGGATCCTAATGCCTAGTACCCCATTACTTCCCTAGTGTAGTCTTCCTTTGTACTTATACATTCCTTTGGGGTTGGTTGTGACCTCTTGTGTTTCAATTTTACTAGCTTTCCACCTTCACACACTGCTGGGAATATTGTGAAATCAACTAAGTATTCTAACTCTTCATTGCACTTAGGGTTTCATTTAATTTTCTTATTGCTTGTGTCACTTCATGTGCTTTACTAATTTATTTATCGCTGTGACTCTAAAATAACCTATCTAGGGTTTAAACAAATAACTTTATGTTTGTTAAATCGGGCATTATAATAATATTACCAACTTCCTCCCAACTTGATAGTTGATATAGAAGGTTTTTCGTGGCTCTCATCTTTGAGTTTCAACAACAAGACTTTCATGAGAATAATGTACAATTATTTATAAACCTTAAGCAAGGAACACACAAATCTTCCCATGATTTTATTAAGAAATGGAAAACATTTTCCATACAAGCTAACCATAACTTTTATAACCGATCTTGTGCCAATTATTTCTTAAGTCCCTTACACCTACCCTCTACTACAAGGTCATGTCATTTTTTCCTAATACATTAGAAGAATCTCTCAAGCAAGCCAAAAACAATATCATCCCATGTGTGAATTCAGATGCACTTCCAATTCATCTCCTAAACTTAAAATCACAACACATGTAATCAACCCTTCAAATCTTCCAAGCAAAAATGGAATGAAGGAAAACCAAGAATCTCCTTGCCCCTCCCCTCATACTCCTTTATCTCATGCCGAACTTCTCCAAATGCTTCCCACTTCGTGAATTTTCTCCCCTTCAAAGAAAACTTCATCCAAAGTAAGAGGTGATATTATTTTTGGTGGCATGCCACCATAGGAAACTCTCACAGTGATTTTAAAGACCTTAAGAAAGTGGACCTCAATTTATTCTTTATTTCTTATTTCAATTACTCTTCCATTATTCAAGAACATTATGAAAAATACAATCTTTAGAAATATTTTTCCAATCGTCAAAATCAGCATCATAAAATCCCCATGAACAACATCATGGGCACCATAGAGCCTTCATATGATCATAACTTCCTAGATTCCCAATATATCAATGCAAAAATGTAAACTAGCTCATAAATATCTTGTTATATAACCAAATAAATCATCGATAACCCACCTTTGCTTGATATTTCCCAAGACCCACCAATGGTGGATCCCTCTCCCATAGTGGAGCCTTCACCCATAGTGTCAAAGGTGGTACCAAGTGAGGATCCTATTCCACATTCCTTCGATAAGATAGCTCAAGCCAATACAACACCACCATTAAGGATGGATACGTCTTCTATTGCGCCACCACCATGGTATCGCTATGGAAGTTATTCCAAGCCTCATTGGAACTTTTTAGATGAGATAAACTCCCTTACATGAAAAATACCTTTTATGGAACTTGTACGCACCTTGGTTTTGCATCGAAGGTTCCTTCTCCAATAGTTGTAGTACTTTGAGGATCCTCCCAGTGAGTCCCCCAAGGCTCTTATTGTATACCCAAATCTAGAAGTTCATCACATAGAGATTACAGGATCATCCTTATAAAATCCACGTTTGGGTTGCTTAGCCTTGGAGTTTTTGGAGGATGACATGATTATCGAAAATTCATATTCCATGTAGATGATCCAACCCTAATCATTGGTGTTATCATACATGAACGAAAAGTACGTGGGGTCTTTGTAGATGAGGGATCGAGGATTAATTTAACTTCATTCTCCCTCATAAAAATCTTAGATATTCTCACAATGACCTTAAACCTACATGTTTAACTTGTCGTGGATTTGAAAAAACTAAACAAAAACCCATAGGATGCATTTGGTTACCCATCACAGTTGGACCTAAAATGGTCCATACCAAGCTCATGGTTCTAGATCATCCTCTCTCTTATAACCTCCTATTGGGCTAACCATGGACAAATCACATGTGCGCAAATACATTTTCCAAGAACCAATGTATTAAATTCATCTATAACAACTAAAACTTTTGGAACAATGCTGATCCCAATCTGGATGGGATATCCCAATAATATTTCTTGATGAGCCTTTCCTAATGCCAACTACTCCCGAGATCCAAAGTATTCCCTACTCAGATTTCTTTGATCTTAGGTCTGAAATCCAAGTTACATTAACATATTCAAGTGACGATGAAACTAGTGGCCTTCAAAATACAGTCAACAAAAACTAGTTTCTTGATGATATCATGCATCGGTTACCTTCGGTTCTTCTACCTTGAGACCGATTTAACCCTTAAAATGAGATAGAGGAGCCAACGAGTGATGTCTTGACCTCCAACTAGTTATAATGTAACTAGTTAGGAATTATGTATCTCTTTTCTAATCACCCTCCCCTTTCACCCAAATCTTTTAGCAAGATCAATGTCTCAGGTAAGGATGAAATGTTTGGTCCTAAAGGAAAATGGATTACTTTTGACGAATATTACATTATTTCACAAGTTGAGTCTAGACATTTGGAAGTCTTGCATTACCAATATGCTTTGACCCAAATGTGGTCTTCTCGAATTGAAACTAATACCATCGATACATTCCACAAACCCCATATCTATGATACTACCAACATATCTTTCACATTGACAACATTCTCATTATTTTTTCTTTGTATGCCTTGGTCTTTGTATTATGCATGACTGCCATTTTTTCTCCCAAACTTCGAAAAATGTGTCATTTGTTGTGTCTTGACTATAATCTCAAACTATTCATTTTGATCTATTACATTTATACATTCAATGACTTACAATTTTTGTCTAATTTGAGACCATACCACCATACGATATCCATGAAATTATGACATCTCGACACTATGACATGACATTTGTCCCATGGGCCCCTAGTTAGGTGATTTATGTCTTATTTTACTGATGATCCTCTAGTGTTTCCTTTCATTTTTTCTTCTTCGAGGTTATTGTAGCATTGATTGTGCTCACACATGGTAGGACGAGTAACACTATCATGTACACATTGGTGGGTATATTTCATTTCGTAGTCCTTTCTTAATTTTATTATATGCTTTTATTTCAAAGTGTTATAGATTTTTTCTTTCTATTTTCCACCTCATGTTTGCTATTCCGACATGCAATGATCAATGATTGGTGCATATGTATGCACTTAATTTTTCACATTTCATCTTTTATACTTGTCACTAACAATTTCCTTTGTGTAGATAAGGGTCAATGATATATCTATTTCTTTGTGGTTATCTCAAGGGGATTTCCCAAAATGGGTTATGGCTATTAACATTGTAGACACAAAATTTATGCACTTGTGTACACTTTTAGGTCCAAAATCATAATAATGTATAAATGATTCATAAGCAAGAAAACTAGTGATTGAAAAATCCTTTTGGAAATTTGATTGCATTATCTCTTACACTTTATTGGTCTTATAGATCTTACCTCTCTGCCAAAACTTGACTAATTTATCTTGTATGGTCTTAGACACTAGCACCTATTCAGAGAGAAGCACCCAGTGCCCTGTCCCTTTGGGAACTCCCGTCCTTCTCTTTCTTCTTACTCTTTTGGGTCCTTTTCACATTTTGTTCACATTTTAAAACTTTGGGTCAACCTTTTAGTTATCAATTGTGAAATTCAAACAAGGGAATCATATACATACTTAGTTATTGCTCTCAAATAAGGGCCGAAGTACTATAAGCATTATTTATCATCACCTAAGCTTTCACAAAGGCACGAGAGCATTACAAGGATACATATAGCACATTCATACAAGGGACAAGGTTTGCATCAATCGAATACACAACATTGGAGGCAAGTTCATTCTATTTGATCACACACATCTTGCATACTCAATAAAATTTACATCTATCTTGCTATCATCGTGCAACTTTCATAGGGGAGACTTAGGGCATCATTACACACACAAGCACAAAGAACTACATGGATTCTAAGATGTAGTGTAACGCTCGGTTGTAAGTTCGGTCTTCGGGTGACCTCCTGAGTCAAGTATCACTTTACATTATACATATTTTTATTATATTTGATGTGTTTTATGGACATGTGTAGGTAGAAATTTATTTTGCAGGTTACATGTGTGATTGGAACCCTAATAGCAAAGTCGAAGTGAAAAAATGAATATTGGAGTTGATTCAATAAAAATATAGATTTTACTTGAAATTTGAATTTAGAAAATTTCTATATTGATATACAATGAAATACAAATGCTAGGGAATTTCATTAGACATAATTATGAAAGCAAATACAAGACATAAGGCACTTACCTTAATTTTTCTTATTTTGAAGTGTGTTTAGACTAGAAAACCGGTGGAACAATAACTCGTAATGTCACAATCACACTTAGAAAAATGTGAAGGTGTCGAGAATGACTAGACACAAGCGTTTAGGTAAGGGCAGGGGAACCTCGACCCCCTATACCTCTATGGGGCATTGGGGTCTCATGCAAAGTTCGGAATCTAGTTTTGGCACTATCGTTAGGGTTTCACACTTGTTCTTTGATGATCACCTATATGTTGCACTTGGATCAACGAAGTACTGTAAATGTGAAACACAAATAATCTCCTACAAAACCCTCAAACCACATCAAATACTAAAAATGATAGATGTAAAATGAGGGGTCTCACTATCCTTGGCTATCAAACAAGTGAAATTAGGACTCGAGTGTTGCTCTACATCTCGCACTCCAATGTAATTCTATGTGCTTGTGTGTGCAATAGTTATCCTAGGTTGCCCTTGCATCGACGAAGCCAAGATAACGAGTGATAGCTAGATAGAATGTAAATGTGTGGATGAAAAATCAAACTTCCCTTTCATATTCAATGTGTATGAAGAATAATAAGCCCAAGATGCAATCCCTTAGATATGTAGATAGATAACCCTTCGTAGATAAATTTGTCTCCATTATAACGGTATGTATGGTGTGTTTATATAGGGATCTCTTGCTTGAATTTTGACACTAATTAGACAACATGCATACTAGTACCTTGAGATATGAGTGGAAAAATGGAAAAGACCGACCTAAAATGTCAAAAATATAATAAAAAATAAAGAGGGCACGGGTGCCCAAGATGGATATGATCGCCAGTGCTAGTGTCTAGTCCAGGTGTTAGTATCAAGAGAAAATTGATAACAAATGTGTGAAAACTAATAGACAGGATCTTTGTGATTTGACCGAACTATGTGTATGCATTTACCAAAGTATCTCATTCTTAATGAGGCTTAATGCATTAGATACTAAAGAAAATAGAAAACTCAAAAGGTCCGGAGGGTTTATGTTACCTTGGATGAACAATGATACATGATGGATATGGGTGCAAGATGAATGATAGATCCTTGTTGTTGCAAATCAAATGAAATTTACAAGTAAGATTGAAAACAATTTTGATTAGATTATTTAGGTGAGGTTTTCCCAACGAATCGAACCCAAGAAGCGTTAACTTCCTCAGTGGATGTCAACCCCTTTGTTAAACAAAAGTGATGTAAACAAGGAAACGTATCCTGATAATATACGAGAGATTAAAATAATATAGAATATGGAAACACTATTGATTGATTTATATATCTATATGATTAAAATAGTTGAAAATTAAATATACCCAACTGGGTTGGTGGCGACCAATTATGCGAAGAGCGGAGTTTACGACGACAAGGGAGACTGGATCGGAAATGTGGAAGGAATATGCGAGATCATGTAGGATCTGAATGCAATTTGGAAGATGGAACAATCTGAGGATGCTAGAATCAACCTCGTAGAGGAGGTCTAAAGGAACATAAAATAGGAAAGAAACAAAAATCAATAATTAAAGGTAAAGATTGAACCCAAGGCTCAGTGGTCGACGACGACCGGGTGTAAACAAGTTGATTTTGTCAGAATGAGAGGAACCCGGTGAGGGTGAGAGAAAATAGTCAAGGGAAAAAGATCGAAAAGGATGGGAAAAGGTTCGGAATAGAAAGCAAGGGATGCTTTGAGGCCGGGTCGACATTGACTATGACATAGTTAGATAAATCCAAGGAAAGACAAGCCATATGAGCAACCGACAAGTATGGAAGTTGATGTTGAAGCTATATGTATTGTTATTGATATTATAAACCTAAAAATATTAGATACACGAAACACAAAAATAATATGACCAAAGCTATTAAAGCAATGTAAAATGACAACAATCTCACAAAATGTTGATCATGATTGACACATGCACACTACAAGGAGGTATGAGAGGACTGTAATGGCTTTTAGAATTTTCAGGCACAAAGGATTGTCTACATGTTGCAAGAGAGCTTCTAGATTCGTATGCATTTAATGATGAATATAAAGAAAAAATCTAACCTCATAGGGTCAACGACAACTGGGCTGGATCGCCACCAATTGCGGGGAAATTTTCCCCAATGAGAGGATTTTTCTACTTTTGGCGTGATTTTTCTTTTTTTAGGATTTGGCCAAATGCTTTAAAGCATTAGGCAGGAAGAGGTTGTTTGAGGATGACATGTAGGTGAGTTGGCACTAATGATAGGTTATAAAAAATATAGGAATGCATAGGTGTAGATTTAGAATGAAAACATTCCAAAATGGAAAGTTAGTTAGGGCATGATTAATTAATTGATTGATGTTGATTAAATATGATTTAAAGGTGATGATAATTTAATTAATTAATAGTAATTTATTAATTAAATTTAAAGAGAGCATTTGATTAAATAAATGGGATGAATAGAATAAAATATGCACACGCAAAAAATCAAGGGTATATATACCAAATTTAGGTGTCTAAAATTTTCCCCTTTTTGTTGAGTGGTTTGAGCTAGCAAGCCATGAGATAAAAATTATAAAATATGTATGAGTATGATAAAAGGGATTGATAATAAACTCCCCCTCGGAATGGGGATCGATGACGGCAAGGGAAATCGATAATGTGTTTGAAAAAGGTAGATGAAAAAGGGTGGGTGGGTGAAGAAAGGATGGGTAAAATTACGGTTTCAACATCACATCGGGTGGTGACTCTAATATCACATTGGTAGAGGACAATTATAGTCTCAACAAAAATGGGCTACAACATTCTACATATAAGGGAGTGGGTGAAGAAGATCACTACAATATGGATGCAGGATGGGATGACCAACGGGTCATAGGTAAGTCATCAAAATATACAAAACTATATGTGAAAAGGTATGTTAAATCCTTTGTACATGAGGAATCGAGAAAATAGGTATGTGTCCACGAGGGACAAAGATGAAAGGTATGGTGCCCAATAGGACACAAAAAAGGAGACAGAAAAATGAAAAAGTGAGTGATGAAACAATATGCCCTAAAAGGGGAAAGCATGGCCGTGAAGGAAAAAAGGGAAACAAAATATGCCCCATGGCGAAAGCATTGTCGAGAAGGAAAAAATAAAATATGCCCTAAGTGGGGAAATATATGGCCGCTTAGGGTGACAGGAAAAAAGTATGCCCCAAGTGGGGAAAGGTAATTATGGCCTGAAAGGAGGACTTCATGCGCAAGTTGAATAAGATTATGAAAGAAACAAAGTTCCTTAAGAAAGAGTGGATATGGCCACAAAATTGGACTTCAAAATGAGGAAGAGAGGATTCGGATTATGAAAAATTTCCTAAAGGGAGAATATATGATATGACCACAAGTGTGGACTTAGATATCAAAAAGATGAAATAAGATCAGTGAGGAGGACAAGATGAAACTTTAACGATAGCGACCTATAGATGTAAATGTATCTACTTCATATCGGGAATATGAGAGGAAAAGATGCCTCCAACCGCATTAGAGGTAAACAAAGAGGGATCTAGGTGACACAAGGAACATGCGACCAAAACTAGTGCTAGAAAATAACCAATGATAGTTAGTCATTTCTAAGATCAATAAGGAAACAATGGATCATATGATCACATAAAATTAATCTCAACATGAAAAAGGGGTTCAAGATGAAACTTGTACATAGGAAAGAGGGTTCTCCAAAATCGGTGTTCCCTAAACTATGCCCCAACTCTAGGAAGGGGAAAGAGAAAGTTGATCAATGTGGGAAGCTTTCTTAGGATGCTAATAAAATGGAAGGTTGATCAATGCGGGAAGCATTCAAATGCCATAAGGAGTAGCCATCCTTTGAGGGTATGGTCTACTTTATATAAAATGTAGATGGAAAGAATGATGTATGATAGTCATCCTTTGAGGGATCACCTATTTCTTTTGATTTGTTTTTTACTTTGATTTTGATTTACATGCTTTTTCTTTTCTTCTTTTTCTTTTTCTTGTATGAACAATTATACTTCAAGGATCTTTCTATTTTTATAACTTTGATTCTAATTTGAGCATCCATTAATTTTTAATTTACATGGGGAGAGATGGGAATAGCTAAGTAGACCACTTAAGAGGGGATAAAGAGTGTACAGGAGACATCCCCGGATCCTTTGCATGGTTTTGATAGGTGAGTAAGAGGGTGATGGATGTAATGATTACAAATTTCTCACTCCAAGGGGAGAACCTATCCATAAGGAATATGTTATGGGCAGCGCCTGTGGTGCCCATATTTAAGGTCACATTTAAAAAGTGATGGAAGACCACATAGTTCCAAATCATCACAATGAGATATGGAAGAGGCTAAAATGGAGGGATGATATAAATACATGATTCAGGGCACATTGGTAAATTACCTAATAATAGAATGTTCGCAAGTGCAATGCGTTAAGCGGTCCCAATTCTAGTTTATCATCAAGAGAGGCCGATGATAGGCTCCCAACCCATACTTGTGTAATAATGTATGGTCCAATCCATTAGGGGAAAATTTTCCGCGTTGACTCCTTTCTAGAGTAGCGATGTTATGATTTTATTTAAGAATGATGTCACCGACATTAAAGTCACATTCCTTAAGGTGCTTTTTATAATAATGTTTAATATGTTATTGATAAACATGATGGTGTTTAAGAGCGAGAAGGTGACGCTCATCTAGCATCTCAAGCTGTGCTTAGACGAGCTTTCCAATAGTCTTCATTAGAGATGAATTTGCGAAGAGACACACACAAAGATAGAATTTGGACTTTAATGGGAAGAAAAACTTTAGAATCATAAACAAGAGAAAAGGTGTAACCTCGGTGGAGGTGGATGCTAGTTTGATAGGCCCAAAGGGAAAAAGGAAGTTAGAGATGCTAATTACGACCTGCTTGATCAATAGTTTTGGCAAGAATGTTTCAAAGGGTTTTATTGGTAGCTTCATCTTGGTTGTTAGCTTGAGGATAATATGGAGAAGAGAAGTTGAGTTGGATGTTGAATGCGTTACAAATTTTCTTGAGATATTTGTTTTTAAAGGAGTTTCTGTTGTCCGTAAAAATCTTGTGGGGAAAGATGAAGTGGAAGATAATGTGTTGATAAATAAAATTAATGATTGGGCTAGATTTAGTTGAGGTAAGTGGTATTGCTTCCACCCACTTGGTGAAATATTCTATTGCGGTGATGATAAAATGATGCTACTGTGAAGAATGAGGATTAATAAGACCAATAAGATCAAGGCCCCATTGTGAAAGGGCCAAATGTCATGATCCAAATGAAAATCTTGACTAGGAATATGAATAAAATTGGAATGATGCTAAGATTTTTCACATTTTTAACATAATCACAATAGTCATGATTGAGGAAAGGACAATGATAGCCAAGAAGAGAAATTTATTAGAACGGCTAAGTCACTAAAGTATCCACCAAAAATACCATCACGGACTTCTTAAATGGATCGAAATGCTTCATGGGATTTGAGACATCAAAGAAGAATACCATCAAATATACATTTATAAAGAATTCCACCAAGGATCACATAACAGTTAGCAAGATGAATGAAAGACCTCTTAGCATTTTTGGATAAATCGTAGGGAATAATGGATTGGGATAGATAATCAAAGATTTGAGAATACCAAAGGTTTGACAAACTAGATTCAATAAGATTAACCTAGGGTAATTTATGGAAAGGTCGATCATGGTGATGAATGATGACATGAAGCTTAGAATCTTATGTTTTCCATGGGATGAGAGCTGCAAGAGACACCATCATATCAAAAAAGTGATTGGTCGATCGGGAATAACTTGGATGGTGTAGGAATCAAAAGATTCAAGGAGAAGATGAACAATGTCACGATATTTTTGAAGGGTATCATTTTTACATTGATACTCACCTATGACTTATTTGACTATAAGCTCATAATCTCCGTAGATGTCAAGAATTTGAACACCTCTTAAGGTGGTCGCTTAAGGCCTAAAATGAAAGTTTCCTACTTTTACATGTTATATTTACACTCAAAATTGATCTTGTAGGAAAGGGGAATAGGAGTTTCCCATAAGGGAGTGAGAACAACGCCATCACCTCCCCTTGCTGACACTTAGAGCCATCAAATAAGAGAGTGAATTTGAGAGGGTTATATCATGATGAAAATGGTTAATGGATTTGTCCTGAAATTGCTCATGAAGAATATGTGTACTTTGGGAAGAGGGGCTTCTTCTAATTGATCAAAAATAACTTGTCCCTTAATGGATTTTTGAGAAATAAACTCAAGGTCAAACTCTGTCATGAGCATGATCCATTGAGTAACACAATCACTGTGATAAGGTTTAGAATGCAATGTCTTGAGAAGATGAAAGCTAGTAACGACATAAGTCTTGTGATTGAGAAGATAATGTCGAAGCTTAGATGTAGCAAAGAAGAGGGCGTAACACATCCTTTTAGCTTCATTGTAGTGGGTTTCACAGTCATGAAGAGTATGACTGATGTAATAAACAACTTGCTCATGACCTTGGTCATCATGATGTGCTAGCATGGCTCCTAGAGCATGATTAGTGGTAGAGATGTACAAATAAAATGGCTCCCCCTTACATGAATGTTTAAGCATGAGTGGAGATAGAAGGTATTGTTTAAGTTCATCAAATTCCTTATGACAATCATGATCCTAATTGAATTCAACACCCTTCCGAAGGAGGTGATTAAAAGGTTGAAAATGATAGGAGAGTTGAGAGATGAAACAATAGATAGATTGAAGGTGGTCTTGAAGGCTTCAAAGTTGTTGAGATTGGAAGGAGGAGGCATTCCGATAATTTACCTAATTTTTGTGGAGTTAACTTCAATACCCCTAATAGAGATGACAAAGAGAAGGATTTTTCCCGTTAAGACTCCAAATACACACTTGGATAGATTGAGATGAAGACAAAAACAAATGATGCGCTTGAAAAGTATTTCTAAAACGGCAATATGGTCACATCGATGCTTAGATTTTCCCAAAAGATCATCAACATAGTCTTCTATGGTTTTGTGGATGTAATCATGAAAGATATAAGTCATAGCCCGCCGATAAGTAGAGCCATTGTTCTTTAAGATGAAGGGCATGCCGTGATAAAAAAGTCTCCCAAGGACGATGAAGAAATTTTTGTGTTGATCTTCTAGTAGGATGAGAATTTGATTATTTCCAGAAAAACACTCCATAAGAGAAAGCATCGCATGTCCTGTGGTAAGATCTACAAGTTGACCAATATTTGGAAGAGGGAAGTCATCCTTAGGGCAAACAAGATTGAGGTCTCAAAAATTAGTATATATACGAAGCTTTCCCAATGCTTTGGAGATGGGAACAATGTTAGAAACCCATTGAGGGTATTCAATGGGAATAATGAAGTTGGTAGAAAGAAGGCATTGTAGCTCTTCTTTAACAAGGAGGGAAATGTGAGGATGCATGCGGTGAAGCTTTTGCTTCACCATTTAGCATTGGGATAGGTGACGATATTGTGGATGACAATAGAAGGGTCAAGATCTAACATGTCTAAGTATGATAATGCAAATGCCTGGCTATGATGGGAGAGAAACACGATAAAAGATTCTAGCTCATGTGAATCAAGCGATTGGCCCAATTTGAGGATGTGAGGTTCATGTAAAGTCCTGATACTGACATCGGTGGTGGCTTCGTTAAGAAGAGTAGGTGTGTCAGATGGAAATGTATTTTGAAGATAAGAATCTTATGCCCCATGTGGGAAAGAATGACATCATCGTCAACACATTGAAGGATGTTAATGGTAGGAGAGTCTTCTTCTATCATGTCCGGATGGTAAAGGGGAAGGGACCTAGTTTTATTTTCACACTGATAAGTGACCGGTCCCAAAGTTATGGTGGAGACTAAAAAAATTCAGAAGAAATGGAAATGGTGTCATCTAGTTCCATGTCTTCAAAATTTAGTAGAGAAGGTATGTTCATGTGGGAGTCAGAAGAGATGGAGAAGGTAAAGAAGGTATATCTATGTATCCGAGCATGTTGAGATCCTTGAGGGTTGGAAAATATGGAGAAGGTAGAGGAGGTATGTCTACGTCTTCAAAAGTCAGGAAAGACAAAGGAGGTGGAGGAGGCATGTCCATGAGTACCTAAGATTATGGAACATGATAAGAGGATTGTTCCTTATAGCCTAACCCAAAATTTTTGTGAGGTTTACGACATTGATCGGGAATAAGGCCATTTGGATCATGCTCGTAACATCCTAGGCCAAATCCATTCCATGCACAACAATGGAAATAGATATAGGAAAAAGATAGTTTTTTGAGAAATCTAAAACCACTAGTATAGGGTTTGGCATATGGAGTATCATTGATATGGCAAGAGGGGGAATCAAAGCCACAATAAATGAGATTGGTGCGATGATGAGGTGGACCAAAGGGAAAAAAATCCCGACATATAGTTTATACATAGGTGCCTCATTAGGTATAATGATACGATGAGGAGTGGGAAGAGTATTATCGTGAGGAGTCGATACCCCCCATCATAAGTTTATCCATTACGTTACCCAGGGAGTCATCACTAGGGAGTTTGGATGAGGGAATGGTTGAGATGGTGCATGGTGCGAGATGGATCATTATTGTAAACGAGCACATCATTTTGTCTATAGATAATGTTGCACCCTTGGAATGGAGGAGTGTCCCCGAGGAGAGTGAGAATATTTCCCTCATGTTCATACTTAAGGGAACAAAGTGGAGTGTAGAGGGGACACAATGTATGGTGCGGATCCACATCCCAAGGAGAATATTGTATTGAAATTATCATTCAATGATATATAAGACCCTATGGATGAGCTTCTCCCATACATGGATGGGAAGAATGACTGTTCCCAAGAGCACGAGCAATGACATCGTTGAAAGTGCGGAGGACCACATGCATCTAGGTGACAGCTTTCCTTTGGGATCTTAATTTGATTGAATGTATGTGAAGGAATGATAATATTTCTCACCCCATCATCAATCATGGACCACATAATGAATGTATCATTGACCCTAACCATAATAAATATGGGAAGTTTGTGTTTTTATTATGGGATGTCTGAATTTTCCATATCATCTAATGAGATGGTAGCAAGTAGAAGTAGTGAGTGCTCCTACAAGAGATGTGAAGGGTGAGCTTCATCATCGTGTGTCTAATACATTTTAAGGCTTTAAAAAGAGCATGTCTATGATTTGGGGAGCTCTAGATGAGCTCGTAGAGTGACATCTTGACTAGAGTTTGATGGAGCTATCTAACGATGCTTTGTTCAATAGGCTTAGGGGCTGCTAAAATGGAAACCTTGGTTTTCGATGATGTGGTGACTCCTTAGGAGGAGAATAGCGATGAAGGTCCCGGATTTTGGTTCGGATGTTGACTTTATATCACGTGAGCTAGATCAAGTGGTCACCCAAACAACATTATTGAAAAAGGGGAATATCCTAGGGGATTCATCTCCCGAAGGAAAGATGGCGATGTCGAACTAGACGTGGAAGGAAAGGATTGACTTGGTCCGATAATAAGTCTTCCTCTTCAAAGAGACTATGGATAATGCCCTAGAGTGATCTACAATGCTCGAGTGTCATTCCCATGGGTATGATGAAAAGTGTACATAAAGTTCAAATTGAACCATAAATGATTCTTTCCTTTTGGGTCGAAAGCCTTAATAGGCGAGAATTTTGATTGCGGTGGTTTGTAATAAGTGTTGGAAGATTTACTGTATATGATCCAACTAAAGCGGAAGTGTGATTACGAGGTTTGTACTAAGTGTTGGAAGATTTATGTATATGATCCAACTAAAGTGTTAAAATATGTCTTGTGAGATATTTTAGATGTTTGGGGTAAAACATGAGTGTATTGATGTTTTGGTGATTTGAATTCGATTTCTGTGTTGATTGAAGTTTTAGTGTTAAGAAGTTTTGAATTGTTGGATTGGAATATTTGTGGTCCTGAAAAAAATGATTTTGGGTTGGATGGTTTAACCCTAGGAGGGATTATATATTTCAAAGATGCGTCCTTGAGAAGAGTATAATAACCTTAAGCTCGGGAAGAAGATGGTGATGCCATGGTTGGGTTGGGTACAAGAAACAACATTTGTATGAGGAAATCTATAGAACATGGAGATTTATGGGATTTTGTTGATGACATGAAAGGAACATTCGAGGTCATTTCTAGGTAAATTGATTTTAAGCATTCTTCAAATGAAGAAGTCTGGGGTGAAATAAGAATGTGGTGCGGATGTGACCACAATAGTCGATGTGGATAAAGGAATGGGAGGAGGAACTGACCTGGGTTCCAAGGATGGTATGACGGGCAAGGGTGGAATGGGTATAGGTGAGGGTGTCAAGCCTACTGAAATGGGTGAAGTAGATGATGAGGTGGATATGATAGGTATGGGAGTTAATGAAATATCGATGCCATATGTGGAAATAGGTTGGAATGGTTGCTTTAAAAATGTCTCTAGAGGCATAAATGATATATTTGTGAATGGGGTCCTAGTAGTCGGAGTGGATGTCAGAACAAATGTAGTTATGATGGGTGTAGGAATAACATCAAAGGAAATAGGTGTGATCAATGATGAAGGAGGGGAGGTTGTGGATGAGATGGGTTCTTGATCATTGCAGTGTTCGTGGTATTTGAAGTATGAGTGTTAAGTGCTTGGGTCGTAGCAGAAGTGGTAACTTGGCTTGTTAGTGTATGGTTTGGGAAAGGTTGTTTAAAGATGTCAAGTGGTTGATTGGGTGAAGCGTTTGGATTTTCAACTTGAAGATCACCCTGATCGATGAGTCTTTAGACCAAGTCCTTGAAATTTTGACATCTCTCTATGTCATGTCCTCGAACTTGGTGGTACTTACAATAATGGTCCTTTCACGGTACCACATGGGCTTTGGTCTAGACTCATTGAATGGTCAGATAAGAGGAAGTGTGATAAGGTTTACTGCCATTAATTTATCAAATATTGTACTATATGACTCCCTGAGGGGAGTGTAGTTAGGTGTTGGTCAAAGGGCTTGTTGTTGAGTCCACGTACTAGATGTAGATGCAGGAGATGATTTAATGACCACAACATTGGCCACTGTATTTGATTTTTCATTTGGTGTGGATGGTTTAGTAAATTCATGTTTGAGTTTGTTTGATTTTATTTTTTACATGACCCTATTCGAGGGTACATGTTTTAAGCTTGCGATGCATGGTAAAGGCTTTATCAAAGGTTTAGAACGATTGAATTTGTAAAACAGAAGATATATTCTTTATACACGAATGTGAGAAGATTTCGATGAGATCGGTTTGTGGGAGAGGGAAGGATAACTAGCTTATAATGTTATGCCATCACGCGACGAAATCAGTAATGGACTCATCTGTTAGAATTTGAGGATTCTAATAAATATGGATTTAATCATCTTACTTACATCATAACATAAGTAAATAAAGAAATATTTACAGAAATAAATAACACATGCGACACAATATTTATAGTGGAAAACCTCAATACCGTAAAAAACCACTTTGAAAATAACATTTTATTTCGAGAACTTATTTTACATCCAATAAGATCACCTCCTCCTTTGAAACCCTATTTACCAAGGGTAAAACCAAATCACTTGATTTGCACACCTTGATATATTTCCCGAATATATCAAATGAGGACCTAAAGTCCTTTTTATATAATGTGATCGGGTATGTCTCATGACCCACCTTTTAAACCAAAATGGTTCACACATACACCTAGGTTTATAATATTTAATATTAGAAATATAATAATTTCATGATATTAAATATTTAACCTAAATTATATACTTAGGTTAGCATATTTAATAATATAAATATAAATATTTCATATTATTAAATATTAACATATATATTAGTGATGGACCCATATACATTAAGGGTAGGTCAGACCACTTAAATATTATGTTCCAACACTCCCCTTTAATGTTAAGTGAGATAACATAGCATATGCCAATATATTACCTACTCATGGTACACTATAGGATTTACAATCCTTAAACCATAAAGGTTTTAGGCTAGCATATCGGTACAAAAGGATTTGGAATCCCAAAGATCATCTCATGATCAATGACTAAGTATGATTTGTGAGTTTTACATGTTCTCACATATTTTTATAAAAGGTTATTGAACCCAAGCATATAGGATACTTTTACAACTAAGGACATCCTTAACAATATGCTTGTATTGGATGTTTACCAAGAAAATCAATAGCACTAAAGAGTTTCATCAAGACCGCCTTTAAGATATTTCTACACTTATTTCTTAAAAATAAGCCGATGAGGTATACATTCCTAAAGGTTTTTTTACACTTTCCCGAAGGTATTTTTTACACTTGCTCGAAGGGTCTTTTTACAAAAACCAAGTTCCATTAGGAGGTGACATTGTCATGCACACTCCCCCTCAATGGAAACTCCGACAATCCAAGTTTTTCATGAAAGTGACAAAACTTTGCAGCACTCAGGGACTTTGTGAAGATGTCAACAACCTGCTCTTCAGTCAACACAAACTTGAGATTTATGTCATCACTTAACACCTTCTCACGGGTGAAGCGTATATGTATCTCAATGTGTTTCGTCCTCTGATGTTGAACCAGATTCTTAATCAAGAGTAATACAACTCTGGCCACCACATAGAAGATGAATACTTCCTTTAACTTCCATGTGTATCTCTACCAATAGCCATTGCAGCCACATGACTTCTTTACTTCTTCCATTGTACTTCTCTACTTTAGTAGAAGAAATGAAGACTATTGATTGCATTTTTTATTCTAGTAATGATTCCTACACCAAAAAAACTTGAACACTTATCCAATATATTTTATAATACAACACCAGTATGGTTAGAATCACAAAATCCATATAAGATAGCATTTTCATTCTTAGAATAATGCAACCCATAATTGATTGTTCCTTAAATATATCTAAAAATTCTTTTTGCAATATTCCAATGATCTCTAAAAATGGTTTTTACATAAACCCCTGAAGTAATTCCTTCGTATAGGAAAATATCCGATCTAATTATAGTTAGATAAATCAAGCTATCAACTAACAACGTATATAAAATAAGATCAACATTTTTCATATGCAGATTTAGGGTCAATATTTATTCCAACTTCCGTTGAAGTAGAAAATGGTTTACAATCAATCATAAGAAACTTTTTCTATACAATGGTTACATATTATGTTTTGAAAAATAATAATAGAATGAAACACGGTCATACAAAAACATGATGTGAGAGACCTAACTCATTCATTTCAAAATACTCGCTTAATTTCTCTTTAATCCTATGAATTAAATTAGAATTGTTACCACTCATAAAAAAATCAACATATATACATATAATGATAATATGTGAGATTTATTGCTTAATGAATATATCATTGTTAGAAGAACAATTAATAAAACCTAACAGTTTTAAAAGAAGGAAACAATTTTTGCATACCGAGCTCTAAGAGCTTGTTTTAAACCATACAAAGATTTCTAAGCTTACAAACATGGTTTTCTTTACCAGCTTTCTTCAAATCTTTTAGGTTGAAACATATAAAATTCTTATTTTAAATCGCAATTAAAAATATTTTTCTTATCTATTTGGTGGATTTCCCACCTAAATTGAGCATAAATTACAAATAAGGCCCTAACAAGACTCATTTTAATTACATGAGAAAATATCTCAACATAATCAATACCAAGTTTCGATTGAAACCTCTAAAGCAACAATTCTAGCTTTATATTTGTTAATACTACCATCAACATTATACTTTACTTTGTATATCCACCTAGACCCTATAATACTTTGCACTCGAGTTCATACAAGGTAATTAATGTATGGTACATATGATGGCATCTGGTCATTTCTCTAAGGTCAATAGGATTTGAAATTTCTAAAGCATAGATTGAGTCCAATTTAATTTCTTATTTAGGAAGATAAGAGTTTCATAAACATCTATAAGCATCAAAACATCATCATGATCATTTACTAAATCGAATCAAAACCATCATTTAGAAGTATTTAATGATGTAATTTCAAGAGAAAAAGACAACACATGTAAATGTTTCACGAGATTATATCTATACATTTCATATAAGCTTCATAATTAATACGTTCTAACCTTCCATGCCATAGTTTTGAATTATTCAAACTTTGAGATATAAAACAAGATGTAGAAGAGAAATCATCAAAAATATACAAACCATTTATTTGAATTCCTTCAACTATTATACTCTCATTATTATCCTTGATATACCAAGTATCCTTCATTCATAGATTCTAGTTGTGTCCATACCTCTTTCGGATGTTCGATATTACCAATGTGTAGAAGGTACTTGTTCACATTGCACAAAATCATAGAAAAAGCCTCTTGCATTCGTTGCAAGAATGCATTCATGTTATCTACAATTGCTTGACAATTCGGTGGGAGAAACCTCAGATTCATAAACAATCGTCTAGAGTTTCTAAGCCATAAATTTTGTTTTGACCCAAATGTTGTAGTTAGTTTCATTCAGGATCTGGATTTTGTCAAACGAAATAATGACGCCATTGTTTTCATAAACCTGTAAAACACACCCCATTATAATATACAATGTACCACAAAGTTAGATACATATTTATCGATAATAAAAACAATACTTTTAATAGAATCAGATCTAAATTTTATAGATCTAAATAAACTATTTAATCATAGCTAATTATGTCATTACAATGCATAATAATTAACCTTCCATGATCAAAATAATAACCCGCAATATAAAGGGCTCTGCCTTATACCCCATTTATATAAAAATATTTCTGACCATATAGAAGTGAAGAAGAGACCCCTAAGAATGCATAACTTAAAAATTCTGCAAAAAAATTAATATAGATAAAGATCCAACCAACTTAAATTTGATGTCTAAATGATCATCATAATGGCTTATTTTTTGGTCTATCGTGACGGTTATTTGACCGTCAATTTTAACACAATGAAAGTTTCATGGAACGTCATTTAGCTTAAATTTGACGTATAAATTACCGTCATATTGTCTTATGTTTGTCTCTCGTGACGGTCATATGACCGTCAAATTTAATGAAGCCAAAAATTGTTGTGTATTTGTAGAATGTGAAATTCAAAAAAATTCTTCTATATAATATTAGGAGGTTATATTTTAATACATTATAATAACCTATTATAATTTATAATATAAAAATATATACACTTTAAAAAAAAGATATATATATAGTTTATAGAATGTAAATAAAAAATAATATATAGTTCATAAAAATTATAAACTATAGTATATATATTTTATTTTAATATGATGTTTATATAAGTTATTATATAAACCTTATTCTATATATTTTTATATTTAAAAAATAGTTATAGATTAACTATAAACTATAGTTTTTCAAATCAAATTCTTTTAGAGGGTCCAAAGAACACGAACATGAATTTACCTTCCGAAATATTTAATCGCAAACATTTGAAATTATAAAAATATGAAAATTATTTAATATAGTAATAAATCATTTCATTTTCTATATGTGATTTTCACGCAGTAAATATTTGAAGCCCTTTCATATGTGCACACATCAATCTCCAAACAAACATTAATTCCATATAATTTACACAATGTAAATGAAAGTAAGAATAATAGCATATTACATTTCCTCCCAAAACAAATTAGGGATTTAAATTGAAAAACTCTAAAAAATTTAATGAGAGTTTAATTACACAAATGTAGTGCCAAAATAAGTTGGGAAAAAAAAGGGAACCAGATACTTTTAAATATCATTTCGGGTTGCTTGAAAAAAACCCGTACACATTAAATAAATAAAATATAAAAAAATTGATCTTAATTTATTTAATTTACCTCGCTCTGTTACCATGTTAGAATTTGAGGATTTTAATAAATACGGATTTAATCATCTTACTTATTATATAATATTATTATAAATATTTAAATAAAGATTAAATCATAACATAAGTAAATAAAGAAATATTTACAAGAAATAAATAACACATGTGATAGTATTTAGAGTGGAAAACCTGTAATAACCACTTTGAAAATAACCTTTTACTTCATAGAACTTATTTTATATCCAAAGAAGATCACCTCCTCCTTTGAAACCCTATTTACCAAGGGTAAAAACTAAATCACTTGATTTACACACATTTGATATATTTCTCAAATATATCAAATGAAAACCTAAAGTCCTTTTTATATAAGGTGATCGGTATGTCTCCCGACCCACCTTTTCAACCTAAAATGGTTGACACATACACCTAGGTTTATAATATTTAATATTAGAAATATAATCATTTCATGATATTAAATATTCAACCTAAAGTATATACCTAGGTTAGCATATTTAATAATATAAATATAAATATTTCATATTATTAAACATTAACCTATATATTAGTGATGGACCCATATACATTAAGGGTTGACGGACCACTTAATCATTATGTTCCAACATCATCTTCAAACTTCCTGGATATTTTAGAGATCATTGACGACCACTTTGTGAACAATGTTAACAATTTTTTTCTAAAAACAACATTGCATGAGTTAGGAAAATGAGAATATCGAATATTGAGGAATATTATTGTGCCATCAAAAAGTGGGGCAAGCCAAAGACATAGGTAATGTGCAGAGCATCAAGTCTTGATCATTCATGATAAGATAACATGTGTGCTTAAATGCACGAAGGTGTTGATGTGGGTCCTTTTTGTTAATAAACTAGGAAAAAATTAGTAATTATCAGTGTAGAGGATATGTTTTGATTGGTACAGATGGGTGTATAGGCTCATTACATATTTGCTCATATGATAATGAGATCTTGGATCCTAAAGTAGCTACTTTGAAACTACATAACCTATTTACAAGATTCTATAGGGTCATTCATAAGAGTTTGTTGGGAATGAGAGGTGGTGGTTGCATGTAAGATGTGGTAGGATGAGTTTGTTGATGAGCTTGCGGATGTGTGGGTGTTTGAGGAATTTGTTGGGGGTGAGTGTAAATCATGGGTTGTGATTGAAAAGGTGGTTGTTGAAAGAATTGTTGTTGGGAGATGGGAACATGATAGGATTGTTAAGATTGGGTAGGTTGTTGTGGTAAGTGTTGAGTGGGAATGTGGGTATGAACAAGTTGAAATTGTTGTTGAAAGGGGTTAGATACTGAATAATGTAAAGCACCCGTAAAAGGGGGTTGGGAGGTGTTGATGGGCATGCTAGATGTGAGGAGGTCATACTGTCCAGATAGGGGATATGATGTTTGATAATATTGGCTAGGGTATTACTATCAATAGTGACCGAAGAGCAATGGGAAGAGTAGTGCGGATTCTTTTCTTTATCAGTGGGAGATTGTGAGGGATAGGTGTAACTATATTTGTAGTTTGATGAGATAGGTATTGGTGGAAGAGAAAGCAAGATAGGTTGTAGAAAACTCATTTTTACCAAGTTTGGGTAGCTTGAAGATTGGTTTGTAAGGATAAAGTTGTTGGAGTGGCGGACCATCTAAGGGAATGTGAGTTGATCGCCTAAGGAGATAGTCCTAAAACAACATTGGATTAGCATCTAGAAGTTCTTGGAATATGGTATCACCGAGAGGGATCCTAGGAGGTCCAAGAGGCTCGATCTAACAGATGCTCGGATAGTTGGCATAGATGGGATAGATTGATGGTATAATAATGGATTAGTCTCACCTAAAGTTATAGTGTGAACAAGGGGTTATGGGTGAGAGACATTGATGAGGGGTTGAGTGCTCATGAAAGAAGTAATCAAAGGAACAAATAAGGTAATTGTTGTGGTGAATGTTTGTTGAGATGAGGAAGAAAATTTTTGTTCCATTTTAATTTCGGAGATCGAGTAATTACGGGCATGAAATAAGTTGTACCTAAGAAA
This sequence comes from Taxus wallichiana var. yunnanensis, assembly GCA_018340775.1. Lineage (NCBI taxonomy): Eukaryota > Viridiplantae > Streptophyta > Pinopsida > Cupressales > Taxaceae > Taxus > Taxus wallichiana. Next base: position 213,539,084 of record CM031237.1, on the reverse strand, counting down.
GTCAAAAAAACAATTCTTTTTATGTTCTTAATTTATTTAAGAAAGTGTGAAAAGAAGAAAGGATGGATAACAAAGGACCTAGGAGAAGGTAAAATATGTTTGGTTTCGGGTAAGTTGTGGCTAGGGAATGTCTGAGGTGGCCTCTATTGGCTTATGAAATACCAATCAATTAGTCGGTGAGAGGATGTTTTGATGTGTGATTTTTGAGGCTATGTGTTATAAAGTGTGATACACAGTAAGTTAAGCCCCTATTTAGACTATGTGAGCGAGTAGGATGCAAAAAGAATGTTCTTTTCAAACCCAAAATGAAGTATGATATCTAATGAGGACACAAACAAGAATGGAAAAGTATGATGTAAGTACTATTTATATGCACTTGTTGAGTGATGAGCAATCCAAGCCACTAATCTAACATGAGAAAATAATAAAGTTGAGCCTCACGATGTAGTGTTAGTGGAAAACAAGAAAAAAGCATTATATATACATATATATATATAGATATATATATATATATATATATATATATATACACACACACACACACACATATATATATATATATATATATATATATATATATATATATATATCATCGAAAGGGTGGTCCCACCAAAGTGCGAGAATGTTTACCAATTTTTCTCGTTTTTAATGAGGGTTAATGCACTAGCTACTAAAGAAACTAGAAAACTCAAAAAGGATGGAGGGTTTATGTTACCTCGGAAAAACAATGATATGGGATGGATACGAGCGCAAGATGAATGATGGATCCTTATTGCTACAAATCGATGAAATCTGCAAAGTAAGACCGAAAATGATTTTGATTAAATGATTTGTGTGGGGGTTGCACGTGGCAGATCGAGAAGCGTTAATTTCCTTAGTGGATTTCAACCCCTTCCGTTAAACAAAAGTGATATAAACAAGGAAATGTATACTGATAATATGCAGAGATTGAAAGAATACATAATCTAAAAACACTATTGATTGATTTAGATATCGATCTGATTAAAATAGTGAAAGGTAAATATACAGTCTAGGTCAAGATCTTGACCAGTTATGCAAAGGCAAGTCGACGGTGACCTATGAGACTAGATCGAAATATGGAAGGAATATGCGAGACCATGCTAGATCCGAATGTAATTTGGAAACCGTAGCAGATCGAGGATTTTGGAATTAACTGCGCAGAGGAGGTCTGAAGGAATAGAAACTAGGAAAACAACAAAAATCAAGGATTAAAGGGAAGGATTGAAACCAGGACCCTAGTCGATGACGACTGGGGTGTAAATAGGTTGATTTTAATGTAACGAGGAACATGATGAGTGTTGGAGCAAATAGGAAAGGTTACTGAGCTCATAAAAGGATAGGAAGAGGTTATAGAACATAAAGTAAGCTTTTTTGAAGCTTGGTTGATGACAACCTTTCAAGGTCAATGAAGACTATGATGGAGTTGGATAAAGGCGAAAAAGGAAAGCCAAATGAGAAACCGACAAGTATGGAAGTTGATGACGAAGTTGTGACTATTTTTGTTGATGTTCTAAACCTGCAAAAGATTAGATACACAAAATACCAAGATAATATGACAAAATTGATTAAAGCAATGTAAAATGATGACAATCTCACAAAATTCCAATCACGATTGATGCATGCACGCTACAAGGAGGTCTCGAGAGGTGCAGTAATGGCTTCAGAATGTTCGAGCACAAAGGATTTCCTACATGTTGCAAGAGAGATTCTAGATTCGCATGCATTCGATGATGAATATAAATAAAACATCTAGCCTTATAGGGTCAATGACAATGGTGGTCATGCCAATTGTGGGGAAATTTTCCCCAATGAGAGGATTTTTCTACTTTTGGCATGATTTTTCTTTTTTAGGAGTTCGCTGAATGCTTTAAAGCATTAGGCGGGAAGATGTTGTTTTAGGATGAGGTGTAGGTGAGTTGGCATTAAGGATAAGTTAGAAAAAATCATATGAATGCATAGGTGTAGATTTAAAATGAAAAAAATCAAAATGAAAATTTAGTTAGGGCATGATTTATTAATTAATTAATTAATGTTGATTAAATAGGATTTAAAAGTGATGAGAATTTAATTAATTAATAGGAATTGATTAATTAAATTCAAAGAGGGCATCCGATTAAATAAAGGGGATGAATAAAATAAAATATGCACAAGTAGGTGATCAAGGGTATAGATACGAGAATTTGGGTGTTTATAGTATGAGTGACAAGTGTGAAAGATAAAATCAATAGAAACAAACACAAGTGGATGGACTAGGAAGTGTGCCATTAGTGAATACTTTTCCTAATCAAAATCCATATATAAAACACCATACTTGGTGGTAAAGTAAATAGTAGTAAGTACGTGATTTTGTGTCTACATTTGCCCCCCTTTATGCTATTTGAATGAAATTTAAGTTGTTTAAAGGAAGTAGGGAACATATCTGAAAGAAGTATGGAGAAACCTTGTCACATAATAAGAACATATAGGGTGGAGAATCATGGATCGATGTGTCAATCCATGTGGCGTAAAGAGAGAAACGGTGAATTGTTGTGAGGATTACCAAGCAAGATTGATTATTTTATTCGAGTGATTAGAGATTTCAATTTTGTTGTTTATGGAGATTTGTTGGGGCATGGAGCAATCATTTCCCAACCCAATTTTGTGTATGTGAAAAACTAAAGGATTATGGCATCCTGCCACCAGAGAAAGAGTGTAGGGAGAGAGGTATAGTTTTACCCACTAACTTTAACTACATCCTCAAAAGGTCTAGCTGTTGTAGATGGAAAAAGACTAATTTTTCCCATTTCAATTCATTTTTATCCAACGAGAATAACCCACATATGAGCAATATAAGAAAGGAAATGACGTATCATTCCCCCCACTCTAAGGGTGTCACAAAACATATGATGTTTTTATGGCTTCCATGTTAGGTCATTTGGAAGTGTGATAGAGAATGTAAAGTTCTTTTCCCATGTTAGGTCATCTGGGAAAGATACAAAGTGATGTAGCTCCCAAGTTAGGTCATCTAAGAGAGATAGTAAAATATATTTTGTTGTGTTGATTGGTTTATTTAACTCGAGAAGTGGAAACATTGCGTTGTGATTGAATATGTATGATAGATTACTCATGGAAATATTTTTCGTTTGTTGCCCCCAGTTAGGTAATTTGGGGAATCGCTAGAAATTTGTGTGAATGTCACATAAAGTGTGATGAAATTTTCAATAATGACGAATTTGATGTATGAAATGATCATGTAACAATATGAGGGGGATCATAGGGTCACCCCAATTATATGCTCCCCTTTCGGTGAAAGGGACCGTGATAGTGAAAATTATCACCGAGTCAAAAGTAGATGTGCAATGATGTAATAGTGAATGAAATGTAGTATAATAGATGTCAAAAAACTATGCATGTATTGACTTATAAATGTGTAGGATTGGAATATGATGTTGTGGAATGTGTCCAATATGATAGTAGGAATTTTTTGAAGAAAACGACACATACGAGATAGGAAACATAGTAGTGAAGTTCAGACATGATCAAAATCGTGCGATATGTATTAGTTAGCATAATGAGCGCAAATAATGACCATAGTAATATAGCAATTAAAAATTTCTATATATAGTAAGTGTAAAAGTGACTACCGACCTCATTTGAACTTTTCTTGAGTGGGATCTTTAGTTCTAAGTGTGTGAAGGTGTCATAAGTTAGAGCAAGGGATTGAGTCGATTTGAGATGGTGGCGATGAATGTGGCATCACATACGAAGGTTGAGTTGGTGGGTATTGTTATTTTCAAAAAATGTGTTAACATTAGTTGTTTTTATGCATTTTTGTGAAATTTTTGCTTTTGAGTTTTTAGGCATTTTTACCAAGGTATGAGCAGCAAAGGCACTAACGACCTTCGAAATGCCAATGCCCGATATAAGTTCAGTGACCTGCTCTTGGGTGTCCACGTCTTGCTCCTTGGCACTAAGACCCGAAAGCTATTTTTGACCCAAAATGTGATGAATGTGAAAATTGATGTTTGTTGATGCTAGTAGTAGTTATTTTTACATACATATGAAGTGTTAATGTTATGTTTTTATGTTGTTTGGTTTTTTACAAAGGGATATTCATTCGAGAGTTTTCTATGGTGGTCGCCATTTGAGCACTCTATTGGGATTGGGCTTATTGGATGATGAGTGGGATATACTATAACGTGTCGAGTTGTGACGCATAATGAGGATGGGGATGTACCTCATAATGTGTTGATGTATGGATGCGGTGATGCATATTGGTCGTTACATGTGAACAAATCCATCCACACATTGACGCCTTAAAATGTTCCTATCGATGTGCTCGTAGGAAGTGGTATATTGGAGTGAGCGGATGCCATTACAGGTGAGCATGCGGACTTATTCGAGCCGGTGGAAATAACAGGAGTGACATGTACTATGCTTTTGAGTGAGCATGATGAGGCACGTACGAGAGACTCAATGATTGATGGAGGTGCTTAGGAGGAGGAGCTTTAGCGTAAGATGTGTTTACGAAGTATGTGGAATTTCGAGAGTAATTCTCATAGCGATCGGGTGAGTTGACCATATTACGGAGGTAGGTCGAGAGATATAGAGGCCTCAACTAGTGGCGTAGATTTAGGGAAAATTTTCTAGTTCTAGAGCTCCCACAGTTGTATATAGTTACAGTGATGATGATATATGATATGCATTGATGTAGCAATGTATGGGAGCTTCCCCAGTGTTAGCATTTTTAACTATTATTTTGATCAATATATATGGATGATTAGCATACTTTTATTTTTTTGACATGTTTATTAATGTATGATGTGATGATTTTTGTTGCTCTATTGATTTGTGATGTTTGATTTGCATTGTGTATATGATGGTGTGAAATGAGGGATGATAGTTATAGAATGTGATAAATAGTGATATATGTAGATAAAATGAATGAACCACAAGATAATAGGAAGTGGTATAACGACATGTGATTAAGTGTATAATGAAAGATATATCTAATGGTGTATGATATTACATGTAATATGAATAAGGGAGGAAGAAGAGTGATTCCCCCCAACGTGTGTGTAGTGGGATGAGGTTCATTTATATAAGACCCCTCAACACTTGTGAATGAATTATAGAACATGAGTGCATCATTGGGAAGTGATACAATAGTGTACGCTAAATAGATATATCAATGAGATGTGTAGTGAAAAGATGTGGTGAGGTTATTGTTATAACATATCCCTCAACATTCATGTAAGAACCATGAGAACACTAGTGCATCATCGGGTTGTGAGGTGAAAAGGAATCACCTACCAAAGACCAAGCAGGCACAGAGAAGTGGAAGCATGAGAATTGGAAGCATCATGAGTTTATGAGCCAAACTGAATGTCTGATGAGATGGTACCAATGATGGGAGATGTAGTGGTGGGAAACACAAATGCTGATGGATTAGGAATCCAATGTGAAGTAGGAGCACTACGTGGTGGATGAGATGGTGCAAAAATGGATGAATGAGATGGAGAGTGTGCATGAGTAATAACTTGTGGTGGTGGATGAATAATGACCTTAGAAACAGGAAAAGGAGATAAGTGAATTGGAGTAATAACACACCTACGTGGAATTGGAGACATAGACCGATAACAAGAGTGAGATCCATAATCAATTACACCCTTGTCTTCTAATTGTTGTAATTTTTCATGAAAGGTGCAATAGTCGTGGTCACGATGGCCATTGATGCAATGATAGTTGCAATAAGGATGATCATGTTGACATTACAATTGACGAGGAGGAGGATGTTGATTAGAAGGAAATCGAATCAAGTGCTTGTCAAGAAAAGCATGCATCACATCATGATGATTAACATGTGACTAGTACAATGGCTCCCAAGTAGGAGATGCGAAGTATTAGGTGAAGCCCAATACGGTGGAGGAGATGAAGGAAGTTTATGTGATAGAGAAGACTGAAATTACTTGCAAGGTGGAGGAGATGGAGACCTTGGAGGACTCTTAAGATATGGAAGAGGATAATTATTAGATGATGCAAGAGTAGTAAATATTGGAGGAGGATCTATAACATGTGTAGCAATGAGATCTTGTTCTAAATCAATGACCTTGTAGCATAATATTGTAAATGATTCGCATGTGTCATATATAGAAGCATTGTTTTAAAGTAGGAATCAAGTCGTGACAAAAGATGAATTATGTTTCTAAAACAATGGGCTAAACGACTAACTAATGCATGCAAGCATTGAAACACGAGAATATAATCAATAATAGGTTTGATCTTGCCTTGATGTAAGCCAAGTAAAAACATCGAAGGAAAAATTCCTCCACAATAGGTACTAATAGATCCAAAAGGTAGATCGTGTACCATTGGATAACATCATCGATAAGATTATGATGAAAACTTTAATCAATAATCGATTAGTGGAGTAAGAATCCATAGTTAGATGATAAGGTTTGAGATGAATATATGGATTGCCAACATCGTCAAAGCATGAAAATGTAGGAATGATAAAATCATTAGGAAAGGTTGAATTGTGAATAATTTTTGGAATGTGATTTCTATGTAAATAATTGTTATCGATAAAAACATAATATGCTTTTCTTTCAAGAGTGAGAGATTGGACTGAGATTGTAATTGGCCAACAACATGCATGAGTCATAAGATATCATATGAATGAATGGTAGAAGATGTGAATGGTACATTAAGTGGTTGAAGCTTGCCATTATGGGTGATCATAGGAATGTCGGTGGTGGAGGATGTCGATGCTATAAGCAATACTAGATGTAGTTGAAGAAGAAGTAATATGTGGTGAAGAACATGGCATTTTGATGGAAGTACTAGGAATAACATCGAAAGAGTTGTGAGGAGATGAAGAAGTAGAAGGAGAAGAATCAATATGCATGTTATTAGATATAATCTCGGAAGAAGATGAAAGTGGAGTGGAGAATTCACACTCGGCGGTATTCAAAGAAGTAGAATTGTTACTAACATATACATCATCAACATCAAACAAATATTTACATGTAAGGATTTCATCAAGCATCATCAACATACAATGAAATAGGAGAACAACTATCATGAAGTGTATCTTTATAATCATTAGAGACATTTTAAAAAATTCAAGTATAAGATGTAGTTATACAATCATCCTGACTAGTATGAGAAAAAAACATTATGCACATGTATATTTTCATTATGATTTTTATCATAAGCAAGACCATGCATATAATAGATAATAACATCATTAAGAGTTTGAGAAAAAGTATAAGAAAGTGGAGTATCCCTAGTGCCAAATGAATAACAAGGAGTTTGTTCTAGGCAAAAATGTTACAAGAAGAATGGACGAAGCTAGTAGGAATGTTGCATTCATTAGCCAAAAAATTTCTTTGAATGTCACCATCAAGTTGAGGATTGTGAGAAAGAAGCTCGAGTTCATCCTCAACAACATCATCAAGTATAGGATTAACACTCTCATGATACATAGCTTTCCTAGGAGAAGAAGAACTACTTTTAGCCATTTTAGGGTTGTAGTGGATCCTAGGGAAAAGATTTATAAGATACGGGTTCACCAAAATGATTCAATTAAAATCTATATTTTACTAAAATCTAAATTTATAATATCGTTGTAATGATATACAATGAAATACAAATGCTAGGAAATTTTATTAGATGTAATTATGAAATAAAATACAAGAGATAGGGCACTTACCTTAATTTCACTTATCTCAAGTGTTTGGATTGGATGAACTGGTGGAACAACAACTAAAATGTCACAATCACACTCATAAAAATGTAAAGGTGTCGAGAATGAATGGACACATGCGCTGGTAAGGGCAAAGGCACCTGCGGGTGCCCTAGAACTCTGTAGGGTCTTTGAGGTCTACCGAAAAGGTTGGAATCTGGTTTCGGCACTACCAATAGGGTTTTGCAATTTTTCACCAATGATCACTTGTATGTCACACTTGAATCATTGAAGTACCAAGTAAATACGCAACACAAATAATCTCCTACAAAACCCTTAAACCACATCAAATCCTAAAAATAAAGATGCAAAATGAGGGGTTGTAACGACTATCCTCATATGTCAAATAAGTGAACTTATGACCAAGCATTGCACTACATCTTATACCCAATGTAGTTCTATATGTTTGTGTGTGCAATAGTGCTCTTAGGTTTCCCTTGCACCGATGACGCCAAGAAGATAACGGGTGATATGTAGATAAACTATAAATGTGTGGATGGAAAAATGAACTTGCCCTTCCTATGGAATGTGTATGCAGAATAATAAGCCCAAGATGTAGTCCCTTTGATATGTATATAGATATCCCTTTATACAAATTTCCCACCATTATAATGGTATGTATGTTGTGTTTTTATATGGATCTTTTTCTTGAATTTTGACACTAATGACTCGACATGTTGATTATTACCTCGGGATATGAGTGGAATAATTAAAAATACCGACCTCAAATATCAAAAATATAATAAAAATAAATACGGCGCAGACGCCCAAGATGGAAAGGAGCACTGAGTGCTAGTTTCCAGCCATGAGCGCTAATGTCCAGAGATAGCTGATGACAAATGTGTTAAGATTAATAGACATAGGTTCTATGACTTGACCAAAATCAGGTGTATGAATGAGAAGTGTGAAAGATAAAAGCAATAGAACCAAACAACACAACTGGATGGACTAGGAAGTGTGACATTAGAGAATACTTTTCTTTCTCAAGATCCACATATAAAACAACATACTTGGCGGTATATTAAATAATAGTAAGTGCATGATTTTGTGTCTATAGGAGCAAAGACCTTCTGACCTAGAAAAATTTAGAACCTAAGCATCTAATCAGACACTAGTGCCTAAATAAGTCACTAGCACTCCGGGACGCTCCTATCCTCTCGTGGGCACTTCTATCCTCTGATTTCTATATTTCTAAATCTTCATCAAGCCATTGTGACGTTGTTTCCAGTGGATCCAAAGCAGATACTCAATTCTTATCATTCCCAAGTTACATGAAAAATAGCTAATTCCTCTTTCTCTCTCATTTCCTTAGGGATTTATATTGTTAAATGTTTATTTCTTGTGCCTTACTATAATTAATTACCTTAATATCATTTATTACAGTAGTTATTTTGAAATTAATATTTAATTCAAATTAGATTAAATCATTTGGTGAACCTGATCGATCAAACCCTACCTTCTAAACATGCATCGGATTATCTCTCCTTCTTCTAAATGTATCGATCCTCTCTCCTTCTATATTCCTCTATGTCTAGTGAGCATCACACCATACTTACTAATGTTTCTTTTCCAGGTAATTCAAGAGCCACCTATCCAACCCAATATCATACCACCTTTAGAAGTACCTACCCCATTACCTCCTCCTATTGTGTCATTTATAGTGTTACCAATCACAAATATGTAACCACCATTAAAGGAAGAACAACCAATTCCCCGCCACAAGCTGAGATCACTCACCAACCTCCTAAGTTTAAACTTATAATTCCTTTCGATCCAAATAATGACTATGTTGATGAATGGGACCCGGACGAATCTTACAATGTCAATGAACCATTTGATATGTCAAATGAGCATTTGCACACATTAGATTTCAATCCTAGCAATTTTTTTGACTTTGAATTTGATGTTGGTCATACCCTTGATTCTACCTATTATTGTGATGACCATAAAATTTCCTATGACACATTTCCACATCTTCCACCATGGCATGGTCTCTCTACCATCATCGCATAGATCTCCATCACTTGCACACTTGGGGGCATCACACTTTTTCACCACTTCTATCACTCTTGTCTATATCTATTGTCTACTCATAGCTTATCTACTACACTTCATGCTCTATGCTTTATATCTAACTTCCCAAACATCATCGCATATTTGGTAAACATACTTTATCTTCATTACCCAATGACAAACTCTTGTTCTATAGTTTATACTTGAATGTTGAGAGCACAATTCATCAATGAACCTCACTTTTTGCCTTTTGGCTAATCTCTATATCTCTAACACTATTTGATTCATGTTTATCTTTCCAAGAATTACCACATCTTTGTGACACATACTTTATCTTCATTACCCGATGACTTATTCATGTTATAAAAGTTCATAAATGACTATTGAGGGCATCAAATGAACCTTACTCACACACTTGGGGACTTACACTTCCTCCCCATCCATCAATCTTGGATATCTCTATCGTTTACTCATATTTTATCTACTACGCTCACACTTTATGCTTCATGATAAATATTTCCTAGCATCTACACTCAATCACATGCAATACCTTTTCCACCTAGTGACGCACTTTTGTTCTATGGTTCATACTTGGATGTTGAGGGAGAATTCCTAAATTAACCTCACATCACATACATCCTCCTAGGGTAATGCGACCCCTCCCATATGCATACATTACATATCGTAACACACCATCACTTTCACACAACATTTGCACATCTTGGTTGTATTTACTCTTGTTAGCTTGTATTATTTACATGTTGCACTTTAATTCCTATGCTAGTTGGATGCTTACTATCTCACTATATTTTATATACACAAATGGGTGTTCACTTGGTATCTTGGGGTGAATGTAGGACTTATACATATTCTTACATGATGCATGATGCTCAACACTGCTCTTTACTAGTCCCACTTTGATGCTCTTGAGGCATCTATCTTTGTTACTCTCATACTCTATACATATCAAGTCATATTGTTACATTATTTACTACTTCTCCTTACTATCAATTTACTCTTCATTGATATATACATGCTTTGACATTCTACTTATCTTTCTAACCTACTAACGGGTGCTTCAAGTGTATTATTTTCCTTGCAGGACTCTATAAAACCATGGTTATTTGTCACTTCTTGCTTGTTATTGTTTTCCATTGTTTGGGGGCTATGCCCTGTGTTATAATTGTTCATTGTTTTCTTATGGCCACTTTGGACTTGATTTTCTTGTAAAATTATAAGCGATGTCCCATGTATGTAACCCACTTTTCATGGTACCCCTTGTCTTCACCATTACTTGTTATAATGTATTCTATTGCATGTTAGTCCTTTTCCAATAATACTTTCTTCTAGCCTACATTTTTTGCATGTGCCTTGGTTTCTACCACGCAAAAACCCTACCCTATGTAGGTATCTAATCTAGGATATACATATCAGAATCAACTCCTCTCATTTAGGTCGTATTCTCCTACATTTTTCACACGCACCCCAAACGAGGGGGCATCTATTGGGTGAACAAATCACCCTTCCATCCGCTTGGAGCTCCAGAACAAAACAACACAGTACATAAATGAAAAAGGAACACAATTACATAGTGATCCAAAAACACACTTGGATCACAAACACAGAGCAGACACTAACACCCAAGATCGTATCGAGACAAAATGGTGGGTGCTTTTATCCCACCTATGCACTTGTCTCCCGGAGGAAAAAAAGACATTTCTTTGTTCAAAGACGATTTTGACTTTTTGATACGGATCTACATTATCGAACTTTCCTTCAATTACAAAATTCAATTAATTGGATACAATATAGTTACAATCGGTTACAAATTGGGACGTTCCAAGTATGCAATGATATGTATTCGAAAAGTAACATGGAAGGATAGAAAAGCATACCTATCTCCCTAACACTCTTCTCTTAGAGTGTGATTGAGATAAATGTGAATGTTATGCTTAATTTGATTATTATTGTAGCAGTAAATGAATAATCAATTAAGTACAAAAATTAACCCAAACAAACTAAGCAATAAAGTAAAAAGCCTTGAATGCAAAGAGAGGGTGAGAAGCCTTAGTTTATTCTCAAAAATCTCAGAGGTGTACAGAGTTAGAAAACTAGAAAATATGAAAAAATGACCATCACACCAAAGCTTAGAAAAATGCATATTAGGAAGATTAAGTTGGGTGGGGGCACGACAGGAATAGAGGCGCATGCGGGTGCCCTAGACCCCTTTACTCAGGCACACAGGGTCTAAAAAAATGCTCAAGAAACCTCCTCTGAGTGGTTGTAAGGTATTCAACATTTTTCACCTTTGGTTGCCTATATAATGCACTTAGATCACCGAGGTCACTAAAACCTGCAATAAAGTAATGATATGCAAAACCCTCAAAGAGACATCAAATCCTAAAAGAAAGATGCAAAATGAGGGGTCGATCGTCCTCAATTGTCCACAATGGTGAACTTATGACTAAGCAATACACTACATATCGGACTCCAATGTAGTTATGTGTGTGTGTGGAATTGTGCCCTAGGTGGCTCTTATGCATGTCGTACTTGATAGCGATCAAATAAGCTAGATATAAATAAATGTAATAGATTTGTGTATGGAATAGAATGAACTTCCCTCCTATGAAGTGTGTATGTATAGTAACCAACCCTTGTGTCCCTTGGATGGTGCTAGATAGATGTAATGGAGCTCTTAGATGCTTGATGGATGCAACCTTAGGTGGTGATAGCTAATGCTTAGTGTTTGGTCCCTTATTATGATCACATAAATTTATATTTATATTATTCCCTTTCTTGAATTTTGTAATTAACCCGAAAAGGATGAATACCAAAAATATAAGATGCTCAAATGGCTAGAAAGGACCCAAAATATGTGAACAAAGTACAAAGGGGTTAGGGGCACCTAGAAGGGACGAGGGTGCCTAATACCGCATCCTAGCGTGGTTATGGTGTCCGAATGATAAATGTCGATGTATAAAGAGGAAAACTAAGCAAGCGAGGGTGTTGATTTTATAAAATCTAAATATTTTATTAAAATATGAGTGTAAATATTTGTTATAGTTGATAATCAATGAAATATAAATTCTAAATAATTTATTAATTTTAACTATGAAAGGAAATGAGAGGTATAAGGCACTTATCTTAATTTCACTTATCTCGAAGTGAGTGTGAACTGGAAAATGTGATGGAATATGAACACAGACCATCATAATCAGGCTCAGAAAAATGCAAATATGCTTGGGATGTCTAGACATGGGCGCTTGGGAAAGGATAGGGGCACACGTGGGTGCTCAAGACCTTTGTTTGGGCGTCGAAATCTACATAAATGGTCAAATCCTAGTTCCATTAGTGTCACTATGGATTCATACTTGTTCTATTTTTGTCAAATTTATGTCACACTTGGATCACTGAGGTACCTGTAAATTTTCACATAAATATCCTCTTGCAAAACCCTCAAAAAGACATAAAATCCTAAAAAAGAAAGATGCAAAATGGAGGGTTAGGGATGTACTTGGTTGACATAATGGTGAATTTATGACTAAGCATTGCACTACATCTCGACTCCAATGCGCTTTTATATGCTTGTGTGTGCAATAGTGATCCTAGGTTGTCCTTACGCCAATGGCACTAAGATAATGGGTGGTAACTAGAAAAAATATAAATGTGTGGATATAATAGAATGAACTCCCTTCCTCTATAGTGTGTATGTAGAGTAATGTTCCCAAAATGTAGTCCCTTGAAATATGTAGTTAGATAGCCCTTGATAAGGATTTCCCTCCCTAATGGTATGTATGTTTTGTTTATATCGGGATCTCTTGCTTGAATTTCGACACTAGTGACCTAACATGCTTGACTAGTACCTCGAGATATGAGATGGAAAACTTAAAATATCGACGTCAAATGTCAAAAATAAGATCAAATATAAAGAAGACATCAGTTCCTAGGATGGACAAGAGCGCCTGACACTAGTGTCCAGTCCTGAGCACTAGTGTCCAGAGACAAGTGACGACACGTGAGTAAAGACTGAAAGACAGGGATCCTTGTGACTTGACCAAAATTAGGTGTAAGAGTGACAAGTATGAAATATTAAAACAATATAAATTGTAGTCTTGTTTTCGTACGCAATTGCCTAAGCATGTTGGAACTTCATCCAAAGGAGATCTAAACGCTCACCCGAAGCAAGTGAAGCCTGTCAGTCCCTTTTTCTACTCTTGTCTTGACAAGATTTTAGCATGCATATTCATATCCACCATTAACAGATCAAGTAACTAAGTGAAAAGCATAACATGAATCATATCACAACCATAGAACATAATGAATTAAACCATAACTAAGATTAGATTAACCATATAACCACCATGATCAGATACATCAATTACCATAATCCATCCACAATACTCCATTAATAACTAGAAAGATTACATAACAAAAGTTGAATACATAATAATAATGTCATGGAGTCATGCACGTAGGTACATCCAGGCAACATAACTCTAATACAACTCGGATTCTAATACATGATATCCAAAAATATGCAAATCAACTAACATATATAGGGGTGGGGACTTTCCCTTCACCGCCCATGCATCTCAAAATAGATTGCATGCTCAAAATATCCATGCGCCAATAGTTGCATGATTTTACAAGAAGGCTAATAATAGATTAATCTATAATTAAAATCTATCTTAATCCTATTATTAGCAAAAACTATGCATGACCTTTGCTCTTCCACTTTGTTCCCAAAATAATGCTTACTTAGTGTGAAGTCTTCATACTCTTATCTTTACATGATCTACAATCCATCTAGCTTTCCTATATTTATCTCGTGCCATGAAATATCGGCTAAGTCTCGATCTCGTCTTCCTCCCGGGCACGCCCTTCCTAATCGACACTTGCGCATGCCTTTATGCGCCCCATTTGCACACACCTCTTAAGACTTAGGAAATTTCTCCAAATTGCAACAGAAACCAACAAGACATGTGGATGGAATATGAAATGGGTCACCAGTGAATACTTTTCTTACATAAGATCCATATATAAAACAACATACTTTTTGGTATAGTAAATAGTAGTAAATACGTGATTTTGTGTCTACATTTACCCCCACTCTATGTTGGTGAGAAAAATCTCGGTAACATAAAGTATATAGAGATGCATACCTAAGAGAAGTCTCGGAGAAGCCCATGTTGCAGAAGTACATGCAAATGTGGCAGAAGTACACGTCAAATGAGAACACATAGCGTGGTAAACCATGGATCAACTATCAATCCATGTGGCGTAACGAGAGACGTGGGACCATTATGAGGATCACTAAGTGATATTTATGATTGCGTGTTGAATGATTAAAGAATTAAATTTTATCATTGATGAAGATGTGTTGGGTTAAGGAGTGATCAATTCCTAACACGATAATGTGTGTGCATAAAATTGGGGATTTGGGCATTTTGCCGCCGAGGAAGAGTGTAGGAAGCGAGGTCTATTTTTACTCTCCATCTTTATCTACATTCTCAAAAGGTCTAGCCACTCTAGATGGAAAAAGACCATATTTTTTTATTTTGGATCTAATTTTGATCAAATGTGAATAGCCCATATATGAGTAGTATAGGAAGGAAATGATGTCTCATTACCCCCACTCCATGGGTGTTATGATCCTAGTGTGTGGATTTCACTAACGCCTTAAGGTTTTGGTGTAACAGTTTGTTACATTTGGTATCAAAGTGACCACCCGTGTTTTAATCCCACTCAGTTTGTTACGCCGTGTGGCTAGTGCCTGTGGGGTGCCTAAACATTAGTGAAGCGGGGCTCGTATGTATGGGAGTGCAAGTGCAAACCCAACCCAAGGTCGGGCTCTATGAAAGCATGGTGGGATGTTATGATCATGGTGTTCAGATTTCACCAATGCCTCGAGGTTTTGGTGTAATGGTTTGTTACAATGGGTTTCACCGCAATGTATATGAGATGGCTTCCATGTTAGGTCATTTGGAAGAATTCAATAAATGTAGGATAATTTCCCAAGTTAAGTCATCCGGGAAAGTGGTGATGTAACTGTTGGAGATGAAAATTGCACCTGGATATGATCATGAATGACCTACAAACTAAGACAGACCTCTCGAACTGTGACAGGTTTGCAATACTTGATCCATCATGGGGAGATGATAGTTGTCTTTCAAGGAGACCTGATTCAAATTCCTAAAATCAACACAAATCCGAATCTCACCATTCTTCTTCCTGGTAGGTACAATGTTGGTAATCCATGTTGAATGGTGTATGGGGAAAATGATCCTTGCCTTCATCAACTTCTGGATCTCTTGGAAAATGGTGTCAGCAATTTTAGGATTGTATTGCCTTTGCTTCTGCTTGAAAGGTTTGATCCCAAGTTTTAGAGGGATAAAGTGTTGCATCTCCTTTGGTTGAAAAGCCTTGAGATCATCATATGAATAAGCAAGAACATCAGCATACCTTTTTAGTAGATTTATTGCTTTCTTCTTCTCTTCTTGAGTGCAGCATTTTCCAATGTTCACCATCTTGGGTTCATCAAGACTCCCAATATTAACCTTTTTCACATTCGGCAGATCACGAGCTCCTTGAAGCTTTAGATTTGATGTACGTATCATGTTTATCAAACAAATCTTCCAAGCTTACCAAACTTCTTTAGGGATCTTGTTACCTTTCAATTTGATGCACCATCTTGGTCCATCTCTTATTTGATATCTCCTTCATTAGAGGATACACACTCCTAGGCAAAGTACCACTTCCTTCAAAATACAAATGGTGATCAAAGTTATCCTTAAGCTCCAAGAATGAGAGCAAGTGTTGATCATCATTGAAAACTCCGCCGCTATTATTTGCATTATCCGGTACACTATGCCTATGAATCATCTCAATGGTAAATTTCTCCCGAGAGAAATCAGGGTGAGGAATTAGCAAAAATCTAGAGACAAAATATAGAATTAGCTCTAGTGTTCTTTTCTCTTGGAAAGGCTTCAATGGAGAAAGCATCAAGAAATTCAATGGAATCCCAAACAAGATTTCTATAATGTTTCAATCTCCTATTCTTGACTTGGTAAAGATCCCTGACTTGCTTCACAATCACTCTGCATCACCACGAGCACAAAGATTCTTCACTCCCATTTCTTTTGCCATGTTCAATCCAAGGATGAGAGCTTCATACTCAATTGTATTATTCATATTTTCAAAATGAAGCTTGAAAGAAAATGGATGAATCTTCCTCTGGAGAGGTCAAGACCACACCAGCCCCAGAACCAGCTGAAAAGTAGCTTCCATCAAATTCCAGATTCCAAATGCCATTAGGATCATGAATCACCCCTTAGGAAGTTTTGCCTCATCTTCTGACATGATCATATAGTTACCATGTCCTATATCTAGCATAGAGTATTTGTGCTTTTGGATCATCAGTCTTTTGCACAATATACTCAGTCTATTTCTCAGGTAGCAACTTCTTCATTTTTCCATTGACAGGGATCAAAGCATGTGACCAATCCATCTGAATTTCACCCCCAACCTCCTTACAGAAATTTCTACTCAACAACATCCCATATGAGGGAGGAATATCAGCTACCAAAATAGTGGCCAAGACCCTTTTCTCTGGCAAAGCAACAAAAGCTACCTGTGCATCCTTAATTCTCCCAACCAAAGGCACGTTTCTACTCTCCATGGAATAGCAGGAGCCAAAGGCACGTGTTAGAGTCGAGCCCAAACATGAGCTACTTTTGTGGGCATTACATTGTCGATTCTCCCGAGTCTATGACACGATTCTCGAGTTTATAGCCATTATGAGGAGATTCGCATAAAATGGTTCAACTTTCTCATAAGGGGAAGTGACTACAACCACAAAGCTTGGTTGAGGTGAGGAAGAGGGAGTGGGAAAAAGACCCTTAGAAGTATTGGATGAGGCTTTGGATTTGGAATTGATAAAGTCTACCATTTTAGCAAAAGCTTTTGGATGGGTTTGGTAAAATTCTGCCTCTGAAATTTGGATTTTGGTCTTTTTTAGGTGATCAATGATATCAAAAGATCCCGAGGTGGATGGGGCATCACTACTAGGAACTTGAGAGATTTTGGATTTATCATCTTTAGGATTTAAAGGACACGGAGTTTGGGAAACATAAGTAGGAGGATTAGTATTACTCACCTTTTGTGTGGAAGCAGTGGGAATAGGAGCTCCTCTTCTGGCAATCACTGGAATAGTTGTAGGAAATTCCTTGGATTTTTTAGCAGGCTACACCACTTTTTCTTTCCAGTTTGCTTGCTCTCTAGTCATGACAATATATGACTCATTATTCATCTCTGATACTCTTTCATCATAGTCATCTTCATCATCCATACCTTCAGTGGTGAGGAAATGAAGTTGAGATCCACCAAGTTCCTCTAGTTCTTCATCAACCTCTTCTTTTGGTTCTTCATAAAGTTCATTAAGCTCCTCATCATCAAGTTCTTCAACTTCACAAGTTGCATTGACTGGAACCTTGATGGGCGGGCCTTCAATAGCCAATCTAGTCTGAGAAGAAGGCAAACAGGTTCTGGGCTGAAAGTTCTTCCTTGGAATGTCTTGGTAAGGAGCATGCTTGAGCCAATTGTTTCTTGATAGCTATGAGGTCATTGGCAAGCTTTTGTACTAACTGATCTGAGTTGGCTCCAGGAGAGGAGGAAGAAAAAGATGCTTTAGACTTGGAAGGTTCTCTTTTCAACTTACCAGACATGATTAAATCATCTTCAACACTGATAGCCAAACGCTGATCAACATCTAGAGTTACAAGATTAGCTCTCCTTAGTGCATAGCTTACTTTAGGTAACTGAGCATTGAGGAAGAAGCACTTTTGGATTTGATCCACTGGACGAGTGTTCTATGGGATTTTATGAATGAGCTTGTTGAATTTGGCCACAAATTCTCTCATGGGCTCGAATGGTTCCTTCTTGATATGAGAGATCTGAGCTAACAGAGCATGCACATCTTCAGCAGGTTTGAAACATTGCTCAAACTGAGTCGTCATGGTGGTCTAGTCGGTAATTGATCCAACAGGAAGATGATAGAACCAATCAACAACATTGTCCTGCAATGTCTCCACAAAAATCCTGACAGAGACATCTTCATGTTCAACCCCAAGAATCCCACATGCAACAATGAAGGCTGCAATGTGTTCATCTAGGTGTACTTTCCCATCACCTATGAATTTAGGAAAACTTTTCCTGTTACCCCTAGGTAACTCATGCAATGGCTGAGGAAGAATAAGAGGTCCAACCTGTTGTCCCCAAGACAAAAGTGCCACCATCTTTGGAAGAAAAGGCTGAAGGGGAATCGAGACACCGCAGTATCAAAGCATAAAGAGGACTGATTTGATCTTGAGGAATGTTATTCTTTGAATCTTTTTATTTAACAGGAGGTGTGCTTGTAGAACGAGTTTCTATGTTCCTTATTCTTTGGAAGAGAGAAGTTTCATTGCTTTAGAAGCTGAAAATGAGAATCTTCTACCCCCAAGAGCTCTCTTCTCACATGTATATCGTAGAGTCACCGAGATAAAAAAAGATCCTCGAAGTTGCTCATTTAGAAAGGATGCGTTTGAAACGAGGTCCCAAAGAGAGTTGCCAAAAACTGTTGGGTTTCAGATTTGCACTTGGAATGAAACCACAGTCAAAGGACAACAAGTCCTTCCTCTTTAATGGGAGAGGTTCCCTTATTGAAAGCAAGAAGCAAAACTTATATACAAATGTACAACTTTCAAAGCGTGGAGTCCTGATACTTTGAAACGTTTTATGCCCAAAGATCATCAATATGAAAGGATGGAAGAATAAAGGAGATGAGGAAGGAAGAACACAACAATACTTTCAGGTAATATAGATGGCAGAGTATAACCTTACACGTATTGAACCAGGGAGTTACATAATAGAATCATTTACTTTCATAACCAATATAATTCCATAGACGCAAAGTTCCAGAAATCATATAAACAAGAACACAAAGTTTCCTATTATAAAAGATGGATGATTCTTAAGTTTTAGACACAGAAAGAAGAAAAGCAGAGGAAGAAAGGGGAAAACTTTTGTATTGATTACTTCAATCTATGACCTTTACAGAGTCTCAGGATCCAACCCTTTACAATGAGCCAAGCTCAGCTTTTATAGATCAAGCCCCGAGAGAAGAAGAAAAGGAGGCGGGAAATCAGATTGGAAATTCAAACGCTAACCATCAGTGCTCCTGCAAATTCGCCCATAATCTGCTAGATCTGGTTCCCCATGCTTGTTTGTCGTGTTAGAGAAGATGGCCGACCAAAATCCATAACCATACTGGTAGTGGAAGCAGTCAGATCCCGCACTAACGGAGTGGAAGATGTTTTTAGATTTTCACCCATCAAAACCTAGCCAAACATAATATTTTATGTTTCCATGGTGTGGAGGAGGTTGAGATCTTTCCAACGGTACCAAATTTGTCAAATTTCAAGCACTGGATCGAAAGATGTGCCCATTTGAATATTAGGGTCACGAGCGTGCAATATTTGAAAGAGTTTGTATGTACCGGGTCTACGTGGCAGCCTCGCGCACCTTGAAGATTCGATTCTTCCTTATGTTCTTGAAATCATGCCGATCGACACATGGTGGCTTCCGCGAGCTCCTTGGGTTCCTTTATATTTTATCTGAGTTTCTTTACACGACGGGCCAAAGATCTGACCCTAGACACGTGGAGGCTTGGCGCTTGTTTGGAAACCTTCTCCAAATTTTACTCTTGAAATAGCATTGTGATGACACTTGGCTTCCTCCGCTGGCATGTCTCTGCTTTGACTATTCAACCCCGACCTTGTCCCCTTTTTCGGACCTGGGACACGTGGAAGGCCCGCGCTCATTTGATTACCCGCTCAGGATTTTACCTTTAAAGGAGCACCGGGTTGACACGTGGAAGTCTCCGCAGGCTCTTGGATTTTTTAATGGCCGCTCTTACTTTTTCGGGCCCTGAATACGTGGTAAGCTGGCGCTCGTTTGGGGATCGCCTTTTAGACAATGCTTTGAAATTGTGTTGATGCAACATGTGGCGTCGTCCGTTGTTTCCTATACTTAGTCGATTTTAGGGGCTCATTCTTAATCATTTCACAACCTAAGGACTTCGAGCCTCCGCCGTTTCTTCTCCCTCGAGCCTCTAGTTTTTTGACATTGTTTTCTCTTTCCCGACCCTACTATTCCATTTTAGAGTCTGCCTGCAACCTATTTGTTGGATTTGAAGCATGGGTTTGTTCGACGGAGCCGTTTTTGAATTTTTATTGCACGGGTCATTTGATCTTTCACAGGCCCTGCCACTCCATCGTAGAGTCCCTCTTTGTTGCTTGATTGTAGGATTTGAACATGATTTCTCTAGTTTCTTCTGTGCGGAGTCATGGCTGACCAATTTTACCCGAGGGGCAAAATATGGATAACAATACCGACTCAAAGCTTTCAAAACCCGACTTCCAAAGAGGGGAGTTTTGAGGGCGGCAACACTCTTACTACTAACACCCCATCTATAGTTGTGATATTTTCTACCATACTTGTTACTACTTCAAAGTCCAATGTAAATTCTTGAAGAGCTTCCAATGATTATTTGTAGCAAGATCATGACATTCCCCTATAATTGTTGCTACTTCGAGTTTAGTGTTGCATCTTTAAGAGCTTCCAATGATTCTTTATAGTAGGATCATGAAATTCCTCATGTACGTTTTGTTACACCCAAGTTTAGTGTTGCTTCTTCAAGAGCTTTCATTAATTCTTTCAGGCGACACGATCATGACATTCCTCATGTACCTATTATTACACCATAGTTTAGATTCAATTCTTCGAGGGTTTCCAATGATTCTTTACAACAATTTCATGGCATTCCTCATGTACATGTTATTTCAAAGTTCGAAGTTACTTCTTCGAGGGTGCCCTGTGATTCTTTACAGTAGGATCACATATGTCTTTTAAATTCACTTCATTAGTCTCACTTTTCATATCTAGATGACACCATTGAGGACATCACTCCCCTCTTTTAGGGCATTCCTTCATCACTAGTTGTTTCATTAGAGTTTAGAGTTACTTCCTTGAGAGCTTCCAGTGATTCTCTACAACATGGTTCTTCGTGTCTACAAGATCCACTTCATTGGGAGGTCTTCTTACCAAACATTTCATATATGTTTTTAGACTCTCACCTTTCAGATATTTTTGACACTATTGAGGGTATTTATCCCCTCTTTGATGTCAAATTTGACAGAGTTTCTTCTTCTACTTCTCTGGATGTATTTTCTCCACCACTTTGCATGCTTACATGGTGACACAACCTGCACTTCTTGAATCCTATGATTTGCCACCATCATCATTCATGTTGACACCTTACGCAAGAGTCCTTGGTTATTGGTTCGGTTCTCATATCCATGTTAGGAATCGTGTTAAGTCCAATTTGGTACCTAATTTGATTCATTAGCTCTCGTTACCATTGAGCTTTGGTTTTATTGAGAAGCATCTAGAGATATGCTTTATTTCATCTACCTTCAATCCACAATATTTTAATGCAACATCTGACATTCCTTATTGGGATGTGTTCTTCATCGATTCCTTTACTGACAAGTAAGATTCTTCATCTGTAAGATTTATTGGTAATTCATGAGGCTTAATCTTCTGGGGGGCAAATTGGCTAGTCATCTCTACTTCTCTTTTCTCTCTATTTTTTAGGGCTTCTCTATGTTCTTATAGGGTGCTTATGTACTAAGGAAGATTTTTATGCACTTCTCTTTTCTCTCTTTTGGGGAATTTTCTTACGGATTTTGTCCTCTTCTCAACTTTTTGATGGATTTTCTTTGTTCTTGGGTACCTCATCAAACCTTGTTGTTATGACCCATTTCTTCTACTCATTTAAGTTACACTTAAGGTGGGTGTTAGTGTAGGTTTTTTATTCTATTGCATGATTTTTTCTAGACATGTATTTAGTTTGCTTAGGTGTTGTTGAATTGATGGAAGTTACATTTCTCTACTTTTTAAAATGACGAATACTCTTTCCCACTTCCTAATTATACACCTCTTATAAATCTATTTTCGGAAGGCATCAAGCACCCGAGGTAACATAAACCCTTTTTCCTTTTAAGTTGCTAGTTTCTTTAGTAGCTAGTGCATTAATTTGATAACGAACGAGAAATTCGGACAATAGTAAAAGCTAATGAAAAGCATTGACTAAAGCTCATTGCACTCTAGTGATATGCAATCCTTTTATTCTAAGGTAATCTCATGTGCAACTCTGTAAAATATCAAGATCGTTTAAACAGTTGGAAATTTTCATTTTCGCCCGATAAAAATATTCAAAAAAGAAATGCAATAATATACATCTATACATGTAAACCACATTACATAATTTCATTAAATCATTTATGCATTCACACCATGGAGAAAAATGATCAACTCACCTTATCCATTCAAACCCCTTTTATCCACAAACACAATACCAAGTATTATGGGAGCTAAATACCTATCAACATAGTAGGATTTAGAATTTCAAGGCCTCTAATTCATTGTTTTATATGTATATGTGGGATATATATATATATATATATATATATATATGGGATTACTAAAAAAAATCCACTACATACTAAAAGATATAGTTATGGTGTCATCAAAGCAAGTTTAAGAAAATGCATCCACAATAAGCACAATAAAAGGGTTTTGCCAAAAAAATATAATTCAATGAAAGCATGAGTAAATAATTTAATGAGCATCACCAACCATTGCACAAGTCTCTTGTTATCCAAATCTTGAGAATGACTCCCAAATTCCCAGAGTTGTGATCGAAATCCAAGTTTGACGATTTTTCAATCTTGCATTTGTCATATAGTGTGTGTGCGTGTGTGCGTGTGTGTGTGTGCGTGTTTTCAATCTTGCATTTGTCATATAGTGTATGTGTGTGTGTGCGTGCGTGTGTGCGTGTGTGTGTGCGTGTGTGTGTGCGCGCGTTTCGAAAAATGCATTCACAATAAGCATATCAAAAAGGGTTTTGCCAAAAAAAATTATAATTCAATGAAAGCATGAGTAACTAATTTAATGAGCACCACCAACCATTGCACAAGTCTCTTGTTATCTAGTTGAATACTGAGAATGTCTCCCAAATTCCTAGAGTTGTGACCTAAATCCAAGTTTGACGATTTTTCAATCTTGCATTTGTCATATATAGTATAGATTGATTTTGGCATAATTTTGAGGTATTTTTCTTACTTATTTGACAAGAGAACTATTAACTTCAAAATGTCTTCCCTTATTACCCACCTAGACATATTGAGGGGGTAGACCTTTTCAAAATAAGTCATTTGTAGATACATCAAGAATGTGCTCCACAGATCAATTGGTGTTGTCCACAACCCATAGACATTCGTAAAATATAGAAAACTAAATTTTCTCACAAGCATCCACTCCATCCTATAAAATTAAAAAACAAATTGAAATCATTACCAATATTCACAAAGATTAATGGTAGTGAATATAAATCGTAGTATAATGCACATAAGAGAGAAACCATTTAATATACATGAGCCGGAAAATCTTCACCTTTAGAAATAGAGAATGTAACAAAAGTTCAAAACACGTCAAATATATTTTAGAGTTGTGGCTTTACCTAAGATGCCATTGCTTCAAGAAAATGACCCCTATGGAGAGTAGAAAACTTTTTCATTCTAAGGCACTCCTTTATGCCCAAGGTTATTTTCCAAGCCCTTAATTAATAACACATAAGAAACAAAAATCCAAAACACTTGTGCCTCGCGACACAATAAATTTGTCTGAAAACCTCAAATTCCTCATGCCTTGTCTTCTTTATTCAAATAACCCAAAGCACAAGATTGTACATGGTCATGTAAAGCTACACAAAATTACGCAAGCTTTTACTTTTCTAATTCTAACTTTTTTGTCTGTAAGATTACAAATGAACCCATATGCTCGCATGCTACATGTGGCGCGTGTGTGTATATATAATCAAATGGGTTCTCGTGACAACTAGGTCTCGATGAGGTACGCATGTACAATAAGTACAAAGCAAACAACTTATGTAGGAAGGTGTTGAGATATGCCACAAGTATACCTAAGAATGCAATACAAAACATAATAAAGCACTACAACAATATGCCAAAGAATGATGATTGATCCATCATAGAAGAATTACTCAATGTAGATTTAAAGGTGTGCCTATAAGTATACCCAAGAATGGTATACACTACATCGAAAGGAAGAAATATTACAACACACCACCACATGTAAAGTTAAATGGGAGGAATGATTTAGATTAGGCTTTTATCGACATGTTTCCTTATTTTTCGGTAGTTCCTTGTGATGCCCTCCCAATTTCTCTCCTCTCTCTCCCTCTTATTTTCTTTTATGTTCTAAAGTTTCCCCATAATTGTATACACATAAGTACGTATGTTCCGAACTATGCTCTTATTGGTTCATTTTCATGTTCTCTACTTGTTGCTCTCTCTCTCTCTCTCTCTCTCTCTCTCTCTCTCTCTCTCTCTCCATGTTTCTTCGTGTGTTTTGGGGTTTCCCAAAGCTACATGCTCTACATTTTTGTTTCCCAGTAATTGTGTGTATACAATTCTAGGGCCCAACCATGAGTATGTGGCTCTAGAGGTTTTGTTGCCTGAGCTCTTTCGATCTTCTTGTTTTCACTCGTGTCTGCTTTGTGCACCAATAGGGTCCTAAATTGGACTCAAGAAGATTATAAATGCATAGGTGTGTTACTACATTTAGAACATAGCGATGCATTAAGCATGAGAGAGAAAATACTTTGTTATGAATTCAATGATTTAGAGCATGAACACACCTTAAACATTTATTTCTTTATCGAGCATTCATTCTTGCACGAAAATTCATATAGAATACATATTGTCTTACACTCAATTGCCTAACTAAAATATTTTATTACTCTTCTTGTTTTTAATATTATATATAAGTGAAGGGCTAAATAAATATTGTCAAAGTTCTTCTATTCTCTAATTTAACACATGCTCCAAAACAACTCCTTTCTTTGCTCATTCTAGAGACTTTGCTGCCTTGTTAGCGCTTGGAGGGAGGAGCTTAGTTTCCCATAAGTCCATAAATAGAATCGTTAAATGCTAAGGGAGAGGAGTCAATCGCTGAGCATGGACCAATAATTGTGAGGGTAGATATAAAGTTAGGGACTAGTACATGTCACTTTTTCATTTAAAATTTGAAAAAAAAATAGTCAATAAAATGCGTCACATCAAATCACATCAAACAGTCACCCAATCAAATAATGCCACATAAGTGGAAAAAAATACATGACATAATGCCCAACAAATGGTCCACCCCTAAAAAATTTTGTATGGAAAACTACTTGATTTGAATACCTTAAAAACCACTTTCCATATAATATAATTTAAACTAAAAAAAAAAAAATCTATTAAATTTTTATTATTTTTGTACAAAATAAATGAGAGGAACCGGTTGTTATATACCCCTCAAAACTTAAAGTGCACAACCACCCCTTCCTCTCCCTCATTTCCCAGAAACAACCATACAGGTTGAGTCCAAATCGCTCGTTTCCACCAAAGCTTTTATTTATTAACAGGTTGTGTACTTTGAATTTCCCCACTATTTTCTCTCCCGTATTTAGCTTGGAAGGTGTATATGTCTCTCTCGTGTTCCCATATTCCAATCAAGTCAAGAAAGCCTGGGTCCCAGGTTTATGGTGCAGGTTACCCATTAAAATATCTTAGAAAGAAAAAAATCAGAAGCTTTTCTTGGAAACAGGGGAGATGTTAAAAGTCACGAAACTATATCATCAAATGTCAATTTATACATGGTTCGTTTTTATTTTAGAAAAAATAAAATCCAAAACTTAAAAACACGTGGTTAAAAATATTATGAACTAACAAATCAGAGCGAAGCCTCTATAATGTTTGACCATTTCAATTATGAGTTATTTTTATAGTTACTGTGCACTGTGCAGCACCGTCCATGTACCCCATGAGGGACCACTTCCTGAGTTTTAATGTACCTTGTGTTCAATGTGAAGCAATGTACCAAATAACGGATTGACTCGTATAATGGAATGCAGGAGAACATATGAATTTTTCTGATTACAATGAAGGGTTTTGTTGTAGATCTGTGCTGTAGTTTACAGTATATGATATCTCTTCAAATTTGTGTAACTGTGCTTCAAATATTTGGTATATATATATCCATCGTCAATCAGGTTTGAACTTTCTTCTGAGAGTACAAATTCTTCCTCGTTAGGCTGCTTTGAACAAAAGGAAAGAGTAGAAGATTATTTCCTAAATTCTATTCAAATCTCGTTGTAATAGAGCACAATTTCTTCACCATTTTTACCAACTTAAATGGAAGAAAAGAGTAGAAGAACTAAACTATAGAGACTCCACAGTCAATGCTCAGAATAGCTGTGCTAGTCATTAGAAATTTACAACATATAAAAAATGGCAGCTGGTATTGCTGACGGTGTTATTGGAAAGCTTACAGGGTATGTAGTACATCAACTAGCCAAGGAGGCATCACTGGTTGTTAACTTCACAAGGGACTTTGAGTGGCTGAATAATAAGCTGATATATGTACGAGGCTTTCTCACAGATGCAGATGGGCAGAGTGCACAAAACAGGTTGGTAAGAAAATGGCTGCAAGATGTTTGTGATATTGCTTGGGATGCAGAAGACATGATAGAAGAATGTGCCATATATGATAACAGCCTTCAATATGCTCTGAGTTGTAATGCTCAAGCAATATTTCGTTATAGGATGGGGCGAAAGATCAGAAAAGTCAAAGATAGAATGAAATCGGTAATGGAAGATGCAACTGATTTGAAGCTCGCTAGAGATCTGTGTCATTCAGATGAAACCTTGACCGGTGCACCCCAAAGAGGAAAAGAATGGAAGAGACCCAGTGTGTTGGAGAGGGATTCAAAACCGGTGGCCATGGACAACAAGATTGAACATATCATCGCCTTGTTAGATGACCCTGCAGTTCCTGTGACTGCCATTGTCGGTATGGGTGGGCTCGGCAAGACATTTCTGCTACAACATGTCCTCAACAGGACAAAGGGAAGGTTTGATAACAGTATCTGGCTCTCAATTTCACAAACGTATTCAGTTCCTAAGTTGCAATCAGACTTGGCCTCTAAGATTTATGTAAGAGCCATTGGTGAGAGTCCAGTAAGTGATGTGCAGGTAGCCGGTGGAGAGCCCACAACGAGTTTAAGAGATGTTGTTAAGGGACGGCTTAGTGAGGTGCGGGCAGCGGAGTGTATTCATAGTCATTTAGAGAGAACAAGATCACTCATTGTGCTGGATGATGTGTGGAGTGCAGCTGCTGAAAATAATTTGATACAAAGCCTCGGCCTTCCAATTGGTGATAACAGCCAATGCAAAATTGTGGTTACCACCAGAAACAGAGAAGTTAGCCGAAACATGTCCGCCCACATTTATCAGATGGATCATCTCTCACATGAGAATAGTTGGAAATTGTTTTGTGCTTATGCCTTTGCAGATTATCAGCAAAATGAACCGCCGCAACATCTTGAGGAGATAGCTCGTGACATTGTCAAGGATTGTGGCAAGTTACCATTGGCTATCAAAACAACTGCAGCATCTCTGAGAGGCGAGACCCTGCTAAAGGAGTGGGTTTCCAAACATCGGGAGCTAAAAGAGGTATTAAATAGCAACGACCCCATTATTCAGATGCTTAAGTTGAGTTATGACTGGCTGCCTGGTGCTCTTAAACCTTGTTTTGCATACTTTTCTTTCTTTCCCAAACATGAAGAAATAGACTGTGAATTTGTCATAAATTTGTGGTTAGGGGAAGGATTCATTCCAAAAGGAAAAGAACAATGGAATATTGGATGGGATTATATATCTCAATTTGGCAATCTATGTCTGGTTGAGGTGGTAGAGAGGCTAGAGGAACCTCGCATAGGAACCAAATTTTGTAAATTGCACGATTTGTTGTTTGATTTGGCTGTTAGCATTTCTAAAGAAAATAAATGTTCATTTTCTGCTGGAGAAGCTTTCAAAAAAAAGTCCTCTGGACATAGTGGCTGCCGTAGGATTTTACTGTCAAAGAAAGAGATACATGATAGTGCCCTCAGCAAAAGGAATAGTAATTTTGGACGGTCCGTGCGCACTCTGTCACTGCTTCAAAACCACGACATTACAAATATTCCCTCAAATTTCTTTGCTAGTGGAAGGATGCTACGGGTGCTTGACCTAAGGGGAACCAGAATCTCAACACTGCCTAAATCTGTTGGAAATTTGAATCTCCTCCATGTATTGAATTTATCGCAAACAAATATCAGTAAGGTACCAAAGTGTGTTAGAAATCTTACCAGTCTGCGGTTTCTTGACATTTCTTGGTGCAAACATGAGAAACTGCGCCTGCCTGTGTGGATAGGTGAAATTAAATTTCTGGAGTATCTCAACATAGAAGGTTGTTCAGATGGGTTGCAGCGTCATATCCCCAAGGGAATATCAGAGATACCATGTTTGCTGACTCTCAGATCAGATGGGTTAGGCCTTTCAAATGGAGGAGACGGATTCTTAATGCTGGAGAATCTAGGCAATTTGATCCACCTTCAAGAATTATGGATAACTTTTTACTATAATGAACCATACTCCAGAAGTCTGAGTATGGAAAGGGTATTTGGGGAATTGGTAAAGATGCGTAGTTTAGGACTCTGCGACAAAAGTAGAGGAATTGCTCCAGGAATGGCTCCTCTCGGATTACTGGAACCGCCTTGTCCAGATAAAATGATTGATATGAAGGAGCTTGAACACCTTCGCCTCTGTGGTTTTTCTGTGCCAAGTTGGATATTTACCTTTCCTAATCTCAGGATACTCAAGTTAGTGTACTGTGAATGTATTGATTATACTACGCTAGCAATAGAAACCATACCGAATCTAATGATCTTGGAATTGACGGGTAATGAGACTTGCGTAGAGTTGCCAAAAGCTTTTGGAGAGTCCGGAAAGTTTAGTAAGCTCAGGTTCTTGGAAATTAGGTTGTTCAAAAAATTGAAACAGTTTCCGAGATTGGAGGAGGGAGCCATGCCATTTCTGCAAAAACTAATATTCAAGCAGTTGCTCAAGATGAGGGAAGTTCCTAGTGGTTTGGAGCTGTTGAAAAGTATGAAGGAGTGCATTTTTGAATCTACGGGAATTTTACAAACTTGGTTAACGGAAGGCGGCCAAGATTGGAATAGAATTAAAGCCAACAACCCCAATATAACTATCACATGGAAGCAGTAATCTTGTCCTCTTCCAGGGCCTAGCTGACGCCTTCCCCGTTCTGCCACTTTCAGTTTGTCTTGAAGTCTCCATTTCCTTCTGAGAAAACACCTGTTGGTATTTTTGAAAGTTGTCCATAACTGAGCTGCTTTACTCTCATGGTAGCTTCTGTTACTAGCTTGAGAGTCCTCTTGATTGTGATCTTGAACAGTGGTCGTTTCATTGGATTCGACTCATTCTCCTGAAGCAGAGGCTACAATTACAAGTCCAACCCTGGTTCTGGAAGGCACTTTGCAAGTAACAGAGACCAACATGGAAAATCCAAGACTGGTTATGGAAGACCGCTTTCAACACACAAACACGACCATGAACAATCCCAGACTGGTTCCAGAAAGGTCCCTTTTTGGGAACACATTGCAAAATAATCAATTCAATGCAACTTCTTGAGAAGAAACCCAAGAGCCAACAACTGACCATGAAATTGGAGACCAAAATTGTGTTCCAAAGAGGGCTTTGAGTCCTCCTAGAAATAGTTTTACAGACTCTTTAACAGCAAATGTTAGATTGGGATTTCATCATAATAACCAGATACAAGCAGTTAGTTCGACGAATGTTTCCATGTTAGCTAATCAAGAGCATATTAGAGCATTTGGAACTATTATGCAGTCTTGTCCTTGGAATGAGGGAAGTGAAAGGCAAAGAGGAAGCAGTCGTCCCCAACCAAAGAAGACCCATCTTTGAAGTCATTGATGGAAATTTGGTGAAACATTTGGTTTTGCAATTTTTGGGTTCAAAACAATGGTGGAAGTTTTGTTTCTCAAAAGCTGCAGATTTGAACAAGAATTAAGTTTCTTTGACAATTTTAATTTTTCAATGGATTATAATGCATGGACAAATTTCTAATTAGTTTCACAAAAACCTCCCAATGGCTTCTAACTCAGGGCTATTACCAAAACTATCATTTATTACCTTTTTCTGTTTGTAATTTCAGTCACCCATAATGGAACTGAGGAACTTGGGTATTTATGAGACACTTAATCGTCTCGTCTACATTATACGTTTATAACTGTGTACAACCATATTTTATTTTATTGTTTGAATACAATATTGGCACCAATTGAGTTCTTATTACTTTCAATTAAGAAAATATTGATTCTATGTATCCCCCCTTCCCCTCTCCCCTTCCTTCCTTCTTTTTAAGCATATGTATATTTTCTTTTAATCCATAGTTGTTTTAAAATTGGAGGATTATAATCTATAGCTCAAGTAATGTGTTATTTGCTCAGATTTATGCAATTTGACAGTTTAGCTTGTTGAAGGTATTTTGAGTTTTCTAATGTATGAATTATGAAGCATTTTGTTTTTGCTTTGTTGGAATACGTGAACAAGGAAGAAATAAAAAGAAGGCAGATTGCACACATTTGAGATCAAGTGTGTTCGTCTATTTATTATGAATGATGTAGTTACAAAACGGTTGATATAGTTACAACCGGTTATAACCATTTTGTAGTTAGACACCTTATAAATAAGTCTTTTATTCTCATACCCCCTCTTAAGGCTTATTCTACATAAAGCAAAAACAAACAGTCTAACAAACTAGAACAAATTAGAACTATGTAATCTTCAGACACTTTCACTTTGAAAGCAATGCTTTGATAAGGTAGGGCTCCATCAAGCTACTTCATGACCTTCGTAAAGGTGTAGCTCCCACACTGAATTCCCGAGTTCCCAGATTCCACCTCCCCAAACTCCCGAATCACAAATCTCCCGAATTATTGGGCAACCATCCATATTGAGCCATCCACAAGCTCCATCAAGTTGTCTCATGACCCTCGTGAGGGTATAATTCCCAAGATCCACAGCCTCCCAAACTATCTGAGCAACCATCCATACCGAGCTTCATCTACCCTATATCCTTTCTTGCCTTCAAAGTTTAGAGCATCTTTATATTGCGTATTCATCACTATCCTCACTACTTTCTGCATTCGGTGTGTCTTCAACCATGGCTATATTGGTTGTATTTGATATGACTTTACCCTTGAGCACATCATTGGCTCGAACACGACAATCCCATGTTGTGTGACCTCTTTTCTTACAATAATGACATTCAATCTCCCGGTTATCTTTATCTGATCTTCTACGAGAGTTTCTAGTTTTGGAATAGAATGCACTTTCTTGCTGAGAATGACATTTTGCATCTTCTGTAGTTCGTTTTTCTTCAGCTAGAAGAGCTGCAATCATATCATCTAGAGATTGAGATTGAATTTGACTGAGGGTAAAAACTACATTGTTGTATTTTGAAGACAGACTATTTAATAGGATAGCTTTGGCATCCTCATCCTCAATCGCAACTTTGACTTCTACTAGTTGTCTGATCAAGGACCTCGATTATTGATGTGGCTTGACATAGAGACTCCATTTTCCATTTTGAACCTATATAACTGAAGTTTTAGGGAAATTTTGGCATTAATTGCTTTCGCTCCAAATAATTTATTTAGAGCATCCCAAATTTCTTTAGATGATTTATCTAGGTCTACATGATGAAGTTTAGAGTCAAAGAGAGCAAGGCCAATAATAGCTTTCGCTCTATCATCTTTGCTTTTCCAATCTAACAATTTTGATGCATCGGTATGTGTTGTTTCTTTCCAGTTTACAATGCCCCACAAATTTTTATTCATAAGTTGCATTTGTATTTTCACTCTCCATGTATGAAAATTTAGACCAAAATATTTTTCTATGGGAATTTCTATTAAAATAAAATAAATACAATTGCGTATTTTCCAAAATGAGTAAAATAAAATACCGTGAAGTTTTCGAAAATGCAAGTGTGATGTGCACGCTTTTGTGTCTAACCTCGTTTTGTCTTTAGATTTCCAACTTCTGAAAGGTTTCACGAACCTTATGATTGTATGTTATACCCTCGACTCCAAAATTCACTTTTTATATTAATGCAATCATTTCACTTTTGTGTCTTTCTTGCCCTAAATTCTTCTGGA
The DNA here is from genome assembly GCA_018340775.1 of Taxus wallichiana var. yunnanensis. Lineage (NCBI taxonomy): Eukaryota > Viridiplantae > Streptophyta > Pinopsida > Cupressales > Taxaceae > Taxus > Taxus wallichiana. Next base: position 213,506,079 of record CM031237.1, on the reverse strand, counting down.
AAACGCCTATGCCCTTGCAATTCATGAAAAAATAGGCTCAAATATTGACTGAAATGGCTGATTGTAATGGCCTTCAAATAATAAATGAATTCACCAATAACTACTCTATTCGCATCTTGTTTCTTAAGGCTATTATTTGTGCTGTAGATATTGTTATTTTTTTCTCCTTCTGAAAACGTGCCATGGTTTTTCTCCCGTGACTTTGTATGTAATTGTGGCTATATCTATATATGCATGCAAAAATGCCCTTTGACCCTTTTCGCTCACGACTGCAAGTGAAATGTTTCGAAAATGCCCTAGAAAAACACAATTGTTTACTTCATTAGAGTTGCGACCATTTACTTAGTTTTCTGCCCTCACGAAAATCTTCTTGTGATTTCCTTCGAAAATCAAAACGAAAATGCCTTTCTTCCTCAGCGTGCCCTAATGGGACTGATTTTCAACCCTTCTCTCTTTCCTCACTTGGTCTCGCTCTGATACCAATGTTGGAATACGTGAACAAGGAAGAAATAAAGAGAAGGCGGATTGCACACATTTGAGATTGTGTGTCCGTCTATTTATTATAAATGAAGTAGTTACAAAACGGTTGATATAGTTACAACCGGTTACAACCATCTTGTAGTTAGACACCTTATAAATAAGTCTTAAATTCTCATATGCTTGGTAGGTATTGTGCCTCATGTTGAAGAGATTCAATCCGTCTAATGTTTTGTTAGTTTAATGGGTTTGCATAACAGGTTGAAAACCCAAAAGGGCTTTGATATATGATATATGAAAAATCAAATGTGTACTGATGGTAATCAAATCTAGTTGCATCCAGTGGCACCAAAATATAATCAGGGATACCTGGGTTTTAAAAGAAATTGCAATGCAGTGCAAGGCCTGATTCGAACAATTTCTGCTCCAACTCAAACTCTCAGACAGATTCAAACAACTCTTAGTCCAACGCAGAATCAGCCGATGGAGTTAATGGGGGATCAATATTGGTAGATGATGTTCATTTTATAAGCCACCAGCATCCTACATCAATGGGGGAATAGAATCCTCTGAGATGAAATGAGAAATCTGTCATAGATGGCATTGGCATGGAAAAAGCCAAACCCTTAAGGGTATTTCATCCCTGTGAAGTAGGAAAATCAATCATTAAGGACACATTAACATTACAGTGATGAAATACTAGGATAAATTTTAGATTAATGCAACAGTGCATGTAACTCTACTTTGGTTGAGATTCTTGCAGATAGATTTGAGCTTAGTAGGGAGAAGTGTCCACTAATGCACAACAGTATTATAGTGAATGATAAATCTGTCAAAAAAACCTTCAAAGTTTTAGAAGGCCAGATTATGTAACATAAGAAGATGCCCTCCTGCAAGCTCTCCTGACTATGAAAGATATGATGATGTTCAGTGCAAGGTTTAGGTTTGCACAAGATTATGGAACAGGAGAAAGCTGGTAAGTTGAACCTCTGCTCAAATGAAGAATGAACTTGTGCATGTCTCAAAAAAGCACATTAGCAATGAAAGCATCAAAGAAGTCTTTGAAAGAAAAATTCCTGCACAGCTCAATGCCTTGGACTATGCCATTGAAATCAACACAATATTAACACATGACCATGATCATGATGGGAATGGATTTGATAACAAAGCTACTCTTACAGAGGAAAAAGTTATAGACACATTACTTGATCTTATAAATAAATTGCAAAACTAGCTCCTTATGAAAACATTGACTAAATTCTACAAGAACCATGACTTATTTAGACATGTAACTTTCACTTTATACTGAACACCTTAGACCAAATTTTAACTATAAAAATTTGTGAAGTAGGATGACAAGGACCACCCTTCTTGTTCAACTCTCATTCCCCTGTTCTTTCCAGCATTATACTTAACCAGGTGAATCTCCGCTCTTACTGTTGCTCTTTTCTAGCATTTCTGAAAATATGCTGCAAAAAAATTAATGATTTCATTATACACAAACCTTGAACCAAAAATGGTAAAACAAAAACAAGCAAGGTAAACAACCTTAACATAACAGGAGATCGGCAGATTAGCTAGTCCCATACATGTGTATTAACCATAGTTCGAATACTCACACTCAGCGGACCAAAATTTCTAACTATTAACTTAAAAAATACTTAATTTTTTTTTAAAACATAAATTTAATACAAAATGTATCAAATGATTCTGTAATATGTTGAGGAAGTATTTTTTATTAGATTTGAATACGAATAGAGTACAAAATCACATCATCATGTGAATACTCACGAGGACCGTCCCAAATGCTCAGCGGCACGTAGCATGTGCAAAATGAGTGTTTTCAAATTTTATACCAAGCACTCAGTGAGTATGCCAACTATGATATTAACATTATGTTTCCTACAAAACTTACAAAAATGATTTCTAAGATGTGGATTTCAATATCTCGCTATTAAAACTTACCTAGATGGTCTGCTGGGGAGGGGAAAAATAGCCATTAAATATGGCTTTCAATCTAACATTTCTGTGATGAATTCCCTGACATACATGTATGTAAAATGTTAAGAGTACACAACATATAAAAAAACTATATCGAACAAAAAAATAAAATAAAAACAGACATCCCTGAGATGAACTTTGCAACCTCATGTGCAATTGCTAATTAGCAAGCAGTTGACTTTCCAACTCTAGTGATTTTAAAATATGTAATATCTTTGACCGTTGATCAAGCTAAAATACCCACTGTATAGATGCTTTCTTCATACCTTACCAACTTCTCTAAACTACACACAATAGTGCTAAATGTAAAGCTGGCATATTTAAACCTACTGAGATGGAAATCCAAACTCATTGGCAAGATATAGCATTCCTGAATGAGACTGCTTAAGGAGTGGGTTTTTACAAATATCAGCAGCTAAATGGATGTAATATATAGCAATGACTCTATTATGCAGATTTTCAAGTTGACTTATGACTGAATGCCTGCTGCTCTTGAAAGTTGAACCTTGTCTTGCCTGATTTTCTTTCTTTCCCAAATATGATGAAATAGATTGTGAATATGTCATAAATCTGTGATCAAATGAAGGTTTATTCACTACAGAGTAGAACAGGGAATATTGGATGGGATTGTATATCTCAATTCAGCAATCTATGTTTAGTTGAGGTGGTAGAGAGGCTATAGGAACATCACATAAGAAACAAATTTTGCAAATTGTATGATTTGTTGTTTGATTTGGCTATAAGCATTTCTAAAGAAAATAAATGTGCATTTGCTTTTGGAGAAGCTTTCAAGAAATTTTCCTCAGGATGTAGCAACTGTTATAGGATTTTACACCCAAATAAAGAGTTTGGAAATTTCAGTAAGCTCGGCTTTTTCTAAATTAGGCAGTCCAATAAATTGAAGCAGTTTCTGAGATTGTGGGAGGGAGCCATACTGTATCTGCAAAAACTAATATTCATGCAGGGTTGTCAAACATTCAGGAGTCATCGTTCACAGTGGTTTGGAGTTGTTGGAAAGTATGGAGGAGTGCATATTTGAGTCTACGGGGATTTTATAAACTAGGTTCCCTAATATAGAAAGTGGGGGTTTTTGAGACAAAACTTGACCAAATTGTCTCTGGTGGAGCCAAAAAAAATCATTTTATTTTTGTCTCAATGCGAGCAGTTGAAAAGTATGGAAGAGTGCATATTCAAGTCTATGGGGATTCTACATACTAGGCTAATTCACTACTACACAGAGGGGGTTTTGAGATGATGATTGACCAAATTGTCTCCAGTTGAGACAAACTAAAGTTGTGAATTGTCTGAAAGTAAGCTGTTGAGAAGTATGGAGTGCATATTCAAGTCTAAGGAGATTCTACAAACTAGGCCAATTCACTACTACACAAAGGGGTTTTGAGACAATACTTCACCAAACTATTTCAAGTTGAGACAAAAAATGGATGATGAGTAATTAAATATTGTCTCAAATGTACTGTGGCTCACGCATATAATTTCTCAAAAAAATTCTCTTAAGTGAGACTGACATAGATTTCAAGAATCTAGACTCTAGAGAGAATATGAATTTAGTCTCTCTAGAGACTACATGTCTTTAATCCAAGCCTTTGCCTCTCAGAGAATATGATAAAAGGCATTAAATAAATAAACATCTATTTTAAATATTTCCAAAGTAAGGTCATAAGCCTTCAAAATTATACAACCTTTCAAAGCATGGTTATAAGCTCTCAAAGTTCATGAGAATAGAGAATTTGTAAAGTCCCTTATAGGACAGATCTATAAAATTATGGTTTTCCCTTGAAACCCTTATGAAAAAAACACTGAAAACTGATTTTTAATTCTCAACCAAACTATATCAATTTGTAAAAATCAAAAACACCTTGATAAGTAACCTAGAAATGGATATTTCACTTCACCCAACTAAACAATGAACCAAAAACAACAGTTCTGAAATTTATTTAATTTTAATTTTCCATCTGAAAATAAGCAAAATCAGCTCTCGTATGGAGAAAAATAGGATGTAAATGGAAAACTTCAGCTGGTTGCAAGACCCCAAAAAAAAAAAACTCGATGCCTTATTCGCCTTTACTCGGCAGATTCATGACTTAAAAACCAAATGTTTTAAAAACGGAAACTTTAAGAACGCATAGGTTGGACCGTACCGGAATGAGCCCATAAAACTGTATGAACCGTGTTTACTAAAAATACATAAAAATTACATTTTTAAATGAAATAATATATTTGAAAATTAGAAACCATGATGCCAACAATTACACACAAAATACGCAAAGTTTGCTCATGTATATAGTGATAGTTGGAATACTCCTTCTTCTGCAAATTTGGAGATCACCTCCAAAAAAACAAAACTCGGCAATATTCTCCAATACTGAAATACTTGCAACTTCTACTCAAATTTCTTTAAAAAATCATAAATTTGCAGCCAAAACCATGTATTTGCAGCGTTTTCTTTCATTGCTATTAATGCTTTCTTTTTGTTGGGACCTTTACTATCTTCCAAATCTTGTGTCCAGGATGCGCAAATTGGAGTTTAAACACAAAAAGACTCTTAAAATAGCAAAAAAAAACCTATGCATCTGCTGATAACTTGATATGTGAAGTCAACATTTGAATAAGCAGGTCGCGACCAAGTTGGTAGGTGGGACGATTAGTCCGAGCACAGGAGAATACTCACCGAGTTTTGGAAAGCTATCCAGTATTTTTAATTACTAATTTGTCTACAAGCAATCAAAGCTCATGATTCTTTCAGAAGATTGCAAGAAGTTGCTTGGTCCAAAAAGGTGCAAAAATAGATTTTATGAAAATAAGAAAAATATTGCCATCAATGCGTAGAGCTCGAGAAAATATGCACTTTTAGAGAAAACGACACCTGAAACGGAGCCACAAAATGAAAGTTATGGCACATGCAAGTTTTTGTTGCTACATCTTCCCGGACCCTTTCCAAAAATGGCAAATTTTATTCTATACTTGTGTTTTTTTCACCAAAAATCCAAAAAAGGAAAGAAATGCTGACTCGGCCGGTTCAGGATAAAACCAGACCGGTTTGACCGGTTTTAGCCCAAACCGGCTGCTTCCGTAAAAAATGCCAAAAAAGGAAAGAAATGCTGACTCGGCCGGTTCAGGATAAAACCGGACCGGTTTGACCGGTTTGGGCTAAAACCGGTCGGCCGATCCGAGTTGCAGGCCGGTTCGTGATTTCAAATGTCAAACCGGTCAAACTCGGTTCAGTTTGACCGGTTTTAAAACACTGGTGCAAACCCTAGCACCCATTGCATCTTAGATTGCAGTTGTAATGGCTTCAAAGGGGGCCATCCAACTCTTCAGTACCCCTAGGAGGTCTTCAAAATTCTCCAACAACCCACCCAAATGAAGTCCCAACTAATTGGTGGCTTCCCTAGCTATAGAAATTCTGAAAATTGCCTTGAAATGTGCCCTAGCTGATAAATCGGGTCTAAAAATGAAGATCCTTGATTGAAGCACAAATGTAACCTCGGTTATGGAGTCACCTCTAAAGATTTGGAGGGTTTTCATCCTCTAACCTTTTTGCAATGGAGGGTTTTCGTCCTCAAATTGTAGAAATGTTGAAGTAGTAGCTCAAACACCCAATCTAAAATGATATTATGGCAAAAGATGATCTCAAATGACCCCCACACTCTTCTTTTATAACTTTTCATATCACATTCCACGATGAAAGAGTCCCAAAAGCAACTTTCCCTTTTCTATTTCCTCATTGATATTGCTTTATCAAAAAGTAACTTTTTATAATAATAAAACATAAGTGTCTTTTATAAAGTTACTTTCGACACTTAAGTTATATTATTAATTTATTATACATTATTAAAAAAGGGACATGACAATCTTCCCCTCCCAAAATTGTTTTCCCTCAAGCAATTGCAAGTTCCAATTCTTATCCTTCCATTCTGAACCTCCCTACAAATACCAAGATCCCAAATATACCTCAGGAACTCCTCACCATGTTTTTGTTGCACCACTCTGATACAATCTGAATTTGGAAGTCTGCCTCCGTGAGTTGTAGATTCGGAACTCCCATATTATCCTTGGGAATTTGTGTGAGTCGTGACAACTACCTCAATTTACAAACTAATATGTCTCTTGGATCAGGTTATTCATCTCATAATCTGAACTGACATCGTAGGAATGATTCAAGTGCTTACCTCCTTTGGCTAAAGTAGAAGCTTTTGATGGATTTTCCTTAACAAAATCAAAGAGGTTTTGGTTTTAGGCATCTCACAGACCAAATCTACTCTAACCAAACCTAATTGTGGCAATAAATAGAAAAGAGGAAGACATGAGCGGAAAGACTTTGGTTGGATGCAATGAACTCCATTGATGACATTACCAAATGGACCTTGGAAGCATTTCTTTCTCATAAAGGAAGGAGAAGGCTAGTCAAGCTCATCTAATCCATCGTGCATGATATAAATTTGGTTTCTTTGATGATTTTTAGGACGTAATGACAATAGTCGTGAGGGATTAAGCTATGTTAGTATTTTAGAATTTTTGTATTATGATGTTGACAATTAATGAGTAGAGTTGTATTATGTGGAAATTTGTTTAAAGGTGATGGCTTGACCCTGCCTAGGTTCTTTAGTTCATAACTCCAGTCAAAAAGTGTGTATGGAAAAGGAACCCATTTAGCCCTTGTTTTCACAAGAAAGGGACCTGCCAACCCTTTTTAACAGATCAAAAAAATTGAGCATGGATAAAATCCAAATGTTAAATGGGTTGAATTATAGCATTTGGAAAATTAGGTTAAAGGTTGAAGTTATGTCTTACGAAAACTTTGGGGCCTTGTAAACGAAGTTGAAAAACAACATATTGGTAGGAAAACAATTGTTAATAACCTGAATTACTTCTAGTAGAAATCCCAAGAAGCTATGTCCATTATTTTTTGAAGCATTAAGGATGAATTCCTACTCCATATTGGAAATCAAAAATCCCCCTATGACACATGGAAACAACTAGAATCCATGAACTTGGGCACCTAGCATTCTAAAATCATAAAACTCGTTCTAGAACTGTGACTAAGATCAAAAACATTAAATCATAGTTGAATGGTTGCAACTGCGACCTAATCCCCTAATCCAAGACAAACTCCTATATTTTATAATTTAAATTAACATTTATGAAAAGTTTAGAAACTTCATTTCGATTCTAGACTTTAAATATCAAAATGAATATAATATTCTTGATTTGATGATGACTCTTTCTTCACTACTAATCTAAGAAGAACAGGTTATGACTAATGTTTACTCAAAAGAAAATGCCACTCATGCCCTTCTCTATCAAAATCAAAAAACCTATGTCCCTAAAAACAGTGGAAATCAGAATGTTAAATCTTTTTTCAAATCAAAGCTCAAACCCTCCAACAACCATAACAACAGCGGGAATAAGAAGAACTTTAACAAAAATTTCAAAGTGAAATTTAATGTAACTTGTAATAAGTGCACAGCAAATTCAGTCACAAAAATAAAGACTAATACCAGAACAAGATAAGTTATGGTAACAAAAAAGTAAAAAATAACAAAAGGAAAAGGTTCAACAATCAGAAGTCAAATCATAACTAAAATCAAAATCAAAATTCAAATCAGTTTCAAAACTCAAATAAACCATTGCACTTTACACTACTTTCAGCATCTGACGACAGTAAATAGATCCTAAATACCAGTGCCTCAAGACACATGACTTACATTTGTGATATCCTCACAGATGTCAAAGAATGTTGTGAAGTAATCTATCTAGGTGATAACTTCATCATAGAAACTAAAAGACAAGGTCAATCCAAAATCTCTATTGGTTTCATTAGTAATGTTTTGTTTGTCCCTAAGCTTAAAAAGAAAATTTTATCATGTTCTCAATTGACCCAAGATAATTTTATTGTTACCTTATTTAAAGATAAATGGTTTACAAAGCATAAATCTAATTCCATTATTGTTGAAGGCATTCACAACAATGGCTCTAAATTTTTAATGGCTTTGCTAATGAGACATGTCTTTCCTCCCAAATCAGATACAAAACTCGCTTGTGGCATGAAAGACTTGGTCATCTTAACTTTGGAAGCCTTGTTGATATGTCTTGTCAAAATCTTGTAGTAGGATTGCCTAAAATCAAAACTCATCATGAAACTTGTTAAGGATGCTTATGTGGTAAATAGCACATTCAACCCTTTCACAAGCATTGAATGACAAAAACTCATCTCATCCTTTAGAGCTAGTTCATAGCAGTGTTCCACGAAGTCTCGGAACAGAGAGACGTGGGGACGAGTATCAAGACGGGGGACCAAGGGCCTAGGTTTGGAGACAGCAAGGGAACGAAGACGGAGGCGCGACAAAGCAACAGGACGGAGGGATGGTGGCACATATATATAGTACTTGAAAAATTAGTTGTAAAAAAATGAAGAAGAAACAACAAATAAAACTTTGAAATACTAAACACATTGAATTAAACAATGAAAAAGCAAAATATCAATTATATTCAAATGATGATTACATCCAAAATTCAAATACAGTTGGCTAGTGGCTCAATGCAATGAAGACTTGGCACTCGCTCTAACTCTTATTGTTACTTTTTGTTAATGTTATTCCTCTTCCATACAAATCTTCTCACTCTCGCTTGCTAATGCTCTCACCCTCTCACTCTTGCTTGCTAATGCTTTCACTCTTGCTTTGAAATTTTAATTGTGATTTGGAGTGAGGGTATAACTCTTAGTTATAGTTTTTTCTGGAGAGCTTAGGGGGTGGGTGCGACCCATTGAGTATTAGAGGTAGGATTGGGGGCCAAAAATTATTAAAAAATGTTTTTTTAAATACTTTTTGACAGCCTTGTGCCTCTAGGGACGTTTGGGAGTCTCGGGCACATCTAGGAGTCTTCAAGTTAGGTTGAGAGACTTCTAGAAGTCTTTGGGATGTTCAAAGTCCCCAAAAAATGGGGATGTCTCAAAAACATCTCTTCTTTGAGGGAAACATTTCGGGGACGTCCTCATGGAGCTGGTGGCAGGATAGCAGGGGACGTCCCTCTGACATCCCCAAGTCTCGGAGACGTCTCAAGTCTCGGAGACAAAAGTGTTAAAGGGGATGCATCTTTATGGAACAATGGTTCATAGTGATGTAAGGGGACCACTTGAAGTTGCCTCTCTAAGTGGTGCTCTATAAGTTGTTACCTTTATTGATGATCACACAAGGATAACTTGGACCTATTACGTTAAAAAAACTTAAGTTTTAACTAAGTTTAAAGAATTCAAAGCCTTAGTTGAAAACTCCTCTAACTTGAAAATTAGGAGATTAAGAATTGATAATGGAGGTGAATACATAAGTAAAGAATTTGATTTTTTTGCATTCCTGTGGAATTCAAAGAGAGTTAACCACCCCCTATTCTCCACAATAAAAAGGGGCTGGCAAAAAGGAAAAACCGATCCATTTTAGAAATGGCTAGGATTATGTAACACTCTGGAAATATTCCTAAATTTATGTGGGCAGAAGCCATGAACACTGTTATCCAAGTCTTGAATAGAGTCTCTACAAAAGCTTTGCATCAAATTACATCTCTAGAAATGTGGGTGGAGATGAAACCAAATGCTAACCATCTTAGGATATTTGGTAGCCCCACTTCTATTTTTATTCCTAAAGTTAATAAACTTATTGATGATTTGATATATATCCTAAGTTTATAAACTTTATATCTATATCAATATAAAGATTGATCAATTAATTAAATTAGTTGAGAAGAGTGATTCAGTACAACCTTTCAGTTGTAACCAATCACCCGTCGCCTATAAAAGTGCTTTCCCATATGGAAATGATACATTGAAATTAATTTTTGACATTGGGAGATTCTCGGATGTATGTATAAGTGAGGAGGAAGATTATTGTACTGGGTTCTTGCCCTGTAAATGTCAGGCAGGTCTGAAATTGTCGGACAAACTTTGTAAGTTCTGAATTATTAGATAGCACATTAATTGTGGGGTTTTTATGGTAAGATTTTCCCCATGTAAATTTTGGTGTTCATGTGTTATTTAATTTCTGTATTATCTCATTTATATTCTGCAATTTACATATCTGTAATTTTGAGTTTTATTCGTCACAATCTCCAGAAATCATATTTTTTAACTATTGACTATAAAATCTTGAAAGTGTTCACACATTTATGGTATAAAATAATAATAAATAACATAAATTTTCTAGATTCTGTATTTTAAGATTCTACCATCACCAGTACAAAATTTTATAAAGTTGAATGAAAAAAATGAAAAATCTTTATGATTTTGCCGTATTTAGTAATTATGCTTCCCTGTATTCTCCACATACAAAAGGAAAAGAAACAAAATGAAACGTCATACTCCTTTTTATACATGGTTTGAAAATTCTACAAGGTAATTTGAGACTTACCAATCTCATAATTTGATGTGATCATAAGCTTGTTTCATTTAAAGTAGTCTCTCCATTCTGCCTCTGAATCAGAAAGCATATTCACAGACATTGAACAAATTTAGCATTACTAATAAAATATGTTATTACAGAAGGACAGCAAAGACTGTGTTAATGATGGCAACAAGGATTCCAATTACTAAGCATTTCTTATAGCAGCTCATACCATTTTTCTCTGCATTTATTTCGGTTTAATCCAGACCATGTAATTTTTGGCTTTTGCACAATCCTAAGCTGATCTTTTAATTTATATTAAAACAAAAGTCGGGAAAACACTTGAAAATTAAAACATAAAACATTTAATTTACAATAGAAAAGCCATTTGCATTCATTGAGAATAAGAGTAAGAGGAGGAAGATTTTAACTACCGATGTACATTGTTTTGGTATTGTGAATCGGTTGTTGAGGTGAAGCAGAGCCAATGTCCATTGTATAGTTGAGAAAGCCCTAGTGCATTTGTTGCACCCAACCCATCTTTTGTGCAAACATTGGAGAATTTGGGAGTGAAAGTAAGGTGTGGAGAACGGCAGCTGTTCTGTTCAAAATATGGCAGTCTATAAAACGCCCAGAATTGTTGATGAACTGCCTCAGCAAAAATGTGGTTTCATAGAGGATTAGCTCAAAATGGCCGTTTGATAATGCCCCGAATCATTTTAAGTAAATGCAATTAGCAGGCATAAGAGCATTTTACAACTTTTCTGATATATGATGAAGCAGGTTAGGCTTTTGAAAGATTTCTCTAAGTTTCTTGGATGAGCATAACTGATTACATAAGGATCTGGCCTAGAAATCAGATAGGTTTCTTAAAACTACTTTTAAAAAATATATATTATTTCATTGCACCTAACATAAACAAAAGCAGAACATACAGGATATCAACAACGCATTAATAAATAACAAAGATGAACTTACCTTCGAATCCCCAACGGAAGAGCGCATATATTTTAAGGTCGCACCAAGCGGGGAAGAAATCCCAACTATCTATGTTCTCATAGATTTATTGGTAGAAATCTAACTATATTTTCAAATTGTGGAAATAAGAAAATATATATTCACCAAAAAAAGTGTAGAATTTTTTTATTTTTTTTTTACTATAGTTGTTACAAACAAATGTGTACAATTCTTTTTTGTGGGCTGTAATTTTTACAATGGTTTATATATGTGACAAATGTTTCTCCTATAGTTGAGTTGTCTTGTCTTGTTTGAGTTGTCTTGGTGGGAATACAGGTATAGATAGTTGGTGGGGGCGGAGATATGGGCGGTTACACCATTGTGCACCATATGATCCAAAGGTATTCATAGTTTAGTTTAATGTGTTGAATTGGAGGGAAATGCATAATTTGAATATGTTTGGTACAAAAAGTAGGTGCACCAATAGTTGAGCATGGGTGACCAATAGATGAACATCTCACATGTCATGATATGATTGACCCTTACAAACTAGTATTAGGTACTCTTTGCATATTTATTGATATATCTTTTTTTTTTATATTGAGGCATTTAATCACAAAGCCATGTTCATCTTTTGGTACATGCTCAACATCCTTTTCACCTCAACTACATTAATTTGATGTCATTTGTAGCACTCATAACTACAACTCTAACCTTATTATTTCTTAATAATTGTTGACTTTCTGTTATTCTTTACGGTAAATTAAATTTAATAGAATTTGACATCGTTATGAAACCGTAGGTTGGCATGACCGTGGTTGTCTACACAATCAAATGTCTCAATATCTATACCATTTTCTATTGGGGCACCTAATAATCTCTCTCAACCTCAGTAAGTTGAATCGTTGGGCATATCTCTTCCTCTTGCTTCATCTCTATAATTTTTTAATGATGAAATAGATCTTCATCTCTATATTTTTTTGTTGTTGACGAAATAGAGCTTTATCTTTGTATTCATGTTAAGAATTCTCAACAAATCAAAAGCCATTCTTGATTTTTATGTTACACACAAAGACAAAAGACCGGACATGGTAAAATACACAAAACAAATTCTTTTAATATTAAAGGCGATCATGAGGTTGCACTTATGATATTTAAGTATGATGTGCCTCTATTACAAACCCCCATTTCTTTTTTATTCCCAAAATTATCTCTATAAGTACTTGATAAAGTTTGTTTTCTTCAATTTAGTTTTGTCTGTGGCATTGTTGATGTCATTTAAATGCTACACATTGTGGGTTACAAATAATTTGGTATAAGAGGAAAACCCTTTTGGCATTGATTTTTGCTTCTACTATATTCTTTCTTATTTTCCATTCATTGATTTTCACACTCTTCATTTTTCACAATTCAGGATGGGATTTCCCTCGAAAGGAGATGTACGGGCTTCTTGTCCATGTGGAATGAGCGATAAGCAACACAGTGGTAAAATTTATGATTTAAACTATAAGTAGTTGTGTGTTTTGATTGTAATTATTAGCATAAAATGAGGATGTATCTGAGAATCGAATCCCACCAAGTTATGCTTTGATTCCAGAATCACAACACTGAGAGGAAGGTTAGTGATATCCTCTAAATGATATTTTTCTCTTTGTATTTCTAGTGCAATGTTTTGCCCTAAATTGGTCCCTTTTCAATTAAACATAACACGCATCAATGAATAGCCCAAAAGCTCGAGGAAGGGCCTAAAGGACCCAATAATAGTCATGTGATGGAGTAAAAACATTGAAAGTGAGAATTATTAGTAAGAAGTTCCAACCTTGAATTTCATATTGCGTTCGGACTAGCTATTAGTTCAAGCAATAAAGAGCCTAATTCTCCAAATGGAATTATCCTTCACCCTAGTTATTATCTATTACAACTCAAGTGTATATCTATCGATCGATTCCCACTTGATTATTTAAAATTTCATGTTTAGGTATCGGGGTTGCAGTAAGCATTATCATAATTTCTTTATTTTTACTTCCCTTCTAAAGAAGAGGCTTAGAAATTTCATAGCTATTTCCTACAAGAAACTACCCACAATGTGAAAGGTTTACTTCTCCCCCTCTATCCTATAGGTGAAGTGACAGGATAAACAACAATCTCCTTGCTTGAAATATTAACTCATTTTGTGATGATACAAGTTCTTTTCAATTATTATTCATTGTTACTTTATCATAAATAGTGGGAAGTCACTCTCGCACCATAAGCTACATATATTGATATTTAGTTATTTAAAAATTATAAGTATAGACCTAAAAAGAACAAGGCTAGTGCCCACAAAGAATCTACTTACATCATGCATGATTTATTTCTTCCTCGAAACATAACACCAAGTAACATATAAACAACAATCTCATTACACATGAGGGTTTCTATCGGGATCATTTTTATATCAAAATTTCCCTAAATATCCCTAAATTGTGTCGAGTCAAAAGATATTTTTGAGAGCTTTTTGACAACTATGAGAACACAACAAACGGACATTGGGATCTCTAGTTATGTCTAGTCAAAGTTCAGTCAACAAGAAAGTCAACTCGGTTAACAAGCAATATTGGACCAATGGCACTATGACACATGGCAAAAGGTGTTGGCGAAATTGGAGGGGTTTTAACTGCCGGTCTTCAAAATCGTAAAATTGAATAGCCGTCGAAACAAGAGGCTCAACTTTTGTTACAGAGGGGAGCCCGGCCGCCATGAGGAGGATGATTATTTTATCGCCGACATGGTGGGTCCTCAAACCACCACGTGGCTTGCCACCATGAGTTCGATTTTCCAATCGCGGGTCGACAAGTGGTCTTATTTCGTCATACTTCATGTGGTTGAATTTCATATTACTTTGCAATTATTTGCCACACATTATTGCCAAATGCCATGCATATATCCCAACCTCCACATATTAATGTTCAAACATTAATGCAACCACCCCATGTAAATCCCCCCACACATATGTCAAGCATCCACGTGGAGAGGAGAAGGAGGAAGGGGCGGTTAAGCCTCAAGTGGTCCTTTGACCACTATGTATTCGTGGAAAAGGCTTTAATAAAGCCTTAAACATATATCCTTCCCACCAAATGTGGGATTTAACCCACTTAAAACATGCCGCCCCTAAAGGAATTTATCCCTTTCTAAATGCAATCCGCCAACATGGGTATTTATCCCATCAAATATGTATGCCACCCTCCATGGGAAATTAATCCCATCCAAAATGCTAGCGGTAAGGCTAATATTAGCATAAGGATATTGTTTTAAATGCATTATTTTAGGGCTCCATTTGGGTATAAATAGGGACCCATTTCTTTGTAAACACATAACTTCGGAAGTTCAAAGCGATAGCTTGAGGAATATTGCCCGAGCAAGCGGAGGAGCAAATTTGTTTTATAAGACCTATTTAATATGCTTATTATAAAGTTGTGAAGACCTATTTATTTAAATAGGCATTAATGTGGCTAGGAGTTATTAATACTACCTAGTCGGCCCATAACGCAACAGTAAATTATTGTGAAGCCTAAAATATCGACTACAGTGTGCTATAGGGCGTTACGAAGCGTCTGGAAGGCCAATCGAGATCTGGAGGATTCCGAACATTAGAGATGGGTACACAAAGCTTTCCGAATACACCAGAAAGGGGAAGTCGGGTGTTATATTTCACCCTTGTCATCTGAAGGTCTGGATATTCTTATAAGCAAGTTCTTAATAGTTTCCATTAGGTTTTCTTGTGAAAGTACTATTGTAACTTACAAGTTTTGACTAGTGGAACGGTTTGAAAGAACCCAGAGATGTAGGCAATTGTCGAACTTCATAATCAACCTTTTTGCAAAGTGTCATGCTTATTGCATTATTTTAAGTTGATTTTAACGGGGTAAAAATTAAACGGTAATTTGATAAGCCTATAAGGGTCCGAAGATCGAGTAGATAAAAATTTCGGTCTATTTTCGGATCAGTTTCAGTTCCACTATGGAATAATTTATCATTTTACATTGTGGAGGCTTGTTATTTTATCATTATCGAAAACTTAAATCACTAAACAACTATTTACACCCTTTTTAGATTAATAGAATGTTATGAATGTGCTAAAAGAGGATATAAGGTTTGTTACAAGGGGGTTATTGTGATTAATTTACTTCCAACATTAATCATGTAATATCATAATAACTTATTAATACTTGCAACTAGTGATATTGATATGATATAAGCTCAAAAATACAAGAGGAGAGATGCACTTGGCTATACAGAGTGGAACATGAAAAATATGGGTGTATAGATCGGATAAACTGGGAATACTAAACTTGAAGATGCTTCTTTATTGAGACTAGAGCTAGAAAATGCCTTGGTTTGAAATATACAACTTTTCCAACAACGATTGTCAGATATCTTTCACCTTTTGTATGGTTTCATATATGCTCAAAGTGCAGCTTTGTAACTTATTTTCTAGAAATGAGTGTCGTTGGCAAACCCTAAGTGTCACACAATTGTGAAACCATCATAATAATTTGAATTGACCTCAAACCCTAATCATTGGTAAAAGACACACTGTAAGAAGATTAGTCATTTTTTGAATTTTAATCATGCACCACCTATGTCGGCATTACTCCGTAGAGGCCTCAAACCAAAAATAATTATCCCCCTAGCATGTGATATCTATATGGATGTAGCTAGATTGAAAACTTGAACCAATTTGACAATGTTTGGGATGATTTTGCTCTTGCTAAGACATTGGATTGGGATATTTGGATGTTTGGAAATGAGGGAAGTTGAACTCCTCGACCTTGTTGAGTGCTTTAGAACTGTCATAGTGATTTCCCCAATGGATGTGCATTAACTTTGGGAACATTTAGGGATCCTTGAGTGCATTTTTTGTTTGTATTTTCAATGAGATCTCATGAGAGTGCCAGGTGAGTAAATGAAGAGATATTAACTTACTTACATAGTGTTTCGAAGGTAATTTGTTATGACAAGGCAGACCCATGAGGATAAAATGATAAAAAAAAAGTAATCAAATTGAAAGTAAAGTTGGAGGATGTGTTGTTCCAAGACCGTATAAGTTGACAAGAACCAAATATTACATCTCGACCATATCGTATGGTTTTAGATAAGGGGATAATGTATAGAATTTGAAATACATATCATGATAAGTAAAGGTTAAATATTAATTTTATGCATTTATATTCATAATATGATGACACATCTGTGTGTAGAAATAAGAAATTTATGAGAGAGAGATAGTAAGATGTATTGAGTGGGCATAAAATGTGGATATTTATATTAGAAAAGGGAATTATCACATCCATCAATGTCAAAAGGTAAATTGCCAAATTTGAGTGTCTACATTTCCTCCCCTTAAGTATAAAATGAAAATTAAATGCTTAAAGGAAAAGATACCCGAGTGTGTACACACACTTTGTCTTTACTCGAGTTTATGTCATCTAGATGTGTTGGTGTTGGCATGCTCTATGGTGAAACCTGTAACATAGAGTGTATTCAATGTCCATAGTAGAAATAAATTATAATTAAAATGTAAATGTAGAATTTAAACTTGTATAAAGTGAAATAAAGAGATGTAAAATATGGAAGGAAAACACATGTTGGATCTACAGAGGGAAGAGATCTCATTCTTTGCTTGCACTTGGAGATTCAAATTGTATTGCATAACTTGTTGAATAATTATAGGTGATCAGTCCCTAATTATGTCAAAGGAGAAATTGGAACATTGGGCGTGCATGCAACCCAACACCAAATATAAGATAGAGAGAGAAGAAGAGAGAGCTACCGAGGCACCCCATGAAGGAAGAAGATTGTGTATCAAATTTTTAAGTATCCCTTATATCTTCACCTTTGAATGTGTAATATGATAAGGACTATCTACAAAGAACTTAGTCAATTTGATACCTTCCATAACCCCACGGAACACCCCACTATAGATAGATTCAAGCCCCTTTTTATATATAAACCTAAAGTATAAAACAGAATGGGTGACCCCATTCACTCGTTTATTTCATAACTAAGTAGGAGTGTGTAATGTGTTGAGATGACGATGGATCAGAGACACATGCCCCCATCCTCTAATCGAATCCTCACATCCCGAGGAGTCTAAGTTGGGATCTTCATCCAAATCATTTGTTGTAATTCCTCCCCAAGCTATACTTTTCCTAAAGGGAGCCCCCTCTCTTCATCAATGCCATTCACATCACCAATCCTCCTCACCCTCATAATCCTCAATCACATATCCAATTAAAATCTAGATTCATCATCGTTGATTCTTCTAATAGTTCGCCCATCCATTTCGCATCCAAATTACCTTATGAGTCTCTTTCCATTGTGATGCAACATCTCTCGTTGGGGAGTATCCACCCCTCACCCTTCATCCTCTTACATCTCCTCATTTATCTACATATCCCATGCACATCGACCCATCTCCTTCTTCATCCAACTACCTCATAGACATCGAGGACATTGTGTCCCTGCCCCCTAACTTCTTTTAATCTCCACAATCCCTCTAGGGCTGGTCTCCTATTTGGCTAGTTCTCTTGTCATTGATCCCCAACATTGTCTTATCTAATCTCGCCAAATCCCATCCAAATCTACTTATCCTTCATCTCATTCAATTTGTTGTCTCATTTTATCAAATCTACTTATCTATTACCAACATACCATCCTAATTCCACCTTTGCAGACCATCTTTCTGCTTCTCTGGGCACCATATCTCATCCTAATCCCACTTTTGTGGTCATCTTCATCATACCAGGATGCACACCTTTCCTTATTTTTCATGGCTCTTTTTGCCATCTTTTTTCATCTATCTCATCAATAATCCTTACTCGCATCTTACAACTTTGCTATGTGGCCATATTTGCATTCCTTGTTGAGGGGGCCTTTGTTATTCATCCCTTCTTCATTATGATCATCTTATCTTTCTCGTCCCACTAGTACATATATTTTCTCAATTCCTCATGTGTGAAGGATATCACATAATTTACCCCGTACCTTGTCAGACCTTTGTCTTGACCATCCTCGCATTGATTTGTGCATATTTTGATATTTGCCTTTGAATCGTTGGTCTAAGGGCTTGTACATCCATTTGAGCGATTCCCTCCACTTTGTAGTGATTTTTGCTAATTCACAGTCCATAGGAAATTTTTTCATCTCTATTGAGATCATACTTTGTTCCCTATCAAAATGATTCTAAATCACCATCATATTTTTATTTACTTTTTACTTTTTGTTTAATCCTCATCTGGGATATCTTATCTCGTCATTCTATTTTTCTCATCCTTTCCACCCTTTCCTTTTCATTTATCTCTTTAAAAATTGTGATCGACTTCCTTCGTGTCGTTGACCCCTAGTTTGAGAGGGAACACCTCATCAATCATCTCTTCTCATTTTTGTCTCATGGCTTGCCCAACGCAAACCACTCGACAAAAAGAGGCAAATGTAGATACCATTTTTGGTATCGCCACCTCTCACCCCACATTCACTCTCTTCTTGCATGCATGCACCTATTCGAATCTTCCCCTTCTCTCTAAAATCCCATTTATTCCATTTTATTATTATTTCCCACCTTTAATCCTATCTTACCCATCCTATTATTTTATCTATCTTAATTATCCCTAATCTCCATTAATCAATCTTAATCATCACCTAATTTTTTTATCCTCCCTAAACCTCTCTATTTTCCATCCCTAGGCTCTCATTTAATAATTTCATCATCCCTTTTCCTTTATTTAATGCTTTTTACCTCTCACCTACATGTTTATCTTCCCTAGACACCCTAGCTCATCCTTATCACCCGAAGCACTAATCAGATCTCTTTGGGCCCATTTTGTCTCGAGTTGGGCACCTTTCCACCACCTAAATGGATGGCTCTCCGCAATCGCTAGCGATCTACCCGGGTTTCCTTCGACCCTATAAATCCACCTTCACCTCCTCCTTGCAAAGGGATGGAATTTTGGGTCTCTTTCGACTTTGGCTTGTTTTTCAGGTTTCTCCTCTTCTCAGTAGTAGTTGATTTCATCCTAGATTTACCTTTTAAAGACATATTTCATCATTGTGGAGATCTTGGAAACTTTGTGTTTGTTTGAAGTCCTCTTGTCATCTTACCATCATTTTACATCAACTTTGCAGCTTTCCAATCCTCTTGCAGGTCTTTATCAGCCACCTTGGAGCTCTATCATAGCCTCAGCCCTCATTCTTTCCTTCTCATCCTTCATTTTCCATACATCTCATCCTAGATCTACCCTGATCACCATCAACCCTATCTAGTCTTCGTTGACCCATCTCACAGCTACTTTATATTTTATCATTTATCTCATCATCTGTTTGATTTCTATGTTCCCAACTTCCCAAATTTTCAGATTCCCTCATCTTGTCCATCTACAACCCCAAATCTACTTTTTCAGCCTTTGGTTATCAGATCCATCCTAGTCACCGTCGAGTAGTTCAAAAGTTGTTGCATTTACCATCGGTTTCCATAATTTTCTTGCATCCTTTCAAATAGATCTAGTCTTAGATGTCTTTCGTGTTCTGTCATTCCATCTCGGTGCATCATCAATTCTAGGTTTTCCTCCAAGACCTTCGGATCTACATTTTCCACCACTATTTTAGTTGATCAACTCCATTTTCCGTTGACTAGGCCTCTACATTCCCGGGTCATCGTTGACCCACTCGGGTTTGTTTTACTTTACTTACATTTAGATCAAATCTATCTATATATATATATATATATATATATATATATATATATATATATATATATATATATATATATATATATATATATATATATATCTTATCTCTAGCATTTCAATTTTTGTTTTGGTTCAATTATGTTACATCTAATTTATCAATATTTAATTTTATTTATCTTTATCAAAACATGGGTTAACATCAACATATTCACCTAACCATGACCCTTTTACCCCACATTAATATTAGTTTAATTATTTATAATTAAAGTGATACTCATCCTCACAATATTCATTATTTAATTACCCTAATTAAACTAATTTCCACCTCACCTAGACACCTCACCCCACCACCTCACCTAGACACCTCATCACAAACCTATTCTTAGCATGTTTCCCTTTACTAGGACTCAATATTCACTCACCATAACTAACTAAGGCTTAGTCATACCTACCTTAATGAACTAAGACTTAGTGCAACCCTAAAATCATATGCCTATTCTCCCTCTAACCACATTCCCACTCATTAAAACATAACATTCCATTTTGATCCATGAGAGATAGACAGAGTTGGCCCAAAATATTGCCAAGATCTGGAATTTTTAGTAAACCTAGGATTTCCCACCTTAACCGACACCGATCAACCCTAAACCGACGCGGTCACCCTAAACCATCATCGGTTACCTTATATTCATTTTGGTAACCTTGTTTGGGAGGTTGGCCACATTCTCGAGTTTTGGAACAAAGGAGATCTACATGCAAGCAAGAACCAGAGCCCTTTCACACATCTAGATAGCCATAGCTAGCCAACACCAAGATTGATCAGAAGGTATTTGCATTCATGGTAGCATTCCGGGAAGCACTTTCGTAGTAGCACTGAGCACCATTCCATAGATCAACCATTCACCAAGCATCTCCAACCACCTCTCCACCACTACGGGCATTTAGAACCCTTCTAAACTCCAAGTAAGTTGGTTTCTCCTCTATCACTTGTAGTTGTATTCTCTATTTTCCTTCATCTATTCATTGTTCTTACTTAGATCTATCCCTCAGCTTTCTCTCTATCAACCACCCCATCACACCCCACCTAAACTTCACAAAACCTATCCCAAAACTACCTCCCTCACGTAGACCTCACAAACACCCTCCAAAATCTTTGTGTAATCACAGAGAGGACCCAAAACTTGTTCTACAACATCTTCCAGTTCCCCATAGTCACCGACACTGGTTAACCCTAACCATGGTTAGGTTCATCTTATACCAACATCGGTCTCCTTAATCGATATCGGTCATTGTGATGATCATCAACCCAACCTAACAACTCAACCCTTAGCCTACCCCAAACCTCACTCAAAACCTTACCACACCTATCTTGGACTTGTCACCTCACCCTCCCCCATAGAGACCTTTCCAACTCTCTTTTCAAGATAGAAGAGAGCCCAAACACCTCCACTGACTCCCTGCCACTTTTCATAGTTACGATATCATCAGTCACCCTAAACCGGTATCGGTCCTACCTAAACCGACATCGGTCACCCTAACCGGTGTCGGTCTCTGTGTCTAATAATAATTTGTTCCAGACCAACACCTAATTACCTCACCCAAAACAACCCAAAATCTCACCCAACCTTACCAAGACTCTGTCTGTGACCTGCAGACCACTGCACTACCCACAACCCAATCCAAAACCTTTACCTACATAGCATTTTAGTATTTAATCGGATCAATGCTGATAGTAATCTGAGGCACCCAAATCAGAACGCTAGCACTAGATTCTTTTATTTACATGTTTAAGTTATTTTATATTGATTTATAAATAGTGGATTGATGACCTTCTAGGAAGTATCATACTTCCCGGATCTAGCATACGCTAGGCAGTCCACTTGTCATATACTATTTAACTCTCTTTTGTGGTCTTGTTTTGTATTTCAGGTAGTTCCTCCTAGCCAAAAGGAAGCTCTCACAGTCAACATTGGATCAAGAAGTCGAATGCAACGCAAACAACCTTTAAACCGACCATCACAATAGGTATTCCTCCTTGGCCCATACCCTTATCTGTTTCATCTAAATCCTTAAAGAAAATGGTGAAACATTTTGGCACGCCAGTGGTGGGACCCATCTGGGGTTCCTTGCATTTTATTCATTCCTAGGTGAAAATTTCTTGTGTTTTTTTTTTTTTGAAAAATTCACATTTAATTTTCTTCTCTGGAATATTCCTCTCTTTCTATTGTCTAAAAGAAATTGTGTTTTTGTGCTTATAAAAAGAATACTTCTTTTCTTTCATTAGTATTGCATTAGTGAAAGAGCATCCCTCTTCCTATTCATTACTTGCTACATCAAATATCACATTTTGATTTGGGTTTAAAACACTTGCATTGCATTATGATTTGTTGCATTATAGCTCACATTAAAAATGAGGGCAACCTATACATTGGAAGTCATGCCCAGCTGATGGTTGACACAATTGAATCATAGAAAGCACTTGCTTCTCTCTCTCTCTCTCTCTCTCTCTTCCCAAACTACAAAATTTGAAATTTACACATCTTCTTAAACAACATCCCACCTGGAAGAAGTTTCAATGATCACATGATCAGAGGATTGATAGTGGGCACCCATCTGGTTATCTCTTGTCCATTACCCCATCAGAGAATGGCCCCCCCCAAAACATAACCTAAAACCTCACCTTTAGAATTTCCTTCTTCGTAGGAAGCCTTCCCAACCAAAAACTCTATTCTAAATTCACATGTCAGTCTTTTAAATAACATAAGCTAAAAACACTAAATTCACTTGTTGGATTACGTATTTTTCTTAGCTTTGTGCTTGATTTGTGTTTTGAGGTGTGAGGATACGATTCTTCATTTTTATTTTTTTCCTTTCACACTCCACCATCATAGTTGGAGTATTCTAACTTTCTCTGAGTGTGTCAGAGACCTCATCTTATCATCCCCAAACTTCTGGGTTGATTATTCATCCAATCTAAATTCACAAAAATCCATTTTTCTTCATTCTTTAGATTTCACAGTAACCGACATCGGTCCAGTGACCATCGTCGGTTTACATCTGACCATCATCGGTTTACCTAACCGGTGTCGGTTCCTTGTTCTTTTGGTTAGTTTACCCAAAGGACACTTATCTCATCTTCTCTTCTGTTTAGAGTCTTTGTGTATCATTGTACTCTCTTTGTACTCTAATAATAGTCATCAAATACAACTTTCTTGTCTGATAGTCATCAATTTCTACCTCATTTGCTGAAACTATTATTGTTTCTCACAAGAATGCTTGTATCGGTTCGGTTCTATAACCATCATCAGTCACCCTTGACCACCATCGGTCACCCCTTAACCATCATCGGTTAGTTCAACCGGCATCGTGTCACTCACTTTTTTTGATTTTAATCAAAACATTTACCAACTTTCCCTCTCATAATCTATTTTTGTCCCATCTCTATTGTTCCTATGTGTCATTTATAGTACAGTTCACCTGATATATGTTGATTCACATGGTGTTGACTCATAGCCAAACTAACGCCCTCATATTTCACACCATCCATCAGCCACTCCCACCTAGTCCATCACCACCATCCATCCTGTCACCTATGGATCCGACTCAGCTCATCCCCATCACTACCAGGATGATGAGGAGTTCATGAGACTCCTCGACCAGAATCCTCGTTGCCCTCTCCAGTACTACCTTGCTCATTCTTCCACCCGATTCCTCAGATAGTTAATATATGACATGCCCATATCTATCCCTCCTTCTCTCGCCCCCACTTCTGGTCATCTAGCACCATCTCGGTGCTACCATCATCCACTTTACCACATGTGGTGTCTCAACTAGATCCCACATCTGCCATATAACTACAACATCTACATCATCTATCACACCACGACATCAATTGTCCCTCCAACAACCACTTTAAGTATAGCCCCATCTGCACCCACCACCTCACATATACCCATTGCATCACAACCACCTCCGGTGTCGGTAACTTACACCCCTTTTCAAAACCTCATCCTTTCTATCCCACAGTCCTTACCCCCAATCACCACTAGAGTTATTATGACTACCCCACCCACTTACACATACTACCAACAACCCCCGACCTCATCTATCACTTATTTGGCTATGTGCCACCTACATCTATTCCTCCTGTAGTTCTCATACTCATACACCACCATACACTAGCATACCACCCACCTCATACATTCAACATCAACCCCCTTTTTTTGTAGGGGGCCCATTCATCCCAACCTACTAACGACCTCATTAAATGATGATGGAAAATGATGTAGACCTTAGAAGCATCTATTTCTAGCTCCCATAATTCTTTAACTTATGATGAAATCTATAACGAGCCTATCCATCCATCTATTCCCATTCACCCTACCCTGTGCATTGGGAAATGCCTAAATTCAATCACTTCAATAGTAAAGAAGACCCACAACAACACTTGTGTCATTCAAACATGGGTGCTACCTAATCACCCATGATGACACTTTGCTCCTACAAAATTTCCCAATGTCCTTGACAGACCAACATTGGATTGGTATAGTGGACTACCTCGACATTCCATTTATTCCTTTAATCAAGTAGCCCAAGCTTTCTTAGATCATTTTTCAATCAATGTTACCAAGAAAGTCACCATGACCGATCTCTATTCAACCCGACAATATGAAGATGAATCTATCGCATATTTCATTTCCCCATTTGGCAGAGTCTTATTAACCAATTGACATTCCAACTACCTCAGACTGAACTTATTGAGTTGTTCACTAGAGCTTGTGCTAGACACATCTCACCAACTCTGCAAGTCCAAACCTTCCGAACCTTTGATGAAGCATTCACCATGGCATGAAAAATGAAATTCACGCCATTGAAGAAAATAAAATCCAATTACAAAACAAGAACACCCCATTCAAATCAAATGATTCTTCTTCATCTTCAAAACCCAAAATAACTATTCAAATCCCAAAGGATCTGCCAATGTGGTAGTCCTCAAGGTAGGGTCCACCTCATCCTTCTAATCAAGCCCAACCTTCTTCCAATCTTTCTCCCATCCAAGCCTTTCAACTCCGGTGGGAGACAATGGAAGTACACTTCGATTGAGAGCCCTATTCTTCAGTCTTGGAAAATATTCTTAAAGCTAGAGCCATTACACTTCCTCCCATAAAACCTCATACAGGTTTTGATCCTTCTGCTCCCCTATGCCTGCATGGTATAAAGAACATGACTACTATAATTACCATCATGTTAAAGGCCATAGTGATGGTAACTGCATAAATTTTAAAACATTGTCCAAGAGATGATAGATAATGGAGACCTTGTCATGGACAAACCCAAATGCACCAACAAATCAAAATTTTCACATCTTTAAAAATTTGTTCCCTAATCATAAACATAAACCATCATCTAATCAAAATAGTGAACCTTCATCCAGTGACAACAATGTCCATGAAGTCCACACGGTTTTTGATATCATACCAACCATTCCTCAAAACCTACCTACTTCATCTATTGAGGAAATTCTTGGCATGAGCCCCTCTACCCATAGAGGAGCATACCTTTTCTACTCCTTCACCCACAGAGGAGTCCCCTCATCTCCCCTTGCTCTCATGGAGGAACCCACACCTTCTACCGATGTCATTTCATCATCTACCTCACAACCTACCAAACAATCAACACTTTTTATTCTCCCATCCATAAGAGAATCATCATCACCTTCTCCTCCACTAAGGGAGAAGTCTACATCACCCCACCTATTATCTCTCCTACCCATGGGAGACTCATTAGACATGCCACTACCTGTTGGGGGCAGTTCCCCCTCAACATCCCAGAACCCCATTGACATGATCTCGACTCTTTTACCTACAGAGTCCGAGGCTAGCCAATTCCCTGTCTCATAGACATATTTTATAGGGATTTCCACCCAACCAACTCCATCCTCTTCTTCAGTAGTCCCATTTTCATGGCTGGTCGATCGCTTTGGATTACGTTGATCATTCCATGCTCTGGGGACATCTTTCGGCTCCCCTTTTGACCCAAATGCAAATGTTTCCTGAAGATACTTCCATGATCTACCCAAAGGTATTTTTAGCAACCAAATCAACATTGACCATGCCTATTGAAATGAAATTCTTCTTCATCATCTCTACCTACATCCAAACCTTTACCCATGACCAAAACCATTTCCCAAACCTGAAAACCTACCCACACCTATCTCCTCACCCATATCTAGACCCATCACTACTTTGGGTGTCATGCCGACATCAAGCCTTACTCACCCACCTATCAAATTAGACTTAACCACATCTCCCAAGCCCACACCAACATTATCCCTCCACCTAAAAAGAAAACCCAACCTTCTAGGCCACATACACCGGTCTCGCCTACCACACCTTTGTCACCTTCCCCCTTCCATCCATCCTAGGGCCCATCCATCAACCTTGATCAAAAAATCTCCTACCCAAGGCCAAAAAAGCTAAACAACCTACTACTACATCATCGAGCCTTTGTTACACCTCATTCACCCAAAAACAAACTTCCTCACCCTCACCTCACCCATGCACTTCTTGCCACCTATACCTCCACCAATTACTATAACCCCAACCTTTCCTATACGACTTCAACCAATGCCATCTACCCAACCTCTACCACCACCCTCCACCACTCGGTTGTCCCATGGGTAACCCATCCTCTTCCACCATCTTCTTTCCCTTCTACATCTCATGTACTCCCATGTCACCTTTACCCAAAGGTGCAACCCAAAGATAAGAAGAATCCACTACCCTCCAATAAGGTAGTCAAACCAAAAACCTTCCATCGCTAGCTCTTCTACCCCACCTTTACCCAAGCAAATGCCATCAAAACATAAGACCATACCACTTCCACTCATCAAACCAAGTTAGACCAACCCATTCCCCCTCCTATAAATCCTCTTCCCTCACAATCATCCACACCTCTACCCAAACCCACACTCACTTCCCATTGTGATCCATTAGCGGGGTCCTACACAACATTTTAACCAATCTCTTAGAGACTTCCATCATCACATTACCACCACTTTGACCTTACGATCCTCTCAAACCCAAACCAAAAGGGTTTGATGAAACCAAGATTTGTGCCTATCATCATGTGTCAGGACATGATGTAGAAAATTGTAAGGCTCTAAAGACCATTCTTCTCCAACTTTTCCTCCTAAAAAAAATTTTGATGATGATGACCTTCTTGATGAGGACCATGTTCCACCTTCACCTATCACCACACATCATCATCCTTTACCCATTCAGTGATCAATATCTCCACCCCCACAACCATTTTCCCACCTCCAAAATTTGAGATCAACATGGTCCGTATTAGAGAGTTGGCCAAATCACCACCCAAATGTTCAGTGCACCTACTCATTTCACAAGGCTCTTATCCACCACTAGGATTTTTCCCCTCATGTCATTATACCTTTCATGACACACCCTCTCCATCCACCTCCCCTTAGATTAACATGGTTCACATTGCTACCCATGCTCTTAGAAAGACAAAGGAAAAGAAAAATAAACTAGCCCATCACCAACCTTATACCCAATATACCATCTACACCCACTCCCAAAATCACCATCCATGGACCTACATACCCTATCTCTTGATGGGGTTACCCATCATGTAATGATAAAAAATTACATCAGTCTCCTCTAAAGATGTCTTTGTATGATCTCGTCCAAACTTCCAATCCACAGATAAGCCCTTATCGAGGTTTTACAATCCATTGAAGTTCTACCCAATGACCCCACACCAGTGGCCTCGATTATCACCCCTCACCACATGGCCTCACTAACCAAATCATCTCCTTCTTCTACCCCCATGACCACTCCTCAAGTCACCACCCTCAGCTTCTCTGATGAGGAGATTGTACCTCTCTAGTCAGATGACCCTAATCCCACCCTATTCATTTCCATCTATATCGATAACATACACGTATGACACATGTCATGATTGATGGTGGTGCTAGCATTAACATCATCTCCTCCCATGCATACAATCAAATGTGTATCCCTTCTAATTATATGCATAATAACCTAGTTATGTTGTGCTCCTTCAACAACACCATCACCTCCACCCTTGGCACCATTATCCTTCACGTTCACGTAGGCCCTCACACTATCCCAAAACTATTCTACATCTTAGAGGGGAGTTCTAGTATAACCTATTTCTTGGCAGACCTTGGATTCACATGTCATGGGTTGTGTCCCTTCAACTTTACACCATTATTGTGTAAAATTTGAGCATGAAGGACATAACTATACCATCCCCACTTGACCCATCACCATTCAAAACTTGTAACATGTTGTACCAACCCAATGATGTACTTGTACCAGTCAAGGCATCTTCCACTACCCCCACTTCTCCTTCACCCACGACCCCATCCACCAATGTGCCACCACCTCTCCCACATCTAACCCTTTATTCCTACTTTTCCACCATCATACCTCCACTGACTTCTACAATCTACTTCCCAACCAACTCATACTACCTTTCCCATCATCATCTAGTGAGTCATCTATCCCCGCTACCCACATATCGACTATTGATCCCTTAGAAGGTGTTTTTCAATGCCTCACTCTGGGGAGTACCACCTATACAATATCGACACATTCCTCACTCCACAAGAGTATGGGAACCTACACAACACCCTAGTTATGACTACCACATAGGTGAGGTTTTCCTTATGGTCCTCCCCACCTTCACACTAATCTAACATATGGGGGACTTGATATTGCCACTTATTCACCCAAACCTCCATCCCAAACATGACCATTTTCATCTGACCTCCAATCCCTTACTAACCACTTTTCCCACACTTTCCTTCACCATTGCACATGGAAAGGATTTGGCTTTGGTTTTTATGAACAAGGCCACCATACTGTCATTTCATGTACCACCCATAAACACAATGATCGTAGTGGCATTGGCTTTTTTCCACATCACCTTCCAAGAAGGCCCATGTCGACCTCATTGAGGAAGACAAACCTTCTTCACCCCATTCACCAATGTCACCATCTTCACCCACGAGTCCATAGATCCCAAATCTATCCCTCCTCCTAACTTTTTTTTTCATAAACACAATTTCCTTGGGACCTCTGACTTATCAACGTGATGGTGAGGCTCCCTTCTTCTCTTCCCTTCTATGTATCCTAACATGATCGATGATGATACACCTTCTATTAACATCATTTAATGTCAGGATGATGAGTCCATCCTCACCTACCTTGGTGTGGAAGATTCTTATATTCAGGTCATTACCCTCTGAGATGCAAAAACCATGTTGAATGAATCGACTATCGAAATCAACATTAATACTCAGGATGACCCACACATTCTAAAGATAGGTCAGTCTTTAGATGTTGCTTGAAACAAGAAGCTTTTACCTCTTTCCTCTGGGACCATAACAATGCTTTTTCTTGGTCCTATGCCGATATGCCCGGTATTGACCCAAAATCATGGTCCACAATATCGTAACCATTCCTGATGCCAAACCCATAAAACAAAAGCTGTGGAAAATGCATCCTCGCATTGCTCTTCTTGTCAAAGAAGAACTTCAACCTTCTCTCTCGGTTTCCTTCATCCTACCCATTGACTATCCCCAATGGATTTCTAACATCATTCTATCACAAAAAGCAATAGGGGACTCCACATTTGCATGGACTTCTGTGACCTCAACCTAGCTTGTCCCAAAGATGATTTTCCCCTACCAGACATTGACCAACTAGTTGATCTCAACCACCATCATGAAATGCTATCACTCATGGATGGTTTCTCGGGTTATAATCAAATATTACTTTCTCTAGAAGATCAACACAAAAATTCCTTCATCACTCCTTGGGGACCTTCTACTATCGAGTCATGCCTTTTGGCCTTAAAAATGTTGGTGCTACATATCAATGCGAGCCATGACTTATATCTTCCATGACATCATGCATCATATATTGGAAGATTACGTAGATGACCTTCTTGCCAAATCCAAACATCGGGCCAAACACCTGATAGTCCTTAAGGTCATCTTTGACCACCTCATCAAGTATTGTGTTCACCTTCAACCTAAGAAGTGTGTCTTTGTGGTACTTTTAGGAAAACTCCTTGGTTTCATCATTTCTTTGTGTGGCATAGAAGTTGATCCTACTAAAGTGAAGGCTATTCTCAAATGCCTCCACCTACTAATCTCTCATCAACTTCAAATCTTGCAAGGTAAGTTGCAATCTATTCATCATTTTATCTCGCAGATTTTTTTGGTCAACCATTTCATCATCTCCTCAAGAAGGACGTTTCATTCAAATGGGATGATGAATGCCATAAAGCCTTTGATGCCTTAAAACAATACCTTCTTCAACCACCAGTGCTCATTCCTCCTAAGGATGACCAACCCTTTTACCTATACATTTCCTTCCACTGACCATTCTCTAGGTGCCATGCTCACTCATCATGATGAGAAACATAGAGAGAAAGTGGTTTATTACATAAGTCATACCCTTTTGGACTATGAAACTAGATACACCCATGCCAAAAAACTCTTTAGCCTTAGTTTTTGTCACCACCAAACTTCATCATTACCTACTCAACCAAAAACCTTTTCATCACCAATACTGACCCCTTACATTACATGTATGCCAAACCCTATCAACATCAATGTGTTGCACATTGGCTCATGCTTCTTGCTGACCTTGACCTCAAATTCATCCATCAAAAGTCTATCAAAGGCCAAACCATCATTGACCAACTAGTAAATGCACCTCTTTCTAGGAATCAACCCTCTAACTTTGATTTCCCGAATGAATCCATTGCTACCCTCTCCTTGGATGATACCACTTACCAAATGACCCTCTTCTTTGATGGTTCCAAATGTCAGCATGGGGGTGGCGCTGGTGTTATCCTCATTCCTCTTGATGGTGAACCTATGCCTTTATCTTTCAAACTAGATTTTGATTGTACAAACAATATCATCCAAATACGAAGCACTAGTATTGGGTCTCTAGGTTGCTTATGCCTTAGATGTTAAGTCAATCAATATCTTTGGTGATTCCCAGCTGGTTGTAAATCAAGTCAATGGTATATACCAGTGTCGTAATGAAATACTTCAAAAGTATAAACATCATGTAGACATACTTTTGACTACCTTTGACCATTATGAACTTCAAACCACCCCACATTTCTACCAATAAGTTTGTGGATACCATGGCCTTCTTGGCTTCTCAGATACCCACTTCTCCCCCGACTCTAAAATATTTTGTCACAATAATACAAAGGTTACAATCACCCTCTTATTTACCTCATGAGGTCTACTCCATCGAAACCATTGCACTTGACCCACGTGACCTTTGGTATAAGCAGTTTACAGACTATCTTTCCCTTTCCATTCTACCTTCTGATCTCACTCGTAATGGACAACGTGTGCCTTTCTTAAAAGTGTCTCTCACTATGTCATCATGGGTGGTCTCCTTTATAAGCGGCTTCAATGGTATTCTCTTACGATGCCTTACAAGTTCTGAAATTCCCTACACCATCAAGGAAGTTCACGATGGAATTTGTGGAGGCCACTTTAGTGGTTTAGCTATCACTAAACACATTCTTCACCTTGGCTATTATTGGCCAACCCTAAACCATGACTATTGTGACTATGTCAAATGTTGTGTGAAATTCAACAACATGCTAATCTTCATCACACACCTAGTCATGCCTTACAGGTCACACAGACCTTTGGCCTTTCTCTCAATGGGGCTTGGATCTTGTCGGAGAGATCAATCCCCATTCTTCACAATGCCATCAATGGATTATAACCACTACTAATATTACACTAAATGGGTAGAATCCATTCCCCTCATTTCTACAAAAGCCAGAAAATATGTGAATTCATCAACCATCACATCATTTTTCACTTTGGTGTTCCTCACCGCCTCATCACTAATAATGGAAAGCAATTCAAAAACAAAACCCTACGTAAGTTGTGTGATGCTTTTGGCATCCAACTCAGTTTCTCATCACCTTATTACCCACAAACCAATGGCCAAGAAATCAACCAATAAAACCTTGAACAAAATTCTTATGAAAGTAGTTGATGATATTGGGAAAGGATTGGCATTCACACATTCCTTTCACCTTGTGGGCTTATCGCACTAGTATTCACACTTTGACTTTCTACCACACCTTTTTCTCTGGTCTATGGTACCGAGGTTGTCTTGCCTCTCAAAGTCTAGATTCCATCTCTCTGCATCTCACTACAAGACATGCTCAACGATGATGATTTTTGCTAGGATCATTTAGCACAACTTGAGTTATTAGATGAACGTCGTCTCAATGCTCTTGACCATCTCCAAATTTACCAAAAATGTATCAAGCGTGCCTATGAAAAATGTGTCCATGAATGAACCTTTTCTAGGTCGGTGACCTCATCTGAAGGAAAATCAACATGTAACCAAAGAAGAGAAAAGTAAATGGGAAAATTTTCTCCTAATTGGCTTGGACCCTATATCATTACCCATGCCTATGGATCATGTGCTTATCATTTGTCTTCACTCAAGGTAAACCCAAACTGAGCCCCTCAATGCCTTGCATCTTTGACCATTTTATTGTTGACATCAAGTCCTATATCACTTTCTATCAATTGACCACTCATCCCTTGAGCATTGTTCACCTTCCATATTACCCATTTTTTAGGATCAATGACTAAACAAGAATCATGTGATTACCCATCACCTTTCAGCCTTATCTTCAATATGAGTACCATGACTCTACTCATAGCATGATTCTCATGGATACTTTTCATCTTTTTAAAGATGGAATCCCATGGTCGTTCATCACTTGAAACCACCTCTTTCATAGTTAACCTTTGTATATGGTTTTGTCTTCTAAACAAGAACCTAATCTTCCTCTATAGTCTTTCCATGACTTAAAACATCCAAAAAAAAATGGGATTCAACTCCTTGAGTCAAACTTCCAAAAAAAAGATGAATCCCTCAAAAGGGACATCTCTTCTCTCTATCTCTATCTTCGCCATATAAATAGATTGCTCCCTTGAAGGACAACTATATAAAGTCATTGCAAAAATACAATAAAATGTTTAGAAGCTTCCCACATCGATCAACTTCACGAAGACCTCAAGGAGATAATATACTCATCCCATATAGACTTCCTACATCGATCAATCTATTAAAAAAAACAAATGAAGAAAATGATGAATTTTTCATCATGGACTTGCCTATTTTTGATCCTGGGTTTCTTGCTAGGTAAACATGTTGTCATACACTAAGTTACGCTAAACCACCCACTTTCACCTCATTACCTTTTTCACCCTAATTTTCTCTCTACTCAAGGGACTTTCCATGAACTACGACATTTCATGATCATGTGACTTTCTTCACCCTTAGAATAGTCCATTATGCAACGCCTTTAGGGTCTTACGTTCATAAGCCCATCTGGGTATGGTAGACTCATTAGGTTCTTATCAATTAAGCGGCTCTTTTACCACCTCTTACCATTCACCTTCCTCATTACTTATTGATTATCCTATACAGGACCAACACCATCGACACCTACATTTTAAAAGACTCAACCATGCCTATGACTCAACTGCCTACCATACCTATGACCTACCCATGCCTAAAATCTACCAACCCATTCCTCTAATTCATCATATTCTTCCCTAGCTTATGGGAGAACTACATCGGCTAGAGGCCCCTTTTCACCGGGGCTATGTAGGAAGTACTCTGAGGCATGGGGCCCTTGGAGGTTAGCTCAACCACTCTTTACCCTAACCTATTTTCCCTTCATTTCCTATTCACATTCTACCTTAGTTAGTTTCCATTTTATATCAACAATTGGAAATTAAACCAAACAAGCACCAATTAATAAACATTTTTACCACATCATCAAATCATTCATTTATCATTTTCACATTTCCACTATAGCAAATATTTGGAAATTTAAACCATAACATGCATATACATCACCATTTGTCTCCCATGTTACCAAAAACTTGGACATTAAATCAAAATTAAAAACAAGACTCCATCATGCCTAACCGACCTAACTCCATCATGCCTATCGACCTAACTCCATCATGCCTATAACTCTGACTCCATCATGCCTATGACATGACTCCATTATGCCTAACCACCTAACTCCACCATGCCTGTGACTGACTCCATCATGCCTATGACCTGACTCAATCATGCCTATGACCTAACTCAATCATGCCTACACCAACCTATCTCCACCATGCCTAATACACCTAATTTCCATCCATCTCCAAATAACAATAAAATTCTACTAAACACAGTACATCATACACAATCATCGAGCTCATCATAAAAATATATGTATCCATCTAATATACACTGATACAGATAATATAAATCTCTCAAAACTCTCATATACAACCTCACCATCTTCGGCACGCAGGCCGATATATACTCAAAAATCTCAAAACTCTCATATACATCCTCACTCTCTTTGACACACAGGCCGGTATATATAAAAAATAAACAACAGGGGAAGTACACATAGATATCAATCACCTCCCCATCAGATACCCTACATGCCTATCTCACTCGTCTCCTCCTCCTCCTCTGCTCCCATGCGGTGTCCAACTAACATCTCGCCACCCTCCATGGGCCTCGGTCTGACCTCTGATGGCCCCTCACCTGGCGCTGCCTCCGTAAACTAATGGCCTCACCCTGTCTCGGTCTCTGGGCTCACCGGCCCCTATACTCTCTACACTTTGAGTGTGGTACATGGTCCTCTCACATGAGGCCTATTGTGCTCTATGCTCTGCATAGGATGGGACATCTATCCCCACAGCCATCAACTGATCTTGATAGTACTGCACCTCACCCAGGGCATCCCTAAACCATGCTATCGATACCATCTGTGAAGGTGCCATGGGCCTCGCTGCCCCCTGTGTAAAAAGACTTGTTGCTGGCCTAGGTCCATGTGCCTTAAACTCCTGTCCTTGACCTTGTGCGTTTACATGTATCACCACTTGTCCTTGGGCAGTAGCCAAATGCCCTTGTAATGTAGTCACTTGGCCCTGTAAGGTGGCTACTTGTACATGTAAATCCTTTCCACGACCTGTATGTTACATGTACCACCACATGTCCCTGAGCAATAGCTAACTGCCCATGTAATGTAGTCACCTGCACTTGTAAGGTGGCTACCTATGCCTGTGATGTCACTAGTTGGCTCTACAAACCCATGACATGTGCTTGTAAAGTGGCAATTTGTGCCCCATCCTGTCCTATCCCCTATGCATGTACCTATGCTAGCTATCCCTATAAAATAGTCACCTGCCCCATCAAGGTAACTACCTATTCTGTCTGTGCAATGGCCAACTGCACTCCCAATGTTGTCACATGTCCCTATAGTGCATCTCTTTGCACTATCATTGTAGCCAAATTGGGCTTCCTCAGGTGGAGGGGCCGCATGAAACTCTGTGAGCCCACCATCCTCTATACCCATAAGTCACCCCTGTGTCATCAATCTTACTGTGGATAGTGTCTTCGCTGGCAATGGTTGTTTGTTGTAGTGTAGTCTGTGCTTGTTCTAAATTTTGTTGTGTACGCAACATTGCGGATATTGCATCGTTGTCTCTGACACGCTTGTGCCTTCATGTTCATTTTTTTTATACACATTCGAGATAGTAGTTGTTGTATGCAGGTG
Organism: Taxus wallichiana var. yunnanensis; assembly: GCA_018340775.1. Lineage (NCBI taxonomy): Eukaryota > Viridiplantae > Streptophyta > Pinopsida > Cupressales > Taxaceae > Taxus > Taxus wallichiana. The sequence continues at coordinate 213,469,832 of CM031237.1, read as the reverse complement.
CAATCAATTCCAATTCAGCCTGCTATGGCGTCAAATGTGGTTGTCATCTTTTGAGTGCCTGTAAGGGGGTGTATGAACAACGTATTAAAACATTCGTAACTAATAGAAGAAAGGTTTGAAACATGTAGAATTGGAAAATGTTTTTTAAATTGAAAACACAAAATTAAACAACATAAATAGGGAATGTTTAATTGGTTGCAATCAAAGGAAGGTAGACACAACTGAAACAATGTACCTTTAAAATGGCATCAACTATAATGGTTTTACATAACGTCTTTTGCCAGTTTTGAGATTCAGCAGATTTGTAGATGATGATCTTATTAACATGTAAAGATTTGTTGTTTGTTAACTTATAAAAAGAATACCTAATTCAACTTTTGAAACTCTATATGTAGTAATAATATTTACTTTCTAAGTAAAACAAGCAGCAGATTCTGCCAGTTTTGAACATGTTTTTTCAACGTAAGATTGGGTCTAAGGGAAAATAATCTAAGTCGACATGCATACACAAATATAGCTATGAAAATATTAAGAACAAGTAAGCAAATCTTCTCTAAAGGAGTTTTTAGGTCCACGTTTTTAACACCCACATCACGTACATACAATGTATCTTCTGAATGTTGATGTATCCATGTAGTGAAATATATGTTTCCCATTCACTGAAAACTAGCTTATCATGTTACTCAACATAAGCGAATGGAACATGTGTTATAAATATGAGGAAATAATTTCATTAATGTAAGGTGTATGCTAGAAATTGATCAATGAAATGATTTAATAACAAAGTCACATGCCTTTTGAGTATCATAAAATTTGATGTAACAAAGGTTTTAGAGTTTTCTGAATATCAAACATACTCACCCAGCAACCTCGTGTCCAAGGGTATAGGGGAAAAGGCTCTGTGGATTTTGCAGCCAAAGCACACATTTTTTTGAATCATCACTATGGATGAAAGTGTAAGGAAATGATCACTCAAAATTAACACAATTATAAATAATTAATACCATAGTCACTCTAAACTAAAAGATAATACAAATGGATTTAATTTTTTTGGTACATAATTTTAGATATGAGTTCCAACCCAAATGTTGATTGCAATATTTGAGAGTTTACACCACAGGACCACATTCTTTAAAATTTGTATATAGTGGTAAATCAATCAAACAAGTTTTTTTAAAAGTTGATTTGATGGTCAAATTGGTGATTAAATAACAACTATAGTATTTCATTACTATTTTTTTAAATTTTAAAGAAAGAATCATATAAGGAATATCAATGTGGCAGAGTGGAACATACTTGATCTTTATGCGAACCTCTCTAGCTTGAGGTGTAATTTTACCTAAATACCGCATTGATGAGTAACAATCAAGTAATGCTCTACTCAGTTATGAGTGGATTCTTCCCAGAACTCACATACTTATTGAAACTAAATTTGACCCTGTAAAAAATGGCAATATTCGGTGACTACCCATTAATTATGCCAATGCTTGCAAAGTCTATTAATTAAATGTATGAGAAAGGAGAACAAAACAATAACAATACAAAACAAGACTATAACCCTGTAGAACATTCTAAATGCCATTAAAAGTATCTATCTAAATTTTTCATATTACATCAAATTTTAAAAAGCTTTCCGTGGGTGGTGAAGGTTCACAAACTGGTGGTGGGACTTGGCTCCCACTGGCTGAGGATGAGGAGCTAGCTTCTCTAGTTATTCTTAACAAATGTCTTGAAATTTCCCAAAATTGGTTGCTTCATATGTGCAAATAAACATAAATGCAAATACAAATCCATTGGAAAGATTAAATACACACACTACAAAATGGAAATATAGCCCATATGGAGAACATAAGTCTGTTTTTTTCTAAGGATATTCTTTTTTTTTTTTTGTGAAATTTTAGTTTAGTAGTAGGATTTCATAGTATGCTAATTGTTTGGTTTTTTTTTTAAACATAATGGTTTAGCTATGTTTGGAGATTGGAATTTAGATAACAGGGGTAGGAAAGGTTTTTTTGTAAGAAATATCCAATAAGTAATACAGTTATATCAGAATCTATTCAGAAGTAATGTTGTTACTTGAAGATTTCAATATGTACAAGTGTTGTGGGAGTAACATAAGTACAATATCAACAAGGTTGTTTGATTTTCCAACTTCGACATTTTTTTCTAGTAGAGTGTTACGCCTAGGAGCCTTTTAGGAGATACGTAGTGAATGCCTTGTCTATTAGTTTTTGAAGCATGTCGTTGTAAGCTTTTTCTTTCATTTTCTTTTGTGTAGTTTCCACAAAGAACAATTGTTTGTTACAAGATTTGTTGTGCTTCTCTGATTTTTTTGCGTAGAGTACATGCTTACTATGGTAGCTTCACCATTGGTAAGGGTGTTCGGTAGTGACTATCTACGTACTCGCATAACAGTTGCTCCAGATAACTAGCATTAGTGTTGCTCTAGGCAGCTAAAGTGTAGAAGTTATCCGCCATTACAAAGTGTTCTACATAGGGAATTCAAAGCTCAGATATTAGGAGAAAGTACAAGGTATGTACATTAGAATAGATGTTAATAGCAAATTATGGTGAATTCAAGATGAATTGCATAGTAAATTTAGAATTAGTACAATAAGTATAAAAAGAACAATATGTGTTTCCCAATGGTGGGTGGTAAAGGAAGTTGATACATAAACCATTTTAGAAAGATAAACATAGTGGACGTTAAGTTTAAATGGGGTACTTGTACCAGTGTGAGTGAGTTGTTTTTTTGTTCTTCGTATACTCTATGAAGTGGGCGCTTTGTTAGAGTGGTTGCATATACAATGAATGATGGGTTTGTTAGATGGTTAAGGTATGCGTATATACGATAGTTGTGCATATAGGTGTAAGGTTAGTGCATACCTATGTTGTGGTAAAAGGTGGCTCGTGTTTTAATTGTGCTTCTACTTGTAGTCGATTGCAGCATGCTTTTCTTCTTGTAGGCACTTGTAGCGAGTAAAGGAAAATGATGGGATAATGCGGAGGTTGGATAGGGTCCGCACTCAGGACAAAGCTGTGAAGGTTAGTCCTTGTTGTTCTTTGTGACCAATGTCGATGGTAGCTTTATTAAGAGTAAGTCCATATGCTTTATGTATGGTTAGCGCCCATGCCATTTTTAAAGGTTCTGTCGGCTGATTTCTTCTTGTTATGGGGGAACCAAAATGTGGGTTGGATGTGTCGGATCCCATGCTTAGGCCCATATAGTTGGGGAAGTTGACTACCACATACAAGGGCACCTTGGTGGGGCACTACCTTGTTCATACAACATAGTAACAATCTGGCCTTGGGCACCATTAACAAGGCTGGTTTGCACCCAAATATTTGTAGTCAACATTGTTTGTTCACCTTCGCAGAGCATGAGGTTGGTCTCTAACTGTGTATTGGTGCTTTTCCCTAGTTCGACTTGTCGTGTTTTCTCAACTTTAGCTATTGCGATTAGCATGTTAAGGGTTCTCATCCTGTGTTTGTTATGTAATGTAACCAACATGTTTGTAGTAAAGGTGAGTTGTCATTTGGAAGACTACTTGTTTTATAGATCTAATGTATGTAGGGGTCCACAACATTAGAAGGTTCCAGTCTTGTTCTCAGTATCAATTGTGTTTCTGATATTAAGCAGTAGCCTTCAAAAGGTGTGGTGGGCAGGGTCGATGCCTTGTTGGTGGAAGTTAGTAGTAAGTGTGACTATATTTCTAAAAAGTGTCCATAATATGTGGCAGTAGGTTCCATGAATGTATAAGGGAGTATCTTTAATTGAAGGTAGTTGAGCTAGGTCGTTAACTAGAATAATGGAACGACCTCCAAATAGTCTACATTTACAGGTGGGGAATGCTTCTTGAAGGCGTGTATTTATGTTTGCAAGCAGTTTGGGCCCGATGAAACTTGTCTCATCGATGAGTATGTATTCTATATCTTTCATGGCTTGTTGAAATGTAACGAGGGTTTGACCTCGGAGAGGGGTAACTTCAAATATTGGTATGTGTAGCCCGGTATGTATAGTGGTGCCGGAGATGTTGAATGTTGCAAGTCATGTTGGGGCTAAAAGGAGTAAGTGATTGGTGTGGAAGTTGGTGGGTGGGTGGAGTGCCCTTGAAATTTCCCATATCAAATGTGATCTACTAGTGCCAGTTGTTCCTTGAATTATAATGTATAACTATGAAATGTGTGGTGCTACATTTGCATGGGCTATGATCCTCTGTAATGCATCTTGTTACTCTGTTGGTAAGTTAAAACCATCTGTAGTGGGTGGAAATATTGGTGCAATAATTTTGGTGGTAGCTTGTGTGTTCTTTATGAAAGCCACCCATGTTTCATGTAGTTGGTTTCTAACAATAATTTGCGGCCAGCTGTGAGCTAAGTCAAAATTGCGCTTCCCAAGCATGTCAAGGTCATTAATGCCTACAATACTGTAGGTGTAAGCTAGAGAACACTTCTCACTCATCCATTTGGCCTATGGTGGTTTCATCAAGGCTACTTATCGATCTAGTGGTTGGGCTATTAACCTGGTTGGTGAGGGGTATAACATTGTAAGTGTTATTCCCGATAGGTTAGAGAGAATGTTTCCCATTTAACCCTGAGTGTTTCCGAGCATGTGCCAATATCAGATGGAATGTTATGGAAAGTTCTTGTACATGATAATAGCTCTCTCTCGAAAGCGAAAAGTGTCAGTATGCGGTGAGCTAATAGGGAGGATGGTCAAAATCCGGGAAACATTCTAACAATAGCTTTGATTTGTTCATTCCTTCCACGGTTGGCCTTTTCTACATTATCATAGCCCCACAACCGGGTGGTATCTATTAATTTTTGTGTGTTCAAGGTAGGGGGTTGGGCTATGTAGGCGTCTATAAATGTTGTTACACAATCTCGGCCGGGATGTAGCTGTGAAATTTTCATGTAGATAGTTTTTCCTACGGATAGTGTCATGAAAGCTCGACTACATACAGTTAGTGGTAATTTCAATAACATGTGACAAGTTTCTTGTGCACTAATATCTCGGTCAATAATTGTTTCAAAAAGAAGCTTGTCGTATGTTGTACTGATGGATTTTTCAGGTGCTACTGTTTGTATGTTGTTGAGCATTTATCATGTTCATCACTCTAACTGGATACCTATAATGTCAAAATGTAGAAGTTACATTGTAAACATATGCTTTACAACTTAAAGTAGTGGTAACACATATGTTTGGTAGGTAACGTTTGTACATACAAAGACTTATATGTAAGAAGCAAAGCACAAACTAAAGCCAAATAGCATTTTTTTGTCAAGGGCTTTTATTAATCTGTGGTCGTTCTTTCCTAGATGGCTGATACTATGAGTGCACCAAATGAAGAAACATGGATCAAATATTGTTTGCACATTGATGCACATTCTAGGAACACTCAGGTTGAATGTGTTTACCTCATTTTTTTCTTGTGTTTAATATATTGTATCCTCGGCTACGCTTTATAGTTTTATTTTAGCTTTTACTTTTAGATATATTTTACAAATAAAATTTACTAATGCTTTTAAAATATTTAGTTTTGTTGTTACTTAGATTTATTTTATAAAACATATAATTTGTTTTTAAATATTTAAATTTAAAATGTAATAAATACAATTCTATATTTAAAAGTTAGCATAGATATCTTAAATACGTCTATTTAAAAGACATCGAGAAATAACAATCTCAAGTTGCCTATCTATTTTTGTACATATACTTGAAATACATTATAGTGAGGGATATGGTAATTTAAAACAATAGGTGTTTGTGTGTACAAAAACAATATCTTTATAAATGTGTACATCAAATTACAAGAGGATCTAGTTTTTTGTAAAGCTATACACATTTGTAATTTATACAAGAGATTTTCTTTATTTCGATGACGATCTAGAAATGTTGTTACCAACTTTGCATGATCTAAGCCTTGCTCAACAATGGAAATGCTTTGTATCATACAAGATAATTGTTCCTTTCCTTTATATGTAGACAGAGACACGGAGAAAATGAACTTGTATGTATGAAAGAGTACTTGTTTAATAATGTTCCATAAGTCATCTGTACTCCTTGATTTCTCTTTAAGAGCATTAGCAGATACACCAAGTAGCACTAATGCCACATCATCAAAATTTGTTGCCCATATAGTCCCATTTGGTCTTCTACCATCATGTGCAATGCATATCTATAATCGCATATAGTTGTTGGAAAGTTACATTTGGTGCAATGCCAAGTAGAATTTGTAGCAGAACTCAGTTTTTTTCGACATTGTTTACCATTAACAACCCGGGAGCAAGTAGGATAACAATAGTTGTCCATGTTGAGATGTATTATAGTAGCAACAATTACGATCTGATGGCTAGGGTTGGGGGTGGTACAAGCATGAATATCAACAATTGTTCTTTCCACCAGTGCTTGTGTACTCAGTGGAGCTAAGCTAGTTGATGCTTCTGCTGTGGTTAACCAACTTTGGAGTGATTATGTTTCTGCTATTGGTGGTGCTAGGAATAGTTGTGTAGTAGCCCCTATAGTTAGTGTTTTTTCTTTAAATGTTGCGGCTTTAGCTTTGTGAATAGCCGAATTGTTATTTGGATGGTAGGTTGACCATGTTGTGGTTGTAAAATTTGTATGGCCTCCTCACAAAGTACTCCCCATAAAGTTATGGTTATGTAATACCTCAGTGTGGTCCTTTATAGTGACAATAGAGCGTTGTGTGCAACTTCCATCTGTTCGGGTAGTCATGGAAATATCAGAACAAGAAGTAACTACACCAATAACATCCACTGTGGATCCAAGGGGAATCTGTTGGATTGCACCGATTCTCATGAAATGGAAAGAAGTTGTCGGGATCAAGGTAGAAGGATGTGTACATATTTGTAGAATGGAATCCATATTTAAAATGACTTCCCATGGGCTACTGGTGTCTCTGTACCCTACTTTCACATATTTTAGGGTCCCCTTTGAGATTGCATAAATTGTTCCCACTGGATTTTCCCATGGTAGTAAACTACAACTTTACCAAAGCTCGTAACGTTCATGTCATCACCAAGGGCATCAATTACATTGAAAAATAAGGCTTGTCCTTCCCCTTTTGCATTGGTATAATCATGAATCGCACCTTTGTGAATCACTCTACTTCCATATCCATGCCATATGATATGGATGTAATTTATTAATTGTGGTTTGCTTTTCAAATAGTGTCGGTGGAGGAATGTTTTCCATTACTTCTAGCTACTATCAAATTCATGTGAAGACTGCAAGAAGTGTGTAAATGTAAGCAACGTACATAACTATTGTAAAATTAACTTATAACTACATTAGTAGGTTAAATGGCAAATAACACAGTTTAATACAACCAATAGATGTTTTGGTAGTTTTCTATTTGCTAAACTTTTAATTAAAATTTAGAGCCAATTAAATTGTACACCTAGTTTTATTAGTGCTTAATTTTTCTCATGTCTCTAAGTTATTCCTAGCAGAAAGGGAAAATACTATTGTTTATTACTATATAAATGAATGATTGGTCCTTGATCAGTGGATGTTGTAAACTACTTGGGTAATATCTATATACAATGCAGCTATGCATATATACATGTGTATTTTAAACTAAATATGAAAAAGTTAATCCATTCCCCATTGGCTGGTGTTCTTAGTTACTCGAGTAAGTTAAGGAAACAAAAAGTGATTAAGCTGGTTTTATGGCATATTAGTAGCCAAATATATTAGAAATTGGAAAATTAAAACTACCACTCTGTTACGATGGCTCATAAATTTGGCAAGAAAAGAGTAAGCGAGGGTTTCTTTAAATTAATCCAATATTGGAAATAAGGGTTTCATTATGCAAATTCAGTCTACAATGAAGAGGAGATGAATAAAAAAATTATGATAAAAGCAAAAGCAAACAAAAAAAAAAAAAAACGAGGCTAATAAAAGGAATTCCATCCAAGCTCGATGGAGAAAAATATTTAAATATAAATGCAAGAGCTAGCTTCTCACCGTGGTAAGACAGAAAGTGTTCCTTTTGATGTTCCTCCACATCAAGGAGAACAAAGTTTATATCTGGAACATACCCCGATTCCTTCATATGACCACTCAATTTCTCAAGAAATGTGTAGATCTCTTTTTGTCCCGGTGCATTCTATGATTCAAAAGAAATTCATGCACCTTACTCTTATCCTGAATCTAGCTACATCCTCACTCTTTTTTTCATACCTATATCCTTCATTACATTTCTCACTTTTGCTACATCATCTCACCTGCCACTTGCAACATAGATGTTTGACAACAACAGATGAGTTCTAGAGTCTCATGGATCTAACTCAAAAAGCTACTCAGCTGCTTGTTTTGCTAACTCCATGTTACCATGAACTCTAGAAGCACCGAGCAAGGCTCCCCACATGGAAGGAGTAGGTTCTAATGGAATTCCTTCAAAACTCCAAAGCCTCCCCCAGACGGTCTGGTCGACCAAGAAGGTCAATTATGCATGCATAGTGTTTTGCTTTTTATCAACACTTCATTAAATTACAAAATATATCTTATGTCTCTATTGTCATGCCTTAGAGGAGGTCGTTCCTTGTTGGCCCCAAAAACCTATAGTCTATAGGTGCTAATACAAAATCCTCCTGTTAATCCTAAGTTGTTTGTACTTGTCCTCCTATTCACCTACTCTTCTTATCTGGGGACATTTATAGACTTATTTATTACATCCTCTTTAGCTTAGTGTAACACCCTCTTAATTTGTTTGTACAGAGAGGTTGCAAAGAAGTATGTTATGGAGATGAGAGAAATGCTTTGGGAAACATAGTTAGGTGTTTCTCGTAAATTACTATCCTTCATGGCCAAATCCAGAGCTTACCTTTGGCTTACCACCACATGCAGACCCAGATGGCATCACTATCCTAATGCAAGGAGATGTGAGCAGCCTGTAAGTGCTCAAGAATGATAAATGGGTTGCAGTAGAACCTATACCCAATGCATTTGTGGTGAATTTGGCAGATCAACTGCAGGCCTTTTCTAAATAAAATACGGTGAAATATTCCATCTTTAAAATGTTTTCATAGGATTTATTACTCTGTTCTTTTTGTGGATTTTGATTAGGTTGTGAGCAATGGGAGAGTCAAGAGTGCAGAGCACCGGTTGTAATTAATACGTCAAGTGAAAAATGTCTATTTCTACCTTCAGCCGGTCTAGGTCAGTGTCATTTCGACCCACTCGGTTTTTTTTTTACTTTACTTACATTTATATCGTATCTACATATATATATATATATATATATATATATGTATGTATATATATCTTATCTCTAGCATTTTATTTTCTATTTTGGTTCAAATTCTGCTACATCTAATTTATCAATATTTAATTTTTTTATCTTTATCAAAACATGGGTTGACATCCATCCTAGGAATTTTTCACTTCTCGACAAACCTTGTCAGTGCAACCCACCCATCTATCTACTAATCTAATTTTTTTTCTGTTGGGTTCACTTCATTTGCAGGTTATTTAGTTCGTTGTGGAAAAGGATCTATCATTTTCGCTTGTATTGATCATCATCCCATCTCGAGGTACCTTAAACCTTCGCATATTTGGAGTTACTCATTTTCTTTAGTACTATTTCACTAATATGAGCAGGAATGAGGGAATTTGGTCAACATGGCCACAAAAAATATGTGCTAGAGAATCGATATTGCTAGAAGGAGAAGAGTGCTACAGAAGACCAAGAGAAGGGTGTAAGATTTTTTTGAGTAGCAAAAATAATTGAGGAATGGGTAATAATGGATTCCTTTTTACCTACATCTCCATATAATATCCGACTCTAGAAAATTTTATGTATTTTGATGTTTTTCCCCTGTCAATGTATATAATAAATTTTTATCTATGTTTGGGAGCTTTGTATCTTCCCTATTTTTAAAAATTATTTGTTATGCTTAAAGAATCCCATGAATGTATCATTTTTACCCTAGTTATTTTCCCCTTAAATCAAGTTCGGGTGTGAGACCAAAGTTGTTAGATTCAATTTTAGCCATGAGAATTATTTTCCTTTCTAGAAGGTTCCTCTACATTCCTACCTGTAACTTGAGCTTATACATTTATATATAATTACCATTTGAATCCTTTACTTACTCTGTTATATATGGTTGAATTATTGTGAAGTATAAATCAATTTTACTAGTTGAAATGGATAAAGCCAATATTTTATTTATTTCTAATTGAAAACGAGTTTGTATGAACCAATTTAATAAAATTCATTTCAAACCTTGTTTGTAGACACCAAAATTGGGTCACACTCCTATGGTCCCTTTTCAAATAGCCAACTCAAACATATTCACCTAACCATGACCCTTTTACTCCACATTAATATTAGTTTAATTATTTATAATTAAAGTGATACTCATCCTCACAATATTCATTATTTAATTACCCTAATTAAACTAATTTCCACCTCACCTAGACACCTCACCCCACCACCTCACCTAGACACCTCACCACAAACCTATTTTTGGCATATTTCCCCTTTACTAGGACTCAACATTCACTCACCATAACTAACTAAGGCTTAGTCATACCTACCTTAATGAACTAAGACTTAGTGCAACCCTAAAATCATATGCCTATTCTCCCTCTAACCACATTCCCACTCATTAAAACGTAACATTGTTTTGATCCGTGAGATAGACTGAGCTGGCCCAAAAAGATTGCCAAGATCTGGAATTTTTAGTAAACCTAGGATTTTTCACCTTAACTAACATCGGTCAACCCTAAACCGATGTTGGTCACCCTAAACCGTCATCGATTACCTTATATCCATTTTGGTAACCTTTTTGGGAGGTTGGCCACATTCTCAAGCTTTGGAACGAAGGAGATCTACATGCAAGCAAAAACTAGAGCCCTTTCGCATGTCTAGACAGCCATAGCCAGCACCAAGATTGATCAGAAGACCTTTGCATCCACGGTAGCATTCCAGGAAGCACTATCATAGCACTGAGCACCTTCCCACAGATCAACCATCACTAACATCTTCAACCACCTCTCCACCACTACAGGCATTCAAAACCCATCTAAACTCCAAGTAAGTTGATTTCTCCTCTGTCACTTGCAGTTGTATTCTCTATTTTCCTTCATCCAATTCTTGTCCTTACTTAGATCTATCCCTCAACTTTCTCTCTATCAACCACCCCACCTAAACTTCACAAAAACCTATCCTAAAACCATCTCCCTCATGTAGACCTCACAAACACCCTCTAAAATATTTGTACAATCACAAGAGGACCCAAAACTTGTTCTACAACATTCTTTAATTCTCCATATCCACCACCGACACCTTGGTTAACCCTAACCATGGTCTATTCATCTTATACCGACATCGGTCTCCTCAATCGATATCGGTCCAATATGATCAGTCAACCCAACCTAACAATTCAAACCTTAGCCTACCCCAAACCTCACTCAAAACCTTACCACACCTATCTTGGACTTGTCACCTCACCCTCCCCCATAAAGACCTTTCCAAATCTCTTTTCCAAGACAAAAGAGAACCCAAACATCCTCCACCTGACTCTCTACCACTTTGCATAGTTACTGATATTAGTCACCCTAAATTGGTATCGATCCTACCTAAACCGACATCGGTCATCCTAACCGATGTCGGTCTACGTGTCACGATAATTATGTTAAAGACCAACAACCTATGTATCACACCCAAAACAACCCAAAATCTCACCCAACCTTACCAAGACTCTTTCTGTGACCTTCAGACCACCTGCACTACTCAGCATCCAATCCAAAACCTTTACCTGTATAGTATTTTAGTATTTAATTGGATCAACACTGATAGTAATCTAAGGCACCCAAATCAGAACGCTAGCACTAGATTCTTTTACTTACATGTTTAAGTTGTTTTATATTGATTTATAAATAGTAGATTTGACCTTCTAGGAAGTATCATACTTCATGGAGCTAGCATATGCTAGGCATTCCACTATCATATACTATTTAACTCTCTTTTTTGGTCTTGTTTTGTATTTCAGGTAGTTCCTCCTAGCCAAAAGGAAGCTCTCACAGTTAACATTGGATCAAGAAGTCAGAACGCGCACAATGACTTTCAAACCGACCATCACAACAGGTATTCCTCCTTGGTGGATACCCTTATCTGTTTCATCTAAATCCTTAAAGAAAATGGTGAAACATTTTGGCACGCCTGTGGGACCCTCTCTTGGGTTCATTTCATTTTCTTCATATAGGGAAAAATTTCTTGTGTGTTTCTTTCTTTTCAAAAATACACATTTAATCTTCTCCCTGGTAATATTCCTTTCTTCTAATTGTCAAAAAGGCATTTGTTATTTAGTGCTTAAAATGAATTGCTTCTTCCTTTTGGCATTGCATTAATGAAAGGGCATCCCTCTTCCTGTTCATCACCTGTTACATCGAATATCACATTTCAATTTGGGTTTAAAACACTTGCATTACATTCTGATTTTTTGGATTATAGCTCACATTAAAAATGAGGGCAACCTATACGCTAAAAGTCATGCCCATCTGATGGTTGACATAATTGAACCGTAGAAAGCACTTGTTTCTCTCTCTCTCTCTCTGCCCAAATTGCACAAATTTGAAATTTACACATCTTCTTAAACAACATCCCACCCGAAGAAGTTGTTAACAATCACACAATCAGAGGATTGATAGTGGGCACCCATTCGGTTATCTCTGTCCAATACCCCATCAGAGAGCAGCCAGCCCCTGCCAAAACATAACCTGAAACCTCACCTTTAGAATTTCCTTCTTCGTAGGAAGCCTTCCCAACCAAAAAATCTATTCTGAATTCACATGTCAGTCTTAAATAAAATAAGCTAAAACCAACATAAAATTCACTTTTAGGACTGCGTGTTTTCTTAGCTTTGTTCTTGATTTGCATTTTGAGGTGTGAGCAAATGATTCTTCATTTTTATTTTTGCCTTTCACACTCCACCATCATAGTTGGAGTATTCTGACTTTCTCTGAGTGTGTTAAAACCTCATCTTATCATCCCCAAACTTCTGGGTTGATTATTCATCCAATCTAAATTCAAAAAAATCCATTTTTGTTCATTCTTTAGATTTCAAAATACCCAACATCGGTTTCAACGATCGGTGTCGGTTTATCCGACCACCATCGGTTTACATAACTAGTTTCAGTTCCTTTTTCTTTTGGTTAGTTTACCCAAAGGAAACGTATCTCATCTTCTCTTCTATTTAGAGTCTTTGTGTGTCATTTGTACTCTATGTACTCAGTAATGATCATCAAATACAACTTTCTGTCTAATAGTCATCATCGTCACTCACTTCATTAAATGTTGTTTTTGTAATGAAATTACTTGTATAATTCATATTCGAGCAACAATAGAACACCAAATAACACAATATTTTAGAATAACGATCTCAATATGCAATTAGAATACTTTGCCACTTCGAGGGGGCAACCTCCAAACCATATAATAAGACTCAAATGCTCAAATGATAATGAAATACTACCTATAATCCCCTATATATACTATACATATGCTATGGCCATCACCAAGGCCGACCTATTAAGCATGAGAAAGTATAAATGATATAATAAAATTATATGGTAAGCCACAAGTTGGCTACTCATATCCTAATACAAGCAATAGGTTAAGGGTGTAGCATGCCCTTCCCCTTCAAACCAATGCTTTCTCAACGTTGAATAATCTTGGATGTTGCTGCGAAAAACATTCATCCTCCCGTGTGGTGTCTTCTATGCTCGATTCTTCCACTTGATCAGATATTCCTTAATGTCTCTAGTTCTCAGCCTCTTAGTACGTGTTTGCAGAATCTTCTCTGGTTCCAAAATGACTCTTCCTTCCTCGTCAAGTTCTAGTAACTCTATCTAGGCTTCAAATTTTTGTCCAATAACCTTCTTCAGGCATGAAACATGGAATACTGGGTGTATGTGTGAAGATTGAGGCAACTCTAGTTTATAAGCAACACTACCAATTTTCTGTAGAACTGATAAGGGCCATAATATTTAGGAGCAATTTTTTTTTCCTTTTTCTGTTGCTTTAGGGACATCTGTTTGTAAAGCTGGAGACGTACAAAACCCAGTCACCAATTTCAAAATATCTTTCACTACGGTGTTGATCTGCTTGTTGTTTCATCATGTTTTGTGCTAATGCTAAATTCTCCTTCAGACTAGCCAAAACCTATTGTTGATGTTGAATGTGTTCCTCAACATCTCGACCTTAGTTTGCACCCTCAAGGAGGAAGTGATAGAAGTTGGATGGTAACCATATAATGTTAAAAATGGGGTCATTTGAGAAGAGGTAGGAAAATATGTGTTATACCACCATTTTGCCAATAAGTAGCCATTTAATCCACCTTTCCTACTTATCTGATACAAAACAACGTAAATACCCCTCTAAGCATTTGTTGACCACTTCTGTTTGCCCATCAGTTTGAGGATGATAAGATGAACTATGAGCTAACTGAGTACCCAAACATGAAAATAATTCCGTCTAAAAATTACTTGTGAAAATAGGATCACGATCACTTACAATTATCTTTGGGGTTCCATGTAGCCTTTGAATGTCTCCAAAAAATAGGCTGTGAATCAGATCGGCAGTAAATGGATGTGATAGGGCACAAAAATGGGCATATTTTGTGAGCCTATCCACAATCACAAAAATAACATTCTTACCCTCTGAACAAGGCAATCCGGTGATGAAATCCATGGAGACCTCCTCCCATCTCTGGCTAGGAATTGGTAAGGGTTGCAATAGACATAGTGTCTTAATTGTTTCCCCTTTGTTCTGTTGGCACACTAAACACTCTGATACAAACTTTTGTACATCACCCTTGAGTCCTTCCCAAAATAATTCTCTTTTTATTCTATGATATGTCTTCAAAATCCAGTTGTCCTCCAACAGTGAGGCATGTAGCTCTGCAAGAATCTTATGCTTGACTCAAAATCTTTACTCAAGTATAACCTATCCTTGTACCATACGACATTACCTTTCCACTCAAATTTTTTAGATGTCATAAATCCTTGCTTGATATTCTATATTAGAGATTGTGTATCCCTATCTTGATTCCATTCCAATCTTGCTTCATCCACCCAATCGGCCGTCAACATGGACATTCCACATAGTAAGGCATATACGGATGTATCCCTTCTGCAGACAATGCATCAGCTAGTACAATTTCTTTACCCTTTTTGTATATGATTTCAAAATCATAACCCAACATTTTTGTTACCCACTTTTGTTGTTCCTCAGATGATAACCTTTGCTCCAAAAATTATTTGAGACTATCATGATCAGTTTTTACCTTGAAGTGTCTACCCATGAGATAGGGCCTCCATTGCTTGACCGCATGAAGAATAGCCATCATTTCTTTCTCATGATAGACCCAGTTTGAGCAGATCTTTTCCTTTGAATTGGCGACTCTCAAATGCAATTGGTCTTCCTTCTTGCATTAGAACTACTCCCAATCCTAATCCTGAAGTGTCACATTCAACAATGAAGGTTTTTGAGAAGTTGGGAGTAGCCAAAACTAGGGTGTTGCACATGGCTTCCTTTAGCTGCTCAAAGGATTTAGTGGCTACATCTATCCAATGGAAGGCATCCTTCTTTAGCAATGCAATGAGTGGGGTTGTTATTCTACCATATCCTTGCACAAATCTTTTGTAGTACCCTGTTAGTCCTAGGAACCCATGAAGATTTTTGAGATTTTTGGGCCTTGGCCATTCCACCATAGCTTTGATCTTCTGAGGATCAACTTTGACGCCTTCATGGGATACAATATGACCCAAGTACTCTACCTCTTGTACACCAAAAGAACATTTAGATGGATTTGCATACAGAGTATGTTTCTCCAAAACTTCCAACACGTTATTTACATGTTGTAAGTGTTCTTCCCATGTCTTACTGTAAATCAATATGTCATCAAAGAAAACTAATACAAATTTCCTTAAAAACGGCCTAAAAATAGTGTTCATCAAGCTTTGAAAGGTTGAGGGTGCATTTATAAGACCAAAAGGCATTACCAAAAACTCATAATGGCCCTCATGAGTCCTGAAATCTGTTTTATGAACATCTTCCTCTTTTATCCTAATTTGATGGTACCTCGAACGAAGATCTAATTTTGTGAAATAAACAACACCATGTAATTCATCAAGTAAATCATCAATTACTGGAATAGGAAACTTATCTTTGATGGTGTATTTGTTGAGTTCTCAGTAATCTAGACACATCCTCCATGTTTCATCCTTCTTACGTACCATGACCACTGGTGAAGAATATGCACTCTGGCTATGCTTGATGATACCTGCCTTCAACATTTCCTCCACCATTTTCTCAATCTCACTTTTTTGGGAATATGGGTATCTGTATGGTCTGATGTTAGGTGTTTAGCTCCCTGGAATCAATTGAATGGCATGATCATGATCCCTAACTGGTGGTAGTCCCTTTGGAATTGCATCAAAAATAGATGAGTGAGCATCCACAATCTTCTGAAGATCGGGTGGCATTGAAGACTTTGTATTTTGTACTTCTATGGAAAATAGCTTTGCTATAAATCCATCTACTCCTTTTATGAGAACCTTCTGCATCTTGATGAGAGCTAATAATTTGTGGAGACTTAGCTACCATCCCATTCAATTTTATTGTCCTTCTATCTGAATGAAATCACATGAAAAATTCTTGGAAATTCATCTCTATAGTACCTAAGGTTATGAGGCATTAGACCCCCAAAACAATATCTGCCCCTCCCATAGAAATAACAAACATAGGCAAGTCTAACATGTAGTCTCCCATGGAAAGCTTGATACTATGGCACTTTCCTGTGCACTTGATTGTTCCACCATCCACAATCATAACTTACATTTACTCGGAGCTGGGTAAATAAAACAATTGAGGTGGGCACTAACTTACTATTTATGAAGTTATGAGTACTCCCAGTCAATCAACACTATCACCTTCTATTTTTTGAGATAGCCAATAACCTTGAGTGTTTGAGGAGTACTAATACACACAATGCATGGCAAGAAATTGTAGGTTGGTGATCCTCTACTTCATCTTCTCTATTCACTGTTCCTTAGCTTCTCCTATATTTTTAGCTTCCTCATCATCCTCATTACCTCCATCAATATATAACAACTTCTTCTCGACACATTTATGTCCCGGTCCATATTTGCTCTCATAGTTAAAACATAATCCTTTTGCTCTCTTTTCTTCCATTTGTTGAGGAGTCCGTCTAATTGGCCTAAAATGAAGGGGAAGAGATACTACGGTCTCTGGTGTTAATGAAAGGTGGCCTCCTACTACAAAGAACTTTTTCCTCTACACAACGTGCCATGATAATAGAATCAGAAAGCTTGATTGGATTAAACATACGTACCTCATGCTTGATGTGGTCCTTAAGACCCCCAAGAAATAGGTCATTCAGATTCTCTTCTGGAATATTCTCCACCCTTAAGAATAGGTTTTGGAATTGATGCACATAATCTTTGACTGATCCTATTTTCCGTAACTTTTCTAATTGACTAAAGTAGTTCTCTGAAACACTGGAACTATAGTGCAATTGCAACTCCTTGGTAAAAATTGTCCAAGTGACACCTAGACCATTCTTCTGCCTCTGAGCACATAACCAACGATACCAAACAAATTGGTGGGTTCAAGATATAGGGATGCCAATGTCACCTTTTTTCTTGATGGTGTTTGATGTAACTCAAAGAAGTTCTCCATTTGATTTATCCAATTCAAGGGATCCTTAGCATCAAATTTGTGCATATCCACTTTCGGCATCATGTTCTGTGGTTACGAATAAGTTTGATTCTGATGGGACTGGAAAAGTGATCCAATATGGTTAGTTTGTCCATGATTTTGAACTGAAGGTCCTCCTTGGTTGATATGGGCTAGATTTGGGCCATATTGGTTACCCTTTACATGTTGCATGATATCATCCAACTGGATGATTGATTTAGGCTATGTCTCCTTTAGAGGCCGTCTCAGTTGTACATTTCACAACTCATACTCAAGTTGGCTCACCTTATGATCAAATGAGGTAAACCCTAGTGTTGAGGAATCTGTATTTACCCCTTCGACTCCATCTCTTCAATCACTACCCCATCTTTATCTAGGTTTTACCCAGATAACTGGATTCTTTTTGCTCTTGTGGAAGGCCCCGTCATGATGTCAAGCCTTATGGTTTAGGGTTTCAATACAATTTCGGTCGAACAGAAAAACACGAGAAGATACTAATACTATTTTTTTGAGATCTTTCCGAAAATGTAAATAACTTGAAAATTTTCCATATTTTTCACCCTATGGAGTGATTTTATGAAAAACAATAAATTTGTAATAACTTTTTCAAAATAAATCAAAAAATCCTAAAATTTTCAGTGAACCTTAATTAAAATTCTTTCACAACTTTAGTAAAAATATCTCCCACCAATTCACTTTGGTTTGCAACATGTGGTGGAAACAAAAAAATAGGGTTTTGCCCTAATTTTGGCCCAGATCGCAGCTCTGATACCACTTGTAATGAAATTACTTGTATAATTCAGATTAAGAGAAACAATATAACACCAAATAACACAATATTTCAGAATAATGATCTCAATATGCAATTAGAATAGCTTCGCCACTTCAAGGGGGCAACCTCTAAACCATATAATAAGACTCAAATGCTCAAATGATAATGAAATACTACCTATAATCCCTATATATACTATTCATATGCTATGGCCATCACCAAGGCTGACCTATTAAGCATGAGAAAGTATAAATGATATAATAAAATGATATGGTAAGCCACAAGTCAGCTACTCATATCCTAATACAAGCAATAGGTTAAGGGCGTAGCATTTTCTCACAATAATTAGTATCGGTCCCTATAACCATCATCGGTCACCCTTGACCACCATCGGTCATCCATTAACTACCATCGGTTAGTGTAACCAATGTCGGCCACTCTGCTTTTATTTTAATCACAACATTTACCAACTTTCCCTCTCGTAATCTATTTTGTCTCATCTCTCATCTCTGATATTCCCTGTGTCATTTATAGAGTATAGTTCACCTGACATACGCTGATTCACATGGTGTTGACTCATAGCCAAACTAATGCTCTAGTGTTTCACGCCATTCATTAACCACTCCCATTTAGTCCATCACCACCATACATCTTATCACCTATGGATCTGACTCACTCATCCCCATCACTACGGTGACGAGGAGTTCGCGAAACTCCTTGACTCAATCCCATTTGCCCTCCAAAGATTACCTTTATAATTCTTCCACCGAATATTCCTCAAGGTAGTTAATATACGACATGCCCATATCTAATCCTCTTGCTCTTGCCCCTAACTTCTACATCAACTAACACCATCTAATGGTACTTTCACCGCCATCGATTTTACCACCTATGGTGTCTCGGTTAGATCCTGACAACCGCTATAACTACAATTTCTACGTTATTTATGGCACTGCAACATCAATTATCCCTCCAACAACCACTTTAAGTATAACCTCATTTGTACCCACTACCATATATACCTATTTCATCGCAATCACCTCCGATGTTGACACCTTACACCCCTTTCCAAAAGCTTGTCCTTTCTATCCTGTAGTCCTTACCCCCAATCACAAATTTAGAGTTGTTATGAATACTCTACCCACTTACACATACTACCAACAACCCCCGACCTCATCTATCACTTATTTTGGTTATGTTCCACCTACATCTATTCCTCTTGCACAGTTCTCATACTCAACGCCACCATACACTAGCATACCACCCACCTCATACATTCAACATCAACCCCCTTTTTCTGCAAGGGTGCCCATTCATCCCAACCTCCTAACGACCTCATTAAAACGATGATGGAAAATATGCAGACCTTAGAAGCATCTCGCTTCCGGATCCCATAATTCTTTAAGTTATGGTGAAATATGTAACGAGCCTATCCATCCATCTATTCCCATTCACCCTTACCCCATCCATTGGGAAATTCCTAAATTCAATTGCTTCAACAGTAAAGAAGACCTGCAGCAACACTTGCAGTCATTCAAACATGGGTGCTACTTAATCGTCCCATGATGATGCTTTACTCTTATGAACTTTCCCAATGTCTTTGACAGGACCAACATTGGATTGGTATAGTGGACTACCTCGACATTCCATTTATTCCTTTAATCAAATAGCCCAAGCTTTCTTAGATCATTTTTCAATCAATGTTACTAAGAAAGTCACCATGACCAATCTCTATTCAACATGACAATATGAAGATGAATCTATCGCAGATTTTGTTTCCCCACTTGGCGAGTCTTATCAACAAATTGATTCTAACTCTCATACTTGAACTTATTGAGATGTTCACTAGATCTTGTGCCAGACACATCTCACCAACTCTGCAAGTCCAACCCTTATGCACCTTTGATGAAGCGTTCACCATGGCACGAAAACTAGAAATTTGTGTCATTGAAGAAAATAAAATCCAATTATGAAATAAGAACACCCCATTAAAATCAAACAACTCTTCTTCATCTTCAAAACCCCAAAGTAACTATTCAAATCCCAAAGGATCTACCAACGCGGTAGTCCTCAAGGTAGGAGCACTTCATTATTCTAATCAAACCCAACCTTCTTCCAATATTTCTCCCATCCAAGCCTTTCAACTCTGGTTGGAGAAACAAAATTATACCTCGATAGGAGAGCCTTATTCTTTAGTCTTGGAAAAACTTCTTAAAGTTGGAGCCATTACACTTCCTCCCATAAAGTTAAGGTTTTGATCTTTCTCGTCCATATGCCCGCATGGTATAAATAACACGACTATTGTAATTATCATCGCGTTAAAGTCCATAAAGCGATCCTAATAAAGATAAATTTTAAGAACATTGTCCAAGAGATGATAGATAATGGAGACCTTGTCATGGACAACCCAAACATGCAAGAAAATAAAAATTTGCACATCTTTAAAAAATTGTTCCCTAATCATAAACCATCGCCTAATCAAAATAATGAACCTTTATCCATTGAGAGAAATGTTCGTGAAGTCCACACAGTTTTTGATATCATACCAATCATTCCTCAAATATCACTTATTTCATCTATTGAGGAAATTCTGCGCATAAGCCCTCTACCCATTAAGGAGTATACCCCTTCTACTCATTCATCCACAAAGGAGTCCCCTTCATCTCCCCCTGCTCTCATGGAGGAAACCACACCTTATACCAATATTGTTTCACCATCTACCTCACAACCTACCGAACAGTCAACACTTTTTATTCTCCCATCCACAAGAGAATCATCATTGCCTTCTTCTCCACTAAGGGAGAAGTCCACATCACCCCACCTATTATCTATCCTACCCATGGGAGACTTGTTAGACATGCCTCTACCTATTGGGGAAGTTCCCCCTCAGCATCCTAGAACCCCATTGACATGATCTCGACTCTTTTACCTACAAAATTTGCTAAGGCTAGCCAATTCCATGTCTCACAGACCTATTTCATAGGGATTGCCACCAAATCAACTCCATCTTCTTCTTCAATAGTCTCGTTTTCACGGCTGACCAATCACTTGGATTACATTGATAATTCCATGTTATGAGGATGTCTTCGGCTCCCCTTTTCAACCCAAATGCAAATGTTTCCTGAAGATACTTCCATGATCTACCCAAAGATATTTTCAGCAACCAAATCAACACTAACCATGCCTATTGAAACAAATTCTTCCTCATCATCTCTACCTACATCCAAACCTTTAGCCACAACCAAAACCATTTCAAAACTTGAAATCCTACCCACACCTATCTCCTCACCCATATCTAGACCCATCACTACTTTGGGTGTCATGTCGACATCAAGCCTTACTCACTCACCTATCAAATTGGACTTAACCACGTCTTCCCAAGCCCACACCAACATTATCCCTCCACCTAAAAAGAAAACCCAACTGTTGAGTGCATACGCGGTCTTGGCTACCACACCTTTGTCCTCTTCCCCCCTTCCATCCATCCTAGGGCCCCATCCATCAACCTTGATCAAACAATCCCATCCCAAGGCTAGTCAAAAGCTAAACAATCTACTATTGCATCACGAGCCTTTATTACACCTCATTTACCCAAAAACCAAACTTCCTCACTCTCACTCGTGCACTTCTTGCCACATATACCTCCACTAGTTACTATAACCCCAACCTTGCCTATACGACTTCAACCAATGCCGTCTACCAACCTCTACCAACCACCTCCACCGCAACTCTGTTGTCCCCATGGGTAACCCATCCTCTTCCACCGTTTGCTTTCCCTTCGCATCTTGTACTCCCGTGTCACCTTTTCCGAAGAAGGTGTAACCCAAAGATAAGAACCCAAAGGCCCTCTAATAAATTATTCAATCAAACAGAACCTTCCATCACTAGCTCTTATACCCTACCTTTACCCAAGAAGATGCCAGCAAGACATAAGACCATACCCTCATCAAACTAATAGACAAACCCATTCCCCCTCCTATAAATCCTCTTCCCTCATGGTCATCGACACCTCTACCCAAACCCACACTCACTTCCCATTGTGACCCATTAGCGGGATCCTACACCAACATTTTAACCAATCTCTTAGATACTTCATCAAATTACAGCGCCGCTCGAATTCTATGATCCTCTCAAACCCAAACAAAAAGGGTTTGATGAAACCAATATTTGTGCCTATCATCGTATGTCGGACATGATGTAGAAAATTGTAATGCCCTAAAGATGCTTTTTCTTCAAATTTTTCCTCCCCGAACAAAAATTCGACGATGATGACCTTCTTGATGAGGATCATGTCACCATACATCATCATCCTTTACCCATTTAGCGATCAATATCTTCACCCCCAAAACTAATTTTCCCACTTCCAAAGTTTGAGATCAACATTGTCTGTATTAGGGAGTTGGCCAAACCTCCGCTTAAATGTCAGTTTTCCCTACTCATTTCACAAGGCTCTTATCAACCGCTAGGATTTTTCCCCTCATGTCATTATACCTTTCATGACACACCCTCTTCATCCACCTCCCCTTAGATTAACATGGTTCAAGTTGCTACCCGTGCTCAAAAAGATAAAGGCAAAGAAAAAGTAGCTAGCCCATCCACAAACCCCATACCCCCAATATACCATTTGCACTGCTCCCAAAATCACCATCCATGGACCTACATACCCTATCTCTCGACAGGGTTACCCATCGCATAATGATAAAACAAGTACATCGGTCTCCTCTAAAGATGTCTTTGTATGATCTCATCCAAAATTTTGAATCCCACAGACAAGCCCTTATTAAGGTTTTACAATCCATTGAATTTCTACCCAATGACTCCACACAAGTGGCCTCGATTATCACCCCCACCACGTGGCCTCACTAACTAGATCAGCTCCTTCTTCTACCCCCATGACCACTCCTCAAGTCATTGCGCTCGGCTTCTCTGATGAGGAGATTGTACCTCTCCAGTCAGATGACCTTGATCCCGCCTATTCATTTCCGTCTATATCGATAACATACGCATACAACGCGTCATGATTGATGGTGGTGCTAGCATTAACATCATATCCTCCCACACATACAATCAAATGTGTATCCCTTCTAACTGTATGCATAATAACCTAATTATGTTGTGCTCCTTCAATGACACCATCACCTCCACCCTTGGCACTATTATCCTTCATGTTTGCATAGGCCCTCGCACTATCCCGAACTATTCTACGTCTTAGAGGGGGAGTTCCAATATAACCTATTACTCGGTAGACCCTGGATTCACGTCATGGGTTATGTCCCTTAATTTTACACCGATGTGTAAAATTCAAGTATGAAGGACATAACTATACCATCCCCGCCAACCTATCGCAATTAAAAAATTGTAACATGTTATATCGACCAACGATGTACTTGTGCCAGGCTCAAGGCATCTACCACTACCACCACTTCTCCTTCACCCACGACCCCATCCACCAATGATGCCACCACCTCTCCCACGTCTAACCTTGTTATTCCTACTATCGCAACAACCTCTACAGATAACTCATCTACTTCCCAATCATCTAGTGAGTCGTTCATCCCTCATTACGCACATATAGAATATTCATCCCTTAGAAGGGTTTTTTCAATGCCTCACTTTGAGGGAGTACCACCTATACAATATCGACACATTCCTCACTCCGTAAGAGTATGGGAATTTGCGCCAAAGACACACTAGTTATAACTACCACATAGGCGATGTTTTTCCTTATGGTCCTCCCCACCTTCACACTAATCTAACATATGGGGGACTTAACACTGCCACCTATTCACCCGAACCTCCATCGCAAACACGACCATTTTCATCTGACCTCCAATCCCTGACTAACCACCACTTCGCCGACACTTTCCTTCTTCACGTGCACATGGAAAGGATTTGGCT
This sequence comes from Taxus wallichiana var. yunnanensis, assembly GCA_018340775.1. NCBI lineage: Eukaryota > Viridiplantae > Streptophyta > Pinopsida > Cupressales > Taxaceae > Taxus > Taxus wallichiana. The sequence goes on along the minus strand of CM031237.1, from coordinate 213,445,412 downwards.
TGGCTTTGATCTGAACAAGGCCATCATACTGTCATTTCTTGTACCACTTGTAAACACAATGACTATAGTGGCATTGGATTTGTCACACCACCTTCTAAGAAGGCCCATGTCAACATCATTGAGGAAGAAAAAACTTCTTCACCCCATCCACCAACGTCACCACCTTCACCCACGAGTCCATAGATCCTAAATCTATCCTTCCCAACTTTTTTTTCGTAAACACAATTTCCTTGGGACCTCTAACTTATCAACGCAATGGTGAGGTCCCCTCTTTATTCCCTTCATGATATGATCAATGATGATACACATTCTATTAATGTCATTCAAAGTCGTAAGAAAATGAGTCCATCCTCACCTAACTAATTGTGGAAGATTATTTTACTCACCGGTTATTACCCTCTAAACGTAAACCATGTTGAATTAATCAACCATCAAATCAACATTGATACTCAGATGATCCACACATTCTAAAGATAGGCCAGTCTTTTGATGTTGCTTTGAACAAGAAGCTTTTATCTCTTTCCTCTAGGACCACAACAACACTTTTTCTTGGTCCTATGTAGATATGCATGGTATTGACCCTAAAATTGTGTTCCATAATATCATAACCATTCTTGATGCCAAACCCATAAAACAAAAGATGCGGAAAATGCATCCTCGCATTACTCTTCTAGTCAAAGAAGAACTATAACACCTTCGCTTCGTTTCCTTCATCCTGCCCATTGATTATCCCCAATGGATTTCTAACATCATTCCTATCACAAAAGAAATGGGGGACTCCATATTTGCACGGAATTCTGTGACCTTAACCTAGCTTGTCCTAAAGACGATTTTCCCCTACCAGGCATTGACCAACTAGTTGATCTTACACCTGGCCATGAAATGCTATCACTCATGGATGGATTTTTGGGTTATAATCAAATATTACTTGCTCCAGAAGATAAAAAAACTTCTTTCATCACTCCTTGGGGGACCTTCTGCTATCGAGTCATGCCTTTTGGCCTTAAAAAAGCTGGTGCTACATATCAAAGAGCCATGACTTATATCTTCCATGACATCATGCATCGTATATTGGAAGATTACGTAGATGACCTTCTTGCCAAATCAAACATCAGGCCGAACACTTGATAGTCCTTAAGGTCATTTTTGACCGCCTCATCAAATATTGTGTTCACCTTTAACCTAAGAAGTGTGTCTTTGTGGTACTTTCATGAAAACTCCTTGGTTTCATCATTTATTTGCGTGACATAGAAGTCAACCCTACTAAAGTGAAGTCTATTCTCAAAATTCCTCCACCTACTAATCTCCGTCGACTTCGAAGCTTGCAAGGTAAGTTGCAATCTATTCGTTGTTTTATCTCGTAGCTTTCCGACCGCTGTCAATCATTTCATCATCTCCTCAATAAGGATGTTTCATTCAAATGGGATGATAAATGCCATAAATCCTTTGGCCTTAAAATAATACATTCTTCAACCACTAGTGCTCATTCCTCTAAAGGATGACCAACCCTTTTACCTATACATTTCCACCACTGACCATTCTCTAGGTGTCATGCTCGCTCATTGCGACGAGCAACATCGAGAGCAAGTGGTTTATTACATAAGCCATACCCTTTTAGACTATGAAACTAGATACACCCACGCCGAAAAAATCTACTTAGCCTTAGTTTTTGTCGCCACCAAGCTTCGTCATTACCTGTTCAACCAAAAAACCTTTGTTGTCACCAATACCGACCCCTTACATTACATATACGCCAAACCCTATCAACATCAATATGCCGCACGTTGGCCTATACTTCTCATAGACCTTGACCTTGAATTCATCCATGAAAATTCTATCAAAGGCCAAGCCATTGCTAACCAACTAGTGGATACACCTCTTTCCAGAAATTAACACTCTAACTTCGATTTCCCAGACAAATACATTGTTACCCTCTCCTTGGATGATACCACTTACCAAATGAGCCTCTTCTTCAATGGTTCCAAATGTCAGCGTGGGGGTGGCGCTGGTGTTATCCTCATTCCTCTTGGTGGTGAACCTATGCCTTTATCTTTCAAACCAGATTTTGATTATACGAACAATATCATTCAAATGCGAAGCACTAATATTTAGGTCTCCACGCCCATTTGCTTATTCCTTAGATGTTAAGTCAATCAATATATTTTTTTATTCCTAGTTGGTTTTAAATCAAGTCAATGGTATATACTAGTGTCATAATGAAATACTTCAAAAATATAAACATCATGTAGACATACTTTTGACCATTAAAAACTTCAAACCACCCCTCGTTCTACCAATAAGTTTGCGGATACCATGGCCTCGCTTGGCTTCTCAAATACCCACTTTGCCGTGACTCTAAAATATTTATCACAATACAAAGGTTACAATCACCCTCTTACTTACCTCACGAGGTCTACTGTCAATCATAACCGTTGCACTTGACCCACGTGACCATTGGTATAAACAGCTTTACAGACTATCTTTCCCTCTCCACTCTACCTTCTGATCTCACTCGTAATGGACAACGTGCCTTTCTTAAAAGTGTCTCTCATTATGTCATCATGGGTGGTCTCCTTTATAAGTGTGGCTTTAACAGTATTCTCTTACGATGCCTTACAAGTTCTGAAATTCCCTACACCATCAAGGAAGTTCACGACACAATTTTTGAAGGCCACTTTAGTGGTTTAGCTGTCGCTAAACGCATTCTTCACCTTGGCTATTATTATCCAACACTAAACATGACTATTGTGAGTATGTCAAATGTTGTGTGAAATGCCAGCAACATGCTAATCTTCATCACACACCTAGTCATGCCTTGTAGGTCGCACGAGACCTTTGGCCTTTTTCTCAATGGGGCTTAGATCTTGTTGGAGAGATCAATCCCCATTCTTCACAACACCATCAATGGATTATCACTACTACTAAATATTACACTAAATGGGTAGAAGCCATTCCCCTCATTTATGCGAAATCCGATAAAATATGCAAATTCATCAACCATCACATCATTTTTCACTTTGGTGTTCCTCACCGCCTCATCACTGTAATGGAAAGCAATTCAAAAACAAAACCCTACATAAGTTGTGCGACACTTTTGGCATCCAATCAGTTTCGTCACAACTTATTACCCACAAACCAATGGCTGCGAGAATCAACCAATAAAACCTTGAAAAAATTCTTATGAAAGTAGTTAACGATATTGGCTAGGATTGGCATACACACATTCCTTTCGCCTTGTGGGCTTATCGCACTAGTATTTGCACTTCACCATTACTTGCCACACCTTTTCTCTGGCTCCTACGATACCGAGGTTGGCTTACCTCCTGATGTCTAGATTCCATCTCTCTGCATCTCACTACAAGACATGCTCAACAACGATGATTTTCGTCAGGACCGTTTAGCACAACTTGAGTTATTAGATGAATGTCGTCTCAATGCTCTTGATCATCTCCAAATTTACTAAAAACGTTGTCAAGCGTGCTTATGAAAAACATGTCCATGAATGCACCTTTCAGTCGGAGACCTCGCTTCGAAGGAAAATCAACATGTAACCAAAGAAGAGAAATGTAAACGAGGTAAATTTGCTAGTAATTGGCTTGGACCTATATCATTAACCATGCCTATGGATCAGTTGCTTATCGTTTGTCTTCACTTGAAGATAAACCTGAAGAAAATCCCCTCAATGCCTTGCATCTTGACCATTTTATTGTTGACATCAAGTCCTATATCACTTTTTGTCAATTGACCGCTCATCCCTTGAGTGTTGTTCACCTTTCATATTACCCATTTTTAAGGATTAACGACTAAAAAGAATCATGTGATTACCCATCACCTTTCAGCCTTATATTCAACATGAGTACCAAGGCTCTACTCATAGCATGATTCTCATGTATACTTTTTTCATCTTTTTTAAAGATGGAATCCCATGGTCATTCATCACTCGAAACCACCTCTTTCATGGTTAACCTTTGTGTGCTATGGTTTTTTCTTCTAAACAAGAACTAAAAAAACAAAATGGGATTCAACTCCTTGAGTCAAACTTCCAACAAAAGATGAGTCCCTAAAAAAGGGACATCTCTTCTCTCTCTCTATCTTGCTACTATAAATAGATTGTTCCTTGAAGGACAACTATATAAAGTCATTGCAAAAATACAATAAAATGTTTAGAAAGCTTCCCGCATCAATCGCTTCACGAAAACCTTAGGAGATAATATACTCATTTCATATAGACTTCTTGTATCGATCGATATATTAAAAAAAAACAAGTACAAAAATGATGAATTTTTGTCATGGACTTGCCTATGTTTAATCCTGGGTTTCTTATTAGGTAAACACATGATGTTGTACACTAAGTTACACTTTGAACCACCCACTTTCACCTCATTACCTTTTTCACCCTAATTTTCTCTCTACTCAAGGGACTTGCCACAACTGCGACATTTTGTGATCATGTGAATTTCTTCACCATTAGAATATTCCATTCTGCAATGATTTTAGGGTCTTACGTTCATAAGCCCTCTTGGGTATGGTAGACTCGTTAGGGTTCTTATCAATTAAGTGGCTCCTTTACCACCTCTTACCATTCACCTTCCTCATTACTTTTTGATTATCCTATACATGACCAACGCATCGACACCTACATTTTAAACGACATAACCATGCATATGACCTACACTAAATCATACCTAAAACCTACCAACCCATTCCTCTAATGCATCATATTCTTCCCTAGCTTTTGGGAGAAATACATAAGCATGAGGCCCCTTTTCGCCGGGTCTCAGTAGGTAGGTAGCACTCCTTGGGCATGGGGCTCTGCGAGGTTAGCTCAGCCACTCTTTACCCTAACCTATTTCCCCCCATCTTCCTATTCACATTCTACGTTAGTTTCCATTTTATATTAACAATTGGAAATTAAACCAAACAAGCACCAATTAATAAACATTTTTACCACATCATCAAATAATTTATTTATCATTTTCACATTTTCACTATAGCAAATATTTGGAAATTTAAACCGTAACATGCATATACATCACCATTTATCTCCCATGTTACCAACAACTTCGACATTAAATCAAAATTAAAAACAAGACTCCATTATGCCTAACCGACTTTACTCCACCATGCCTCGCAACTAATCCATCATGCCTATAACTCCGACTCCATCATGCCTATGACCGACTCCATTATGCCTAACCGATCTAACTCCACCATGCCCGTGACTGACTCCATCATGCCTATGACTGACTGAACCATGCCTACGACCCGACTCAATCATGCCTACACCAACCTATCTCCACCATGCCTAATACACCCAATTTCCATCCATCTCCAAATAACAATCAAATTCTAGCCAACACGAGTAAATCATAAATAATCATCAAACTCATCATAAAAATTTGTGTATCCATCTAATATACACTAATACAAATAATATAAATCTCTCAAAACTCTCATATACAACCTCACCATCTTCGACACACAGGCTGGTATATACTCAAAAATCTCAAAACTCTCATATACATCCTCGCTCTCTTTGACACGCAGTGGTATATATAAAAAAATAAACAACAGGGAAGTAGGGTCAAATATCAATCACCTCCCCATCGGATACCCTATATATCTCTCCTCTCACCCATCTCCTCCTCCTCCTCTACTCCTGTGTGGCATCCAACTAACATCTCGCCACCCTCCATGGGCCTCGGGGTCGACCTCTAATGGCCCTCACCTCGTGCTAGCCTCCGTAAATTAGTGGCCTCACTCTGTCCCGGTCTCCGGGCTTGTTGTCCCCCTCCATGTGGGATACTGCTGTGTGAGTGCGGGACCTGGTCCTCTCACTCGAGGCCTGCTATGCTCTGTTCTCTACATAGGATGGGACATTTATCACTACAGCCATCATGTGATCCTGATAGTACCATGCACCTCCCAGGGCATCCCTAAATTGTGTCATCGATACCGCCTCGTGGAGGTGCCATGGGCCTTACGCCCCCTATGTATTAAGACTTGTTGCTAGCCTTGGTCTCGTGTTGTAACTCCTGTCCCTGACCCTGTGTGGGTACATGTACCACCACTGTCCCCCAGGTAAGTAATTAATCGCTCTGTAATGTAGTCACCTGACCTGTAAGGTGGCTACCTGTACCTGTGATGCGGCTAGCTAGCTCTGCAAACCCATGACCTATGCCTGTAGATTGGCAATCTTTGTCTCATTTCATCTTAGCCCTTATGCATGCATTTGCTACCTATCCTTTTGTCCCATCAAGGTAACTACTTATGCCTGCGGCAACGGCTTGCCTATACTCTCAATGTTGTCACTAATCCCTTAGTGCATCTCTCTCCGCACTATCACCGCAGCAAATCCAATTTCCCACCATGTGGAGGGGCCAATGCTGTAACTCTGCTGACCCACCATCCTCTATTCCCATTAGTCACCCCTGCATCATCAATCTTACTTTCTACCGACATCTCCACCTGACTTGTTGGATCTGTAGTGTGAGGTAGAGGCAAAGGCCTCTCCACATCCTCTCGACAAGCATTGCAGTACTACATACGGGGAACATCTTGAACTAGTCCAAACTGTCACCGGATGCTATTCACTGAATCATCTTGTGCTTGTCGACATGTCTACCTTGTATCCTCCATACTAATGGAAACCCCGTAGCTCCTGCCTCATACCTCTAAATGCTAGATAGACCACATACGGCCACCAAACGATATCCAACGCATACAACCCCTCCAACCTCTACCTATAATGCATGACATCATAGGTCACCTCCTCGCCTCATCGGTAATCCCAGCCTACCACCCACCTCTTGTACCCCGCAGCTTGGTATTTATTTCAAAGATGGGGCTTTATTTTCATAATATATAATAAGAGAATTATTATTTCTATTTAAAATCTAATTTGTAACTTGATAATTTTAATGGTTATACAAAACATAATCTTTACTTTAAGTAATTTAATGTCAACTATTAATTTTAGTCTTTTAGTATAATTGGGTTATCATATAAGGTAATGGGTTCATTATATTAAGGATTAGGGTGTAGTGATTAATTATAATCATATTAATTTTTAATATTAAAACTTTCCTACAATTTAACCATCATTTAAAAAGGTTTGTTCCTATAGAGAAGTTAATTAAAAAATCAAAATATTTTAGCCAACAAAGGTACAATGTCGTATTGCAAGTGGTCCTCCTACCAATATAATGATTGATTTATCGTATAATGAGTACATTTGAATATCTTCCGATCAACCTAATCTTTATATTTGTGTTTTTCCTATTTATCAACTCAAAACACACTCATTCTTTCCACTATTTAGAATTCGTTTTGTTGATTTCTCATCGTACACATTATATTATATAGTGACTAAACAATATATGTAACCTAAGCTCATTGCTAAAACTAGTTAACTACTTATTATATTATCTCCATACTCTTAACAAGATAAATAATCATGATTCGTCATCCAATTCAGTGTAAAACCTAATTATTAAGCTATTATACTTTATTACATTGTTTGTCATCAAATGTCATTCTAGAGAGAAAAAGAGATCATGAATTTCCCCATAACTAGTATAGGAAACTTGTGGGGTATGACATAACTCCACCCCACTAAAATGCGATTTGTTACATGTGTGTGTGTGTGTTACCAATATAAATGGTGTTGTGAGCTAAGTCAAGATGAGTGGAGTTGACATTAGCTTTGATGAGGGTGTGTGAACACGAGAACATGACATGCCAGTGGCAGTGCTCATATTTTCTCAGTGCATATGGGATGAGAGTAAATTCCTTGGTCTATAGACTCTGATGTTCTTAAGACAACCCCAATGCTTAGATGGGGATTACATAGGAGGTACCTACCTTCATTTAGTCTTGTGGCCATAAGCACAACATTAATATTTGTTGTTTAGGAGTATTATATACATCATGTTCTAGTTCATGTTGTCACATAAATACATAGAGGGTAGGTGAAAACTTAATATTACACAGATGAATCACTCTCTTGCCACATCAATTCCATATCTACCCACTTCGTTGAAGGGTAGGGCCACTCCTCTTGTATCCGAGAGATGCGTTGGGGATCCCATGTCCGTGGTTGGAGGAAAAGTATTCCAATGATAATCTCACTCACGATGTATTGGTTATGCAGGCTTCGAGATGATCGCCAGCTTGATTTTCTATACCTTGTATCGAATGTTTATTCTCAGTACTCATATTAATATCTTTTGTATGAGTTGGTAGAAGATTGTAATAATCATTATGTATTGTATATTGTGTTGTAGCCTGAGGGTTGGTTATTATATACATTTGGAATGAATCATATTTTTATTGTAAACCCAATTACAAACATTGTTGCAAATTTTCAGCCCTAAGCATCTCCATTTATAACCAGGAATGAGTCAACGAATTTTATGAATGAATTACTAACATTTATAAATGAGAAAGTGATAATTATGAAATGATGTTTTGAAAGTAACTATGAGTAAATTTAATCATTAAGTGAATTATAATTATGAATTGAGTATAGAATTTCAAATGAGTATATTTTATTAGAATAAGAAATTGGAGTAAAATGAACATTGAATTATTATTTTACTCTTTGTGGTGAAGTTTAAATAAATGGTGTTTATTACTAAATACGCTTTGATTATTGTAAAATTTAGTTTTAAATTATTAGTTAAAATCGGAGATGAGGAACGACTTTAGTAAAGTCGATTTCCCAATCATGTTATCTTAAAATCAAATAATTATAATGAAGGTGTTCCCCCTATGGGAAATACCCTTCCAATCATTTCAGTTGACTATGTTAAATTTGACAGTTTGTGGTGTTTTGACGACCGCTTTTTGTGGTTTCAAATCTTAGGGTTATTTTTTCTATATGCGGGACTTTTGGTACCTCTGTTTTACATCGTATATGCTACCATATCGAAAAGCACATTGAAAAAAGAGGGTAATCGTGTTATATTTCAGCAAACTAATGCATTAGCAAGGTGACCTTGGAAGCCCTGATTAGGGTTTCATTTTGCCTATTACAGTTCCCATTGAAACCGAGTTTTGCAGATTCAAACAGGAGGGATTTTACACTACCTACCTTGGTTTCATGTAATCCAATTTCTATACAGAGACTCTATTACTTGCGTGAATTTGAGAAAAAAATTTATTTTATTTGTTGATCAAAGAATACTTGTCTAAGATCACATAAGGAGTTCACGCAGGGATAGAAGGCTTGAAACCAAGGGTGTGAAAGGACAGGAAGGACCCACACATGGAAGGCAAGTTCAGATTTCAAGACTTAGCCAATTTTGAGCATGAAGACCTATTTTTGGAAGATGGCATGTGGACCACATCAACGATGCAGAGATGTGTGCACCATGCATTGTCTATATTTGAGAAGCGGTTTCAAATCGTCTATCATGGAGACAAGATGAGAATAGAATTGAAACTCGAGTTAACTACAAGAGGACTATAGATAGCGCACTTGCATGTGTGGCTATGATTATAAATGACGTGTGGCTATTAATAGCATGTGACCTATTTTTGGAATAGATAAGTGGTGAAGGGAAAGTCCCCACCCTATATATATATGATGTTAGGTGCATAGTAGATGGGGTATTACGGAGATGTAGAGTATGTAGGCATTACAGAGATGAATGTATGTAGGTATTACAGAGTTGGATGTATGTGTGTGTAGAGAGAATATACACATATGACTAAATTATTGTATCGATCCATACGCGCATTGATATAAATTAACAATACTGTAAGGAGCTTCTATATTTATTAATAGATGGAAGATATTGGTTGAATCTAAGTGTCATTCTATGTAATTGAGTAGTACATGTTATTAATTCAATCATGATTACTTGTTTAAAGCTTGTTCTTTCATAGATATGAGGATAACATGCATTATAGAATGATGGATTAGTTATGAATCTATATGTTTCTTCCTTCATCATGTTAACATCCTGTTATAAAGAACCCTAAAGAGGGACTGGTACCTTTGCACGCTTTGGGTGAGCACTCAATCTAGGCTGAGTGATGTGCCAACATGACTAGGGTGTTATCTGGTAAATTCTAGGTTGCATCATTGGTTCTGTTTCTAGGACCTCTTTTTCAGTTGTTTTCAGGATGGTTCGTGATGAAGACGTACCGGTTAACTCTAGCAAGTATTGAGGAATGGATACATGATCTGGAGGAAGAATATGCATGATGGTTCAACAGTGGATCTGAGTTTAACGCACACACTTGGGTAGAAATAGAACTATATGACAACTTATATGAGAGATTTTTCTATCTTTCCAGTAGAACTATACGAGTGGCTTACTACTTATGCATCTCAATGGAATTGAGGTATCGTGCACACTTGTCTAGACACAAGAAGAATTTCAGGCCCTTTATGATGTTGATCTGATTTGGACTCGCATGGTGGATACGTGGTTTCATGGTGTTCTAAATAGTTATATTCTGGAATATTCAATTTTGACGTACTCTTGCCCAAAGAGGTAGCTGAATTCCAGTTTTTGCGGTATCCAAGAGGAACATATTTGCATGGTATTCCACTAGCAATCAAGATCTTAATGGTAACTTTGAACTGGAGAGTAAACCGATGGCTAACTAAACTTCGCCACACGTGAGAGGTAGGAGGAACATGTTTGGTTTAAGATGGCAGACCTAGCAGAAGAAAATAGAGAGAGGAAAGGTGACTTAAGTATAATGAGGTGCACGAGAGGGAGATAGAGAAGCAACGTTCCATTACAGAGAGTATGGCATGGAGGAGAGAGATGGCTCGTGAAGGATTTACAGCTCACGTAGAAGACATGGAGCCAGAGCATCAGGAACTCCCCCATCTTGGAAAGCATGATAGAGATCCCTTCTCGGCCTCACATGGAAGTGCGCCAAGAGACTACTTGGGCCTGCAAGCACGCATCTTAATCCACTTGGTGACCTAGCCTTTGCGCTTGGTTTTTCAGTATCTAGTATGACAAGTAACCAACAAACTAACTTGGGAAGTAGGAAAGCAGGAGTAAGTCAGGATCAAGTACATCAATGGCGGACAAATGACTTCAATGTCATTTAGAGGATCATTCTTAGGCACATCATCCACAAAATGTGAGTGCACAGAATGTTGGATTCACCTCTGGAAGTGGAACTACCTCACAGACTATAGGGGTTCAGTATAGTACTATTGTTAGAGCATAGGGGAGTACATCTACAGTCCTATTCCAACTACAAGTGGTGGATCAGGAGGTATAGGTGGTTCTAGTTCCAGTGGATCTATGGAGTTCTAGAGGCAGAGGGAACACAGGAGGTTCCAGATCAAGTGGTCAAGGTCCGCAACAACCACAAAATATCTATATGGAGATGTCTCTTCGTCTCCCAGAATATAGAGGTATAGAGGATGTTGCCGAACATGTGCATATGTGTGAAATATTTTGGCGTGCTAAAGGGATCATAACTGTTGAGCAAAAGAAGTCAATTCACTACTACATTACAGGGGTGCACACACAGCTGGTATAGGAAGTTTGACCCTGATCAAACTTGCATGGATTATGCAACATTGAGAGATGCTTTCTTGAAAGAGTTCCATATTCTTGAGTTTGAGAAGAAGAGTATAAGTGTGCTCAAAGATATCAAGCAAGGCACTACTGAGAGTGTACATGAGTATGATGCTCATTTTAAGACACTTCTATCTAAGCTATCTTATGATATTCATGCTAGCCAACATGCACAATGGTTCGTTGGAGGATTGATTACACCTTTTAGAAGGGCATGTCACATAAGACATACACTTGATCCACGTGCGAAGCACTTGGAAGTAACTTTACGTGCTGAGGTAGTTGGGAGCATTGACACTTGGAGTTAGTCCATTTCTAGAGGCACAGATTATAGCTATGACAAAGCAGTTAGAGAAGTTATGCTAAATTCATTTGGTGTGATTTTCAAACATTGCATTCCTAGAATTCGTGATTTGAAGTGGAAGATCACACTCTAGGATAAGGCTGGTTCCTCTTCCTAAACTACCTTACACGAGCTATAGTGTAGAAAACATTTGAATCATGACCTAATCTAACCATTCCAAGGAACCAAGGAGAGAGATAAGGAAGAAAAATGTATCTTGCTTTTGCAACTAAAGCGGTCCATACACCAAAGATAAAGGAAGCGAGATATTCTCTTGAGGGAGAAAGAAACAAAAAATGGAGATGAGATAGACAAGTATAACAAATAATTCTAAGAGACCAAGATCTACACCGATCATCCATTAAACTCCATAAAACACATGACATGAGGGGTAAATTTGAAGGAGGTCATGGAAGGGGACATGGATATCATGGTGGATATGGAGATGAAAGGGAGAGAGAGGCACAAAGAAACAACAAAATGATGCAAAGGTGAAAGAACACCACAAAAACACATTTTTTATTGGGGTTAGTAGAAGGTGCCTGGTAGACCATTACATTTCTTTAATAGAGGCACAAAGGCAGATTTTCTAGGCGTCGGAGAAGGTTCGCTAGCTTAAAAATGGTGTCAAGAAATAAATTCGATAGAGTTTCTCTATGCCTGAAATGTCTCTCCTTCTCAAAAGAGAAGTGTTATAGTATATATAGAAAGAAAAGAGAGAAGAGGGAAAATTAATCTCTCTATTTCAACCAATATCCACATCCTGGATATGCATTAAATCCTACTTCAAAATTTCAACCATCCCAATATCAATGCCTCCTTTCAAATCCACCCAAAATCTATCGATTCGGCCCTCTTTCAAAATCATGGCATGTCAAGAAGAATGGCAGATTGAATAGAATTAGATCACTCGTGCTCGAGAAAATTGGATTCTATATTAAAGGCCTTCAAGACATTTCTCCATGGTTCACCTACCAAGGCCTCAAGAGAAAAATGATTTTTTTATCTTTCATGGTGTAGAAGATGTCGAGACGCTTCCAAAATCAAATGGGAGATTTGTAATATTTTGGTGAGTCCAAAGTCAAAGATATGCCCTTGTAAGTTTTATCAATCCATACAAATGGGTGGGAAAACATTTTGAAAAATGGGTCCCCCTTTCACATATGAAACACATGGAACGCCATGATTAGGGAAAAATTAGGTTCGCGGGTCCGTAATTTAACTTTTTTCCCTTTTCCCGCAAAACACAAAAGCAGGAAAAATCCCCGCAGCCCCAAAGCTCATGCTTGGACACGTGACACTCTTTGGTTGGCCGGGGGAGATGCCTTCATCTTTTCCAAATTTGTGCCATTTTTGACAAAAGGAAATTTTTCACCTTTTCCTCGACTCCTCGTGTCATGGCTTTAATCAAGCTCAAATGCTAACCTTTTTGCCCTTTATTTATTTTAGAGCTTGCCCGAGTCTGTCAAATAGATTTAAGACACAGATTCATGCGACAGAGCCGTTTCTTCTCTTTCTTCTTGCACAGGGTCGTGGCCGATCCAATATTTTTCCCGAGGGGTGAAATATGGATAACAATTATCAACAAATTCAGCCCATGAAATATGCTCAGAATTTGGCGTACATAATTGTGAAGTGGAAGCTCACACTAAGGATAGTTGCCCTCATAGATTTGTATGCTCAATTTTGTTGGATCATGAAAATTTTCATTTGAATCATGATGCTAGTCATGCCTTTGTTTATATTGTGCAATAAGGAAGAATGTATCTTGCTTTTACAATATTTATAGGTCCACGACCCATGATACTGAGGATTGTCGGTTGATTGGTTAGATCTAGGATGCTATAGACATTAGAATATGACAGATAAGTATAACAGATAGTTCTAAGGGTAAGAATGAGCACCAAGATTGGGATCATAATCAAATGCGCTATGACAGGAATGAGGGGCATTTTGAAGGAGGTCGTGGAAGGGGACGTGGATATCGTGGTGGATATGGAGGACGAGGCCATGGTGGAGGAAGAGGAGAGTTCCCTCATGGAACATGTTATACGTGTGGATCTCCTGACCACTATAGGCGTGAATGTCCTTAGAATATTGCATGTTCTTTTTACGGGAAGAACCATAGCTATGAAGAGTGCCTCTCTCTTTGACTTATATGAGCATCTAAGTAAGCAACATAAGCAAGAAAAAAAGGTGCCAGGATGGTTAGAATCTCAGATGCACGGTAGAAGATCAGTGGATGCCCAAGATAGCAAAAGGACCTGAGGCATTGACAATGAAGATTACTACACACGTTGAAGTAGCACACGCGAGAGAAGCATTACACCAGAAGCCTACGATCACCAAGGAGGAGGTTTTGCATGCGAGGTACCCAAATCCTGCTCATCAGAAAGAAGTTTACCAGGATACCATGGAAGTGCTAAGGAATCTTCAAGGTGAGATACAATACCTAAAGGAGTAGAAAAGAAAGCATCAGAGATAGTCCAAACTGATATCGATGATCTACGAGAGGTGTGCAAGATGTTGCGCTAGGAGAACATTATTCCACTATTAGGAAGTTGGTTAAAAGGAACACTCCACGTGCGTAAGTCTTGAGACCGGATGTTAGATTTTGGATGAAAATATTCCCTTGATAACATTGACTATGAAAAAGAAAATTACTCTGAATGTTGTTATGGATGGGTGGCTATTGAGCAACATATTGATTGATACAGGTGTGGAAGTAAATGTGCTAACATTAGATGCATGGGTACAAATGGGAAGGCCTCCATTACAGCCATCATCTAATGTGTTATTCATGGCAAACCAGACTAAGGCCACTCCCATAGGAGTTTTGAAAGATGCATCTATAACTATACAAGGGGCCAAGTTCACTGGGGATTTTGAGGTATTAGCACTTGCAGAGGCAGACAATTTTCCAACCCTACTTGGACACCCTTGGTGTTATGCGAATAATGCCGACTTGAGATTCAATAAGGGGTATATCAGCTTTGAAATTAAGGAGGAAAGTGTTGTGATACCTTTGACAGATGGGAAGTCTACACCCTATGTTGAGCCTCTAAGTGAGGAGGACTTAAACAAAGTCTATGTACGTGTTATTCAGGACCCAGAGGTCAATGAGCCATCAAAAGAAGGCATCTTACAGTGGGAGGATTCTCATTCTATTAGTGATACTATGAGTATTACTTGTGACAATTGAGCTCATGGTACATATGAATTAATAGGGCATGAGGTGAAAAGTGTGGTTGCATGCAAGAATGGATTTCATTCAATTTGACGGATAGGCAACACAAGACTTGGTATATAAGGACAAAAGATCTTCCTTCCTTTTTGAAGGCCATGGAAACACAGTGGGTGGATCAAATTACAAGGAGAGATATGTTAGTATATACACTACACAGGACAACAACGCACTGGTGGGTAGTCCATAGAGATAATCTTATAAACTGGGAAGAGATTGGAATAGCTTTGTCTACTAGGTTTATAAGGAACAATGCACCTACGCAATATGTACACTTATCATGGTGATCAACCTATTCAACATCACATTCAACAGTGTGAGAGACTCTAAACAACAGGATAGGAAACATTACCACCTTCACTCTGGGTGCATAGATTGTATTCTACGCTACAAGGATGCACACGTGCTTGGTATGTATATGCAGAACTACATCGAGAAACTAGAAACTAGCAAGATTTGATTGCATGTATGATCCAGACTTTTGACTACTTCTCGACTAAACCTCTTATAGAGAGGCATTAAAATTTGTCAAGCACTTAACTATGGGAGATAGTACAAAAGCAAAAGAGCATATTCAAGAATTATTTGGTGAGATAGATTTTGGAGCATGTTTTGAAAAGGAAGAAGAAATGGACTCCATACTACTTGAATGCGCTTGCCTTAAGAAAGAGAAAGGAAATATGGTTTACATTGTGGATGATGAGGAAGTTGAGAACCTAGATATTAAACATTCACACGGGGTGTGTGAGGTCTTAGATAGTGCATAAGGATATGCGTGCCTACCATGAACCCATGAAGACAAAGAAGGTGAATATAGGTTCGGAGGTTGAGCCTAAGGAGGCCATAATTGGAGATTACTGGTCAGACTCGGAGGTAGCAAAGATCATCAGTTACTCAGGGATTATCAAGACTTATTCCCTCGAGGATATCATGAACTTAAAGGTGTGCATGAATCACTTGGGAAATGAAGATCAAACTTAAGGATGGTGCATGACCAATTAGAAAGAGACCTTACAGAATGAATCCTAATTTACACGAAAAGGTAAAAGAAGAAATTGATAAAATGTTGAAATATGGAATTATCAAAGCCCCTTGATGAGTCAGAATGGGTTAGCCTAATGGTGATCAGTATTAAGAAGGATGGATGGATTAGGATATGTGTGAACTATAGGGAGATGAATGCTGCATGCGTCATAGATCCATTCCCTACGCCATTCACTGAGGAAATACTAGAAGGAGTTGCAGGGCACGAATATATTCCTTCATAGATGGATTTTCTAGGTATCATCAGGTTAGGATTACTTAGAGGATCAAAAAAGACAACATTTACTACTTTGAATGGGGTAATTTTTCCTATACTTGTGATGCCCTTTGATTGAAAAATGTGTCACCGTTGTATTCTCGTGCATAGTTGTTCAAGCATTCAAATATTTTATTCACAACTTCTTATAGTCTACCTAGATGATTGGACAATATATGGGCTTGTGAAAGATCATTGTGAAATTTGTGCTTGATGTTTGAATGATGCGAGATAATTGAGTATCTCTTTGAATATCAAGAAGTGCATATTTGTTATGCCATTTGGGATACTTGTTAGGACATATAATTTGCAAGGAAGGTTTGTTAGTTGATCCAAATAAGGTTGTAGTCATTTTAGGCCCGGAAGTGCCTACTACCACCAAAGTGAGGTGCACGATTTTTAGGTCATATAAGATATTATAGAAAATTCATAAAAGGGTATGCCAAAATTGTTGCACCCTTGGAAGAATTACTGAAGGGGAAAGGTACATTTTATTGGGGAGAACCACAACAATGCACACATTTGAGATATTAAAAGAGAAACTTACTACCATGCCCATTCTGCATTTTCCCTCATGGGATAAACCATTTCATGTGCATGTGGATGCTTCTGGTATGGCCATTGGCATTGTGTTAGCTCAACTCGGGTATTATAGATCATCCAATCTGTTTTGCTAGTAGGAAGCTGACTCCTGCTGAACAAAATTATACAACTACAGAGCACGAAGCTTTGTCAATGATCTATGCATTGTACAAGTTTTGACAATACTTGTTAGCAACACCATTTGTGTTTTATACAGATCACATGGCATTGAAGTACTTGGTAAACAAGCCCGTCTTACAGGGGTGCATATGCATATGGGTGCTCCTATTTCAAGAGTTTGACTTCACAGTTGTGGTGAAGCCAGGGAAAAGCAATTCTGACCAGATCATTTATCTAGAATCAATTCAGGAGAGGATGCACAGACAATTGAAGAAACAATGCCAGATGCATAGTTATATAAGCTACAATGCGTGCCCCACAATCAGAAGACATTGTTGTCTTTCTACGAACAAAATGACACTTGAAGCAAGGAATGAAAGCATTAGAAAAGAAGCATCTTGCTATATGTGCGACACCATTTATGTTAATCAATGGTGACCTCTACAAGCTAGGCAGAGATGAAGTATTATGTTGTTGTGTATTAGAGCATGAGCATAAGGATATTATGGAAGAAGCTCATGGTGGTATTACAGGAGGCCATTATGTAGGTGATGCGACTGCCTGGAAGATCCTACTTCTTGGATTATGGTGGGAGACATTGTATAAGGACTGTAAAGAATATTGTAAGGCGTGTGATCATTGTCAGCACCTAGGAAAACTAGGGCAAAGAGATGAGATGCCTTTGAGACCAATTACTAGTACTAAACCATTTGAGAAATGGGCCATTGATTTTGTAGGACCTATTTCACCAGTTGTGCGTAGGATTGGATCACGCTATATCATTACTTGCACATATTATCTCACATGGTGGGTAGAATAACACCTACCAAAGATTGTACATAGGTAGCTACAACAACTAGATTTATGTGGAGAATGTTCTTACAAGATATGGATGTCCCTTAAGCTTGAAAAGTGATAGAGGTACACACTTTTTGAATGAGAAAATTAGATCCTATTAGATGAGTCTATGGTTGCACACCATAAAACTACACCTTATCATTCTCAAAAAACGGGAATTTGAGGCCTTCAACAAAATTATGAGGCAGAGACTTTGAAAAAAATTTGTGATGTTGGAAGAAAGGATTGGGATGAAAAAGTATTGGCATGTGCTTTGGGCATATAGAACAACTTACAAGAGATTGAACAAAGCCACACCGTTTTAGTTGGTGTTTGGCACAGAAGTTGTTCTCCCTATAGAATTTATGTTACCTTCTTTGCACATTGCATGCACTGGAGGTCTAGCTGATGAACAGGCTTTAGAAGAATGTATTGAAAAAATGATTCAACTGGATGAGTGACGAGCCATAGCAACGATGGATTCAAAAGAAGTAGGAAAAGGCCAGGCAGAAGGCATGGCATGATAGAAACATAAGGGATAAGAAGTTTGAGATTAGACAAATGGTACTTCTTTATGACTCAAAGTTCTTGCACCATCCAGAAAGCTCAAAGTACATTGGTTGGGGCTATATGTTATCACTTCTATACTTGAATCAGGTGTTTTCCAATTAGAAGCACTTGATGGAACACGGCTACCCAATTACTTTAACGGGGAGTAAGTCAAGCCCTACTATAAATAAGTCTTCTTAGTGTTTGTAATAAGGTAGTATTGCCATTTAGTTTAGGTTTTCAATTATGTATTTCCTTCATTGTCATTATGCTTTGTCAATTTAGTTGTTGTTCTTGTGTAATAAGCGTGCTTGTGTGCATGAAGCTAATTACTGTATGAAGAATGTTTATGCACAGAGGACTGCACATACTTTTCGTGTGGGGTGGTTGTAGTTTTCCAAGAAAAACTATGGGATTTGAAAGGTGAAAGGAATAAGTTACTACGGGTGTGCTTTAAGTCAAAAGAAGATTTCTTCTCAAAAGTGACCAAGGATGGAGATGAATGAAAGAACAGTATAATGCGAGGTAAGAGAGGCCATGATAACTACCAGAGAAGGTACAAAGATGAGGTACTCGAGCACAAGAGTGTGCGCTAAAGAAAGTCTATGACTAGAGGGTAGGAAGGCGCACTAGAAGGTTATAAATGGGTGCAAAGATGTACCATGTGGAATGAATGGATTTGGTCAATGAATGAAGGGATATTTGGTAGGTGAGGAGTAATAAATGCATCAAAATTTGAAAAAATTATATAAGGATGGGATGCAGATTCATTTTTACCATTGTTGGAGAGTATTTGAGAGAAGAGCCAAGTGTGAAGAGCCGAGTGATCGAGTTAAGGTGCAAAGGGTGTGAAACCAAGAGTGACAACCATATCTGTGTAACAAGAAGCTTGCATCCCTGGTGGTGAAGGGTTTGAGTGAAGCAAGGAGACAAAAAAGAGTTAGGTTATAAAGTTTCCACCTAGGGCATAATCAAATCGAGCTAGGGTTTGATTCGCAGAGTTACAAAGTTGAAGAGGAGACATTTGCAAGGTAGAAATGACACCAAAGAAGGCATCTACAACAATGGTAAAAGGAAAGAAGAAGGTAGTCATTGAGGAAGAAGAGATGGCACCCAAAAGCCATTTTTCAGAAATGCAATATCCAGAAGGAGTCATCATGGCCAAGAATGGGATTCACCCATCAGAAAGAGCAAAGTGAGTGAATATAATCACAAGACTTTGGAGAACAAGAAGGAGCTTGATTCCTTGCTCACTACGCTAGAATGAACAAGTGCACGGTGGATGATATGCCAGTGTATGATGATGCAGGTGAAGCTCCTAAAGAGAATTGGGGTCTACCAGTTATATGAGCTTCCATATTTCAAGAAGTATGAGCCCTTGTATCAGTGGCTCATGAGTAGGGTACACGAAGACTTCTTCTACTTTACAGGATGCAGAGTTAGAATTTCATCTATGCTTGTCTCATCAGTTACAGGTTTGAAGGCCACAGGAGAAGACATAAAAGGTGACCTTATAGATAAAGCTACAATGATTGTAAAGACCAAACAGAGTTGGGTACCTAAAGGGTCCGCGTGGGAATGGACATAGATAAATTAAAGAACTGTCCAGTTGTATAAGCTGCAACACACCTTGTTACAAAGTTAAATGATCAGGAGTGGTGGTCACAAGTGAATACTATGTGGTTACATGTGGCACGTAAGATGTCAGAAGGGACAATCTACAACATTATAGGCTATATTATAGATCAAATAGTCGAAGAAGCGCACACAGGAGGGAAGATCAGCTTTGGGGCTTTTCTATATCATCACTTATTCATGGAGATTGAGTACCATACGATGAACCAAAGGATAAAGTATGGGAATACCCCATGGAGAACAAGTCCCCAGCTAAAAGATTCAACAAGTACCTATGCAAGGGGGCCATGACAGATGATGTAAAGCAAAGGGCGGAGAAGTGGTATGACAGGCTCCGTGCGGCATTTGGGGAAGAGTGGTACATCCCAAAGGACCTACCAGTAGTGGTAGGGAAACAAGTTTAGTTTGTTGTATATCAACATTTCGCATCATGCACACTTCCCAATGAAAGATGGAGTCTAGAGCCCTTGGTGCAAGTTACCTTACACATTCACTGCAAGGTATTTTCAAGAATATGTTCATAGATTTACACACACACTAACTGATCTTCAATGCAGATAAGGTAGACTGTGACTACCATACATTGAGGAAGAAGTATGTGTATCCTGGCAGAAGTGCTTATACAAAGAGAATCATTTCAGAGGTTTTGAATATTAAACCAATAAGTTTGGCTTGTAGCAGATGTGGGGGCAACATTGGTGTATCTCCATCTGAAGCCAAAAATGGAGAATAACAAATATGTGGAAGGTGAGTTCAAACTTCCAAAGACCACCAAAGGGAAATCATACAATGGAGAAAATTCTAGCACCTAAGCCCACATATCCAATGAAGCGGGGGATGAGGAGGAGGAGCACAAAGATAATGGTGGTTTGGAGCATAGGGGTAGGAGACATCCTACAAGTCAGAATGAAGTTGAGTGTGTTGTTACCCCACCTCAGCCACAAGAGGGGGATGAAGAGGAATTGCATGCGACCCAAGGGATCACAAGTTTAAAAGGGTATTTAGGAGAATAAGGACCCAAGGTGCTACTCCAACCACTTTGTGCAAAATCACCCAAACTCTCTCCATAAAAGGAAATCTACCACCACGAGGGAGGAGGAAGCTGAAGTTGAATGAGGAGGTGGAAGAATTAGAGGAAAGCGTGCCTACATCTCCTACACTTCTAAAGGACACGAAAGAATAGGGTGAGGTGTCAAAGGAAAATAAGAGGAAGAGAAATACCAGAGGAGACAAGGCTACGAAATCATGTTTAGGACATGGAGACACAAGTCCCAAATTTGGAGGCTAAAGTTCATAAGAAAAAAAGGTCTTGAAGGAAAAGTGGAGATCACATTCCACCACCATGGGGTATGCAGAGGATGAGGAAAAATTATCCACGCCCTTTCCTGCAGCATGATAGCGCGAAGGATTTATTCGGTTGGGAGTTGATGGATGAGAGATATGGCACGATCGTGTGCGCACTAGAAAGCAACTATCATGGTCGATGCACACCCACATGGATGAGCCTACTTTTGATGTGTGCAAAAGAGTCCTGCATTTGAGGTGGTGAAGAAGGCACCTCAAGCTAGACACATGATAGTAAAGCCTACTATCATGTCAGACGAGCAGGTTAGCAATGCACTGGTGAAAGTTTCTGCTGAGGTTGCTTGAAGAAACATGGAAAAATCTGCAACGATCAAAGCGTTGCATGAAGAGTTGAAGACAAAGGATGTAGAGATAACACACATAACACAGAAAGGGAATTTGCATAAGATAATAATGAGGTGTTCATAAGCATCGCAGAGGAGATTGGGGACAATGTAATCAAAGCAAGGCCACACTTGAGCCCAAGGTACCATAGACATTTCCTTCAAATGATACACTATGTGGGAAAGTTGGTGTACTTGGTGCTCGAAGATGAAACTCTATATAGGCAAGTGTTGGGAACGCTCAACAAGATGTCGATCATGAGAAAGCATCGCCTGATGAGAAAATATTGCATCTTATAAAGGGATGTCATAAGCATTACAGGAGGTATTGAAGAAAGCGGACCAAGATTTAAATGTATGCACAACTCCGAGGTGCTTATCAACAACAAGACCCTTGAGGAGAATAACGAGGTCAAAACTAATGAAAGATGAGACATTGGGCCACGCGGAAAGGTTGCCAATGGTTAAACACAAGCACGAGGCCACAGCAACATAAAGATAAGATCCACACAAGACTCACTAGAAGAGCTTTTGAAAAGCTGATTATTTTACGTCAAGATGGACCTTTTGGAAGGAAGAATGACATCGATGTCTAGTGTTTTGTTGGTTCTCTCAAAATGAGAAAGGAGAGATTACAAGGATGAGTTGGAATCCATTGTTGTGGACATCCTAGTAAAAAGCGAGACAAAGAATCTTAAAATATTTTTTGGTATAGCGCCTCCGACATCTTATATTCACACAATTTCCATCTCCGCTTCTCTTTATCTTAAATTAAATAAAATCCTATCTATTTGTTCATATTATTTGATTAATTATCAATGGGCTCCATATGGACCCATTTGATAATTCAATTTTTTGGAATCATCCCCCATCTCTCATAAATTATTTAATTCAAAATGCACCCATCCGACACCTTCTTTTAAAAATGAAATCTTTATTTCACCTACCCAGTCCCACATGTTCCCCACTTAAGTCAAAATCAAGTTCCCACCTAAAAATCAATTCCCACCTAAAAATTCAATCCCTTCAAATTATTAAAATATGAACCCCACCCATAAATAATTTAATTCAAAATGCACCCATCCGACACTTTCTTTTAAAAATGAAATCTTTATTTCACCACCCATTCAAATCATGTCCCCCACTTTGCCTAATAAGTCAAATTATGGGACCCACATGATCACATCACATCCCTAACTCAGGTTACTTTACTACACCCTGGGTATCATCTAACCTGCAGTTAGTCTCATATCTAAGCTATAAATATGGGGATTTCCCCCATATTTCAAAAGAGAAAAAAAAAAAAAAGAAAGGGGGGAGACATTTTCAAAGACCCGAATGGAAGACTTAGAAAAGAAGGATATATTTTTAGACAAAAGAAGAGGAAAGCTCTAATAATGTCTCCTATCTTGCCATCTGGATGCCCGGTTCATTTCCATAGCAGGACATGAGCTAAGTACTTTTGTTATTTCCATTTGCTTTCATTTTTACTATTGTTCATGATCTAATTATCTTGTCTAACATGGGGGTTGACATCCTCCAAGGGAGTTGAAATCCTCTTGGAACCGGCACTGTCCGGGCAACCCCGCATATTGTGTTCTAATCTTATCTGGTTTAAGTTTTGCAGATCTAACTTCTTGATATCATGCATCTGACTTCTTTGTGCCCGTATCATCCATCTCAATCTCCAAGGTACTAAGCCCTTGTATACTCGACGTGGTCTCGTGTTTCTTGATTATTCGAACACTCACCTAGGACAGGAAGCAGGAAATAGATCTACATTTGGCACACTCGAGTGGGACCAGACCCTAGATCTGGTTGTTTTGTTTGTTATTTTACTTATTTTATCTAACCTGCTTGTTTGCATGGTCTTAATATTCGTTGATCTCAGTTTAGTATAATCCATCATTTTAGTCACCTCGGAGGTACGTGCTCTTTGTTTTCTATTTACCCGCATGGGATATGAATCTGGAAATTTAACCTTGTTCTTCTAGTGCTCGTCATATCTTATATTTTGCATCGTTTATTTTTCTGACTCACATGTTCACAGGGTTTAATACTATCTTTCTCTGTTTGACATGTCACTTACCTTTTGTAATTTTTTTGTCTCCACCCTGAAGTAAGTAGTTTTATCGTTTGTTTCTTTTTTGCAATAGCATAAAAATTGAAGTTTTGTTTTTGAAGTTAGTATAGAATTAATTTTTATTATTTAAATAATTAAAAAAGAGACAATTAATATTAAATATAACAATTAATAAAAGAAAAAATTAAATTGGAATTAAAATTATAAAAAAAATTTTAAATTCAATAAATAAATTATTATCCTACCTAGCCCTTAAAACTTGGCCAAACTAGCCACCTCACCTCACATATACCATTGAAAATTTCCGAAACCCGTTCCTACCCATCGACCAACTCCATCCCTCCATTTTCGTTCCCCACCAACTACCCCATCGTCTCCCTCTCTTCTCCATCTCCCATGCCTACCAAAACCTCCCACCTCGCACTCCGTCTCCCTTACCATCCTATCGCCTCTATCTCCCGCACCTACCACTCTTTATCCACTGCCACTCCTTCCTCCTTTATCTCTGTCTCATCTCCCTTCTCTCTCTCCCATGCCTACCACTCCTCCCACATCCCATCTCCTTCCCACGTCCCTTCTCCCCATCTCCATCGCTCCCCCTTCTCCCCACTACACCATCGTTCCTCTCACTCACCACCGTTCCTTTTCTACTTCACCACCACCTCCGAACTCCTCACCACTCCCCTCGGCTTCATCTCCCTGCCACCTTACACCCACTATTCCTACAGTCCTCCCCACGCTACCTCCTGTCCACTCATCTCCTTCACGTCCACTCCCTCTCCTTTCCTTCCCTGCTCCGAGTTCCATCACGCCCACCACCATATCTCCCCTCTTCCATCTCATCTTCCTCACGACTCCCCACTCAACCCCCACGCATACAACTACCAGTGTCTAATTATCTCCAGTTCAGTTTCCATTTCACGTGAGCTTTTGTTGATAATGACTGTACAGTCCTTTTATAGCAACTGAATTATAATTCATTCGAACATATTTATCACCATTGGTAGCTGTTACATTGAACATAGAACATAGTTATTCAATATTGGAGTAGAATTTGGTAGCTGGGTAGTCTCCTTATAGCAAGTAGTTTACAATTTCCAAGCATGTATTTTTCATTTACAATTCTCATTATGTCATCGTCAATGTAAAAATCCATATCCATGTGCAGTAGGACCAATTGTAAAGTATCAAAAAGTAGATAAGGAAGTGTTAACAACAAAGGGTGATAAGATATTTCCTTTTTCTGTCCCATTGATTAGACGTCGTATCTCATTGTATCATTAATTGACATCCAATATCTAACGTTCAACTATATTTTATGTCGTTAATAAACATTTGTTGGTGAAATTTGTTTAGATTTGATAAGTTGTTAAATAAATGCAACTTACATGTTCATATTGCTTGGATAACGTAGTTTTATTATTTAGGTGCTTAATTGTTATTTTAGTTAGTTAGCGTTTGGTTTGTCATTTGTATAGTGCATGTCATAATTCATTATTTTGAATGCATTATCACATTATATTGTTTATCGTTCCATGTTAATATTTACATTGAATATTTATTTGAGAGTTATCTAGTTATTATTTCATCATTTGTTTCATTATTAAATCATAGTTATTTCATCGTTTAGTTTATAATTTAGTTTGCATTTGATTTAGTTTCGATTGTTTGTTTATTCTAATTAACATACAAATGACAAACTTTTTTTTTTAGATTAATATCCTACACCGAGGATTTTATTTTGCATATAAATATTAGAATGTTTTGTTTTATTATCCTTTTTATATCTTTTTAACTCATATCCACTAATGGTTATATTTGTTTTGCAGGAAAAGTCTAAATTACATTTGTCAAAGACCAATGTTCAAATCAAACACACCACAAAAAAAAAAAAAAACACCTTTACCGACCTCCTGCAGTCAAACGGTGCAATTTCAGGTCATAAACGGTGCCATTTCAGGGTACCCGGGCGTTTCCGGTCATTAACTGGTGCTTCTAAATACATCACTATCAAACGCACTTAAATAACCACGATAAGTGATTCTCCAGGTATTTCTCATTTTTCTCTATTTTCTCTTTTCTGCATCGAATTTTCCCTTTCCTGAGTGTTTTTCTACATCAAACGTCACATTTCATTTTGGTCTAAAATGAACCTTCTACATCCTGCCTGATCACATAGCTTAAGTAAAAGGATTTAACTCTCTGCATTTCACTTATCACACACTGCCTTAGACTACATAAACATAATTAATACATCCAAACATTCCTCTCACCTGGTTAACTGTTTGGGGACTTAAACACCCAACAGGAAATCACCTCAGACATCTCCCAATCCATAAGCTGCTGAAACCAGCCTTAGACTCCTTTAGGCACCTTCATTACTTATTTTTCTTTTCTGTTTACATCCTCTAAACTAATCATGATGCTAAAAAAAATTCTTCTTGATTTGTTTGTCAATAATATACACAAACAGATGTTCCTCTATTTCACACCTATTGTCACTCTCTCCCAAATCGAGACAAACAAACAATCTACTCTATCCAGTAAAGTTACTTCTTCTGATGATCTTACTCAACAGGATTCTAAGCTCAAAACCACGTCGTCGGTCACCCAATCTCTAGTCTCCATGGTCTCACCTCATGAGAACCATGTCATACAAAATTCTCCCCACCTTGACACCAACCCTCCTATCCCCCGTCAAGCCAGTCTTCCTAAATCAATCATACCACCATCTCCTGCTCCTCTAGATACACTCGAATCACCTCCTAACCCCATGTATGACTTCTTACTCCAAAAATCCCCTACAATCTCTCAATCCTCCCAATCTCCTCAATTGGTGGATCGCATTCCACCCACATCCCTTTTTGTCAATTCTATTTCATCCCCCACTAGTATGCCCATCAAACAATCTCATCTTTTGAATACCTACATCCCTACCCATCCTATGCTCCAACAGTCTCAACCCCTTAACACACATATCCCCACTTATCGGCATGCCCCTATTGCTCAACACCAGCCTATGCCACAATCCCAACCTGTGACATATGTCAGTCTTTGCCAAACAACTCCTCCAACATCTACATATTCACAAATTAATCAGAGGTCTTATCAAACCATTCCACAAACATCCTATTCACAAACTTATCAACCACCTTATCAGATGCTTCCTCAACTACCCACACACCCACAAACTTATTATTCACCTTATCAAACTACTTTTCAAACCACACAACCAATCCAATCTCAACCTTACAACACCTTGAGTGATTCAATTTATGCCTTAATGAATCGGTTAGCCAATTTAGAAACCCTTACCATACCACCCAAGAACACCTTATCCTATGAAAAAATTTGTAATGAACCATTCATCCATCGGTTCCAATTAAACCCTATCCCCCTCATTGGAAGCTTCTTGCATTTAATAAGTTCAACAATAAAGAAGATCCCCAACAACATCTCCTCGCATTTAAACATGCATGTTGTCTCATTGCGCATGATCATGATTTACTTCTTCACACTTTCCCCATGTCTTTGTCTGGTCCCGGTTGGACTAGTACCACAGTATCCCACAACATTCCTTATTATCTTTCACTCAACTTGCACAGTTGTTCTTAGAACACTTTTCTATCAATATCACACGCAAGACCACTATCGTTGATCTATATACCATTCGACAGTATGAAAATGAGCCCATCGCCGACTTCGTCGCACGATGGCATGTTGTTATAAATCAACTATCCTTCACTATCCCACAAACCAAACTTATCGACTTATTCTCATTTCGTGTGCCAAACATATATCATCCACTTTGTAGATCCAATCATTCCAAACCTTTGATGAAGCTTTCACAATGGCTCATGAAGCTCGAAACTCATGCCATTGAGTAGGGTCATCTTAAATTAAGTTCAACTAAATCAAAAATCAAATCCACGAAACCATTCACACATAATGGCGAGTTCAAGACTGTGGCCAACACTGTGGTCATTAAACCCTCATCCCCATCTACACCAAGCACATGGTCTCAACAACAATCTTCTCAATCAACATCCAATTACATTCCCTTAGGAGAATCATACAGTTATGTATTTGATAAGTTGATGAGTGTAAACTCTATCCAACTGCCTCCCATATGACCCATAGACAACTCACAAGCCAAGCCTATTTGGTATCACGAGGCCCACTTTTGTAAATATCATCAAGTTAAAGGTCATGACATTGAGAGATGTCGTTCCTTCAAAGATCATGTCCAACAACTTGTAAATCAAGGCGATATCCAAATTGATACCTCCACTACACAGATTAATCAACCACCAACAAATCACGTCACCCCATTTACATCTCAACTATCAAACGCTTGTATGGTTGACATTGTCAATCAAGATCCCATCTTGTCATCAACTCCACATGTTCCCCCAGTGGACATTATTCCCATCCCTTATTTAGAACCAATTTGCACCTACATCAATTTTCACTACCTATCCTGAACATGTACCTTCTCCTATCCTTGCCACATCCACATCAAATTCAACTATATCATCCATTTCCGCCACTTCAAACATACCCCAATCTATCACATTAGATTCATCCTTAGCACTTATTTCAGGCTCCACTTGTATCCACACATATCCCTACGTCTCTCACACCTATTCATTCACCGACATCTTCATCAAATACACCTATTACTACACCTATATTGCTCACAACCATCCCAACTAAACCCAGTTCTACAACATGCACCCTTGCAACCCTATCTTCGACATCAATCCCTTTATCAAAAATATCATTCTTACCCCTCAAAACATTTATGAAACAACCAGTCCATTCTGCTTCTACATCCGAAAATGTCCCTGCACTTGCTACATTACCCTTACCCATAAGGTCTACTCCATCGGTCATCACGTCACTCACATCTCCACATATTCAAAAAATGTCTACATCTTTATCTATCCCAGCTACCCCTATACATATCATATCAACAAATCCACCTAGCTCTACCTTGAAAACCTTTCCCATGGCCACATCACCCAGTCTACCCCAATATTCTTTACCCAATCCTCCTATCACATCAATCAAATCCTCTCGATCTGCAACCCTATCAAATATACCCCTTGAATCACCTACTGTACCAACACCTCTACCTAAATCAAATAAATTTGCTTTATCTTCTCCCTCTAAAAATCATCTCTTTCCATGCCCAAATCGAAACAATCCATGTCTCACATAGATATCATTAATCACATCATACAAACACCTATATCTTCATTAACATCTTCATCTTGTTTTAGGACATTTTCTCCATTAATAACCACACCACCGCTATCAGATCCTCCGGTTGAAATTATTGTCATCCCTGCTAGAGGTAAATCTTCTCGGTCAAAGTCTAAGGCTTAGGGAAAACATCCCCAATAGTCCCCTGCGCATCCACAGAAACATTTAGATTTTCCCTCTCCTCAACAATCCAATGCCACAACATCCAGGACAGGATCAGTTTCTCCATCTACAACATCTTGCAACAATCAATCCACATCTAAACAATACCATCCTTCAACCAAATTTGATTTGTCCTCCAAAACATGAAATTCACACATCCAATCTACATCTATGTTTTCTCCTAACTCCAAGTCGAGACATCCTATCAAAACCCACAAGAGTTACCTTCCCCATGACACTTCAATGGGGTCATACATAAACATTTTTCAACATTTAACTCAAACATCTGCCATCAAACTTCCTCCTATTAAAGCCTTTAATCCCTATGGTCCCAAGCCATCATGGTTCAATCCTAATTGCAATTACTTATCATCGTACCCCAGGTCACGACATCGAACATTGTAAGGCCTTTCGGTCAATCGTTAATAACCTTATTGAGAAAGATGATTTCCTCATTCAGGGGAAAGTTCCTTCTCTATCTACCTTGAATCCAATCCATATCCCATCTGGCAGATCTCCCATTATCCCTCCATCCACATCATCCCTTAATATTCATCCAGCCCATGTCATTCCTCCTAAGGAATGCCCGCCATTGTTCATCAATGTCGCTTATCTTGCTAAACACACTTGTGGTCTCCGATCATTTACCCCATCCAAATCTAAAACAATCTCATCTAAACTCTTTCAACATCCTTTACCTCCTTCAAATTTAACCCATTGGGGAACTACCTTCCCTCGCCCTTGAACATCTCATCTGTACAACCCCCTTGTTACTAGGGGACTTCGCTCTTTGACATTGTTTTATCTACCTTTCTTCACATCCATCCAATCTAAATTAATTATATCCAAATCCCCATCTCATTCTAAGCCCTCATCTGAGGCCATACTTGTTCTTTTATGTTTGTGCTCCTTTTAGGGGTATCATCTTTTTCATTGAAGCCCTCCTTTGAGGCCATGTTTGTTTCTCCATTGAGGGACCTCTTTCTCCAAGTCCACCTTTGTGGCTATATGTGTGTCTTTTTTAGGACATCATTTATTTCATCAAGCCCTCCTTTGAGGCCATTATTATCCTTCCATATTTGTGTCTCTTCTGGGGCACCATCTATTTCAAAGTCCACCATTGTGGCTATATGTGTGTCTCTTTTGGGACACCATTTATTGCATCAAGCCCTCCTTTGAGGCCATGATTGTCCTTCTATGTTTATGTCTCTCTTGGGGCATCATCATTCATTTTCATCTAAATCCACCATTGTGGTCATATGTTAGTTTTATTTCTTACTTGTCTATCATCTCATCTTATTGCAACTTCAATGTCTTCCCTCTCGTGGTGATAAAACCAGAGACATAACCTCTTAATGCATTGCACTTGCGACCAATCTACTGTTAGCATATTTACCAATGAGAAATTAGTTACATCCTTAGATTGTTCTGCCATCTTTATCCCCTTCCATTTATCACTATAATAATCTGACTTATGTGATCCGCCTTCACTACTTTAATGTGATCTCGTAACCATTACATCCATTACCTTCTCGTTCTCCTATTGCAGCCATGCGAAGGGTCCAGGGTGTCTCTTGTACATTCCTTATCCCCTCTTAAGTGGTTTACTTAGCTATTCCCAGCTCTCCCCCATGCGAAGCTCAAACTCAAGTATGTAAAAGGAAAAATCAAAGTTATAAAAAATAGACTGATCCCTCGAAGGACAGTTGTTCATGCAAAAAAAAAAAAGTATACAAATCAAAATCAAAAGAAATAGACCGATCCCTTGAAGGATGGCTATCATATTATTCTTGCCATCCATATTATGTGTAAAGTAGACCATACCCTTGAAGGATGGCTACTCTTTATTATTATGGCATCTGGAAGGTTTTCCGCATTGATCAACCTTCATTTTATCAACATTTTCTGAAGCTTCCCGCATTGATCAACTTTCTACTATTGCTCTTTCCCTTTCCCAGAGCTGGGGCATAGACTTAAGGAACACCACTTTTGGAGATCCCTCTTCCCATGTACAAGTCACATCTTTGATCCCTTTGTCATGTCAATATTAGGATTACGAGCATCCTTCATCCATATTTCCCTCATGATCTTTTGGTATAACTAACTATCGTTGGTTATGTATTAACACCTGTTATTGGATACAAGTGCAATGCTTTGAGTGGTAGCCTTTTCTTGTTTATCTCCAATCCAATTGAAACATAGTTTCCCTGTACACCCTTGCTACATACTATGTTCCATTCATCTCATCCATACCATCTTTTATAAAACTCATATCAAATTGCACACTATGAATTTTATATCTATCCATCATCTCCATGAATGTGTTTGCAAATACACTCTTTGGTTTGTGAATTCTACTTGATCACCATTGCAGTTTGTGAATCCTACTTGAGGGTCCTTCTCAAGGAAAGTTCATTATCCTGCAGCTCCTTATCTCTCAACATGTTCAACACCATCTTTGATCCATTGATCCTCGCTCTCCATGTCCACTTATCACCATTTGTCTCCACATCATCCTTCTCACCTTTTTGTCCCCTTGCACGACACCAGATATCTTACCTGTCTTTCCTCTTGAGTTTCTCTTTTTCTCTTCCGCTTTTGGTTTGACAATCTTGCTTAACCATCCATATAGCCAGAGAACCTTAGTTAAGGTATATCTTCTTCCTTGGATCTTCCCATTGTAGAAGCTTCTCCACCATTTCCTCTTTCAACAAATGACAACAACCACCACCACAAACGTCTTTCCACTCTTCCTTTTCCGCTTAACACTCTTGCATCATCACTACCACGATGTGGGCATCCCAGTTAAGGATTTCCCTTACACTCTCCATCTACGTTGCATATGTTCCTCCATCCATTCATGTCACACCCTCTTGTTTCCTTGTTATCACATTGATTACACTCCTTTCATCTCTTGTTCCATTTTGGTATACTGCTTTACTCAATCTTTTCATCATTATTCTTCTTCTTCGGTTTGGTGATCCTACTTAACCATCTCCATCAGGGCAATCTTACTTAAGAGTTTCTCTTAAGAATGGTTGGCCATCTGATCCTTCCATCTCCCATCATCTCTTCATCATCTTTTGTCTCCCTCCTCTCATCATATCCATCCATTCCAACCAACCCTTCCACACCTATATCCAATACAATGTTGTCTTTCTCCTTCCATATCATCACTGCCGGTTTGGTGATCTTACTTAAATCCTCTATGGCATGGTGATCTTACTTAAGAGTCCCTCTTAAGCATGATTTGTCATCCTGCACTCCCCCACTACCCCACATTCTCTCCATCTACATTTTCTCGGCATTCCCCACCATCACATCCTCTCACCTCCTCTTTCATTCTCGTAAACACCACTTCCTACTGGTCCCTTTTTCATCTCCATCATCCGTCGCTAGGTAATCTTACTTAACCATTGCTTCTCCATTCATTTCATGTCTTGTTTCTTCATTTCTCTCTCATCCATTCTCATCCACTTGCATCCTCTCCTCATCTTCATCTTCCTACACATCGTTATCCCTCCTTTCTTTACTCTTTTCACTCCATCTTCTAGAGTTCTCCCACATATCTACCCCCATACTTACACGTCATTATCATCGATCTTCTCCTAACATTATTTCATCATATCCTTCCATTTCCATGCCAGTAATTATCGGTGGACTTCTCCTAAAAATCACTCATCCTCATTCTACACAGCCTGAATCCTTTTCTTTGACCTCCTCCATTCTATCTTCATTCCTTCCTTCCTCTATGTCCTCTGATCATTATCGGAGGACTTCTCCTAACGTCCCTTCATTGGCATTCCCCTCCCGTTCTTCGTTTACTTTCTCCCTTGTCTTATCTTTTGTCTCATCTTTTCCTACTGATCATTATCGGTGGATTTCTCCTAACATCCATTCACTGGCATTGCCTCTCCTATCCCATCCTTTCTTTTTCCTCACCACCTCTCTATCTTCCATTCTTCCTTGCCAATTTCTTCACTTGTCTTCATCATACACCTTCTCTCTATTTTCTTGTCATCAACATATCCTCATCTCATGCATCTCCATTTCTTTTCCAATCGATGTCACTCCTTCCCTCAAGTTTCTCTTTACGTTCCTTATGCTTCCCACTCTTTACCAAATATCTTCATTCTTGGTTCACTTCCTTCAGCATAATTTTCTTCATTGTCTTCTCCTCCTTTCTGATCTTCGTCTTATTTTACTTCCTCTATATCGTCTTTCTCCCCATTTTACCTCACACTTCCTCCTTACTTCCCCATCAAAACTTGACTCTTCAGCGTTATCTCATTTCCTTTATCATCTCATCATCCACATGCATTTCCATGTGGTCAGTTCCATATTCTTTGCCTTGGACTTCCTCACTATGATTTGTTTCCTTCAATTTTCTTTGCTCTATCATCTCTTTCATTTTCCATTACCTCTCTGTTTTCCTCTACTCCAATCTTCATCACATATTTCATTTTAAATAACTCTCTCCTTTTTTCATGATTTCATCCTCTGCTTTGTTCTTTTCTTGTCTTCTCTTTGTTTGTCCTTTTTCATAATCCTTCTTTGTTATCTTCTTCCTCCCCTTTCACTCTTTATTTTCTCCTCTTCCGTCTTTGTCCCTCTATTGCATGTCCTTATCACCTTCATATTCAATCTTTCTTGCTCTTCTCATAATCAACCAATCCTCCTGTCTATTCCCTTTTCTCTTTCTCGACATCTCTTACATTTGGCATTCACAGTCAATGCCGATGTTTCTCCGTTTACGTATCGTTATCCATCCCTTTCATTACCATTCTTTTTCTTCTCTTTGCCACATTGACCTCTTCTCTTTTTGAGAACCCTATCACATCTTTTATCTTCATCAGTCCTCTCGTAGGGACATCATCATATCCATTTCTAAGAATCTCTTCCCATCTTCTTTTGACATTTTTTTGTCTTGGAAGGTACCATAATGGACATCACCTATCTAATCTTGTTCTCTTCCTTGAATATTTTCTCTGCTTTTGTTTTGACGCAAAAGTATCTCTATCATGCTTACCAAAGAAATAAGACTTTTTTGTCTTCTTCACCTCCTAATTTGCTAACACTTATGCATCGTTCTTATAAAACATGATTGCCATCATATTTATCACACCTTTAGGTCATTTTATCTCATCTTTCTATCCTATCTTCTCATCATGTGTACATTTATGATTTTTCCCCCGGGGCATTTTATTTACAC
Source organism: Taxus wallichiana var. yunnanensis (assembly GCA_018340775.1). Classification (NCBI taxonomy): domain Eukaryota; kingdom Viridiplantae; phylum Streptophyta; class Pinopsida; order Cupressales; family Taxaceae; genus Taxus; species Taxus wallichiana. The sequence continues at coordinate 213,410,831 of CM031237.1, read as the reverse complement.
ATCCATCTCCCATTATGTCATCTTTGTGCCCTATCATGATGCACCTTTTTCATCCTTGTACTTGTCGGCGTATATCCTGTGCTGGGGCATCATTGTTTTCATCCATGTCCCTCTTGTGGACGCGTGATTTTTCACACAATTCCTCGCAGACAAAGGATTGCACACATCTTTCACATTTAGTTGCACATATTTTGATGTTTTCCCATGACCCGTTGGTCATCACGGTTTACGTCCATACTGTAGTGGTCTTCACCCACTCACTGGTCTATAGAACATTGTCGTCTGTCTCCGTTGAGACCGCAATTTTCCTCTACCGATGTGATATTGGAGTCACCGCCATACTTTTTTATTTATTGCGATCTTTTTTTACCTAAGGCATCTTGCCTTTGGTCATGTCTTCATCCATCCTTAGACACATCTTTCATCTAACCCTTTTTTTTTTGTCTCGTGGCTTGCTATCGCAAACCACTCAACAAAAAGGGGAAATGTAGACACCTATTTTCGGTATAGCGCCCTCCGACATCTTATATTCACACAATTTCCATCTCCGCTTCTCTTTATCTTAAATTAAATAAAATCCTATCTATTTGTTCATATTATTTGATTAATTATCAATGGGCTCCGTATGGACCCATTTGATAATTCAATTTTTGAATCATCCCCCATCTCTCATAAATTATTTAATTCAAAATGCACCCATCCGACACCTTCTTTTAAAAATGAAATCTTTATTTCACCTACCCAGTCCCACATGTTCCCCACTTAAGTCAAAATCAAGTTCCCACCTAAAAATCAATTCCCACCTAAAAATTCAATCCCTTCAAATTATTAAAATATGAACCCCACCCATAAATAATTTAATTCAAAATGCACCCATCCGACACTTTCTTTTAAAAATGAAATCTTTATTTCACCACCCATTCAAATCATGTCCCCCACTTTGCCTAATAAGTCAAATTATGGGACCCACATGATCACATCACATCCCTAACTCAGGTTACTTTACTACACCCTGGTATCATCTAACCTATAGTTAGTCTCATATCTAAGCTATAAATATGGGGATTTCCCCCATATTTCAAGAGAGGAAAAAAAAAAAAAAAGAAAGGGGGAGGAGACATTTTCAAAGACCAGAATGGAAGACTTAGAAAAGAAGGATATATTTTTAGACAAAAGAAGAGGAAAGCTCTGACAGTGTCTCCTATCTTGCCATCTGGATGCCCGGTTCATTTCCATAGCAGGACATGAGCTAAGTACTTTTGTTATTTCCATTTGCTTGTCATTTTTACTGTTGTTCACGATCTAATTATCTTGTCTAACATGGGGTTGACATCCTCCAAGGGAGTTGAAATCCTCTTGGAACTAACACTGTCTGGGAAACCCCCGCATATTGTGTTCTAATCTTATCTGGTTTAAGTTTTGTAGATCTAACTTCTTGATATCATGCATCTGACTTCTTTGCGCCCGTATCATCCATCTCAATCTCCAAGGTACTAAGCCCTTGTATACTTGACTCTGGTTTCATGTTTCTTGATTATTCGAACAGGGTATTACAGAGCCGGAAGTATGTAGGTATTACAGAGAGTTGGATGTATGTGTGTGTAACAGAGAATATACACATATGATCTGAATTATTGTATCAGATTCAGTTCCATACGCGCATTGATATAGATTGACAATACTATAAGGAGCTTCTATATTCATTAATGGATGGAAGATATTAGCTGAATCTAAGTGTCGCTACCTGTAATTGAGTAGTACATGTTATTAATTCAATCATGATTACTATTTAAAGCTTGTTCTTTCATAGATCTGAGGATAACATGCATTATAGAATGATGGATTAGTTATGAATCTATATGTTTCTTCCTTCATCATGTTAGCATCTGTTATAAAGCAAACCTAAAGAGGGACTTGGTACCTTTGCACGCTTTGTGTGAGCGCTCAGTCTAGGCTGAGTGATGTGCCAGCGTGACTAGGGTGTTATCTGGTAAATTCTAGGCTACATCATTATTTTTTCCCTTTTGTTGGCATAATCGCTTATCAACGCTGTCTTACCCAATTTTTTTATATTCTTGGTCCAATTTTCAAAGTGGTTTTACCTCAAAACAAGAGGTTTTTTCCCACCTTGTTTGCAGAAACAATGTAATATTTATACCAGGAAAAATAGTTTCCAATAAGTACGGTCCGCATTTTTATTTTGATTGTGTCGTTGCCCTTTGAAATAGAGGCGACGATCCTATTAGAAGATCTATGATTTCGTGAAATACCAAACCCTACTTGCATTTTTCTTTGAGGTGCGTATATAAACTGTGTATATTCATTATAATTGGAATTATTGTGTATAAATGACACTGCAATTCTTGAGATTACGAGGTGGATTTGTTTGTTTTGACAACGATTTATGTAATTCTTACACGCAGCCATGCTCGTGAGAGTGAGTGGAATCTCAATATTGAAAATGGCATGAACGAATTTAAAGGAAATAATAGTTTGCAGGGAAGGGAGCCAAAACAAATTAGTGAATTTGGGAGCGTGTCTTATCATAGGTCAATTAACAGGGTTTCATGTTCATGATAATTGAGAAGGGACAAGTCTTCCTATATGTTTTTTGGAAGGCTCTCCCTTTTCTTAATGATTTTATGTCTGTGAGTTGTTTAGTTTCTTATATTTTTCAGCCTCTACCCTGGTTTGATCTGAAGTTTGTTGTAAAAACGTGCACAAGATGATGAAATTTGTTGAAAATTTGTGCACAAGATCATGAAATTTGTTGAAAATTTGTGATAAGATCACTTCTCTCTCCCTTCTCTTGTTTGTGGGATGTTGGTTCAACAACGAAGTTGTTAAAACCCCAATTGTCTTGATGAGTGTTTATGAACTAGTGGTCGCTATGAGAGGAGCAAGATTACGTCGTGATCGAGATAGTTAGGGTTGGGAATGCAAGGGTAGGTACTTATTTGGGGTTTTCTACATTTGATATTAATTTATGTTGTTTATTGGATTTAAAATAGTGTAGGTGAATTACTGAAGTAAAAAAATTGTAAGAAAGTGGTTTTGTTTTAGGCAGAGTAATTAAGACATGGTGGTGATCAAGAAAGTTTTTCCCTATTTTCTTATAAAGCATGAAGTAGACACAAGAAATCTATCCCAAACAAAGGTAATTAAATACAGAATGATTGTTAAGAAATGGAATTCTGTATTATATTTTTTTTAAAAGAAGGAAATGATTCTGCTATTAAAGCTGGAAGAGCAGAACCATGAAATACAAAATTGAAGCATGTTTTAAAGTATATGCAACGTCATCGTTGTCTAATTTTTGGTAGGCATCCTTGTTTCAAAATGTGTGGGTTTATAAAATTCTATGTAGAATTGTTCCCTAAGGATGTGGATAGTGTCTTCGCTGGCAATGGTTGTTTGTTGTAGTGCAGTATGTGCTTGTTCTAAATTTTGTTGTGTATGCGCATTATGCAGATATTGCATTGTCGTCTATAGTTTTGCCTTTCGTGCATTGTTCTTGTACACATTCAGATAGTAGTTGTTGTATGTCGGTGCAATCAGTTCCAATTCAGATTGTTATGGCGTCAAATGTGGTTGTCATCTTTCGAGTGCTTGCAAGGGGGTGTATGAACAATGTATTAAAACAACCGTAACTAATAGAAGAAAGGTTTGAAACATGTAGAATTGGAAAATGTTTTTAAAATTTAAAACACATAATTAAACAACATAAATATGGGAATGTTTAATTAGTTGCGAATCAAAGAAGGGTAGAAACAACTGAAACAATGTGCCTTAAAAATGGCATCAACTATAATGGTTTTACATAACTTCTTACCATTTAGATTTAGTAGATTCGTAGATGTTGATCTTATTAACATGTAAATATTTTCTGTTTGTTACCTTATAAATAGAATACCCGATTCAAATTTTTAAACTCTATATGTAGTAATAATATTTACTTTCTAAGAAAAACAAGCGATAGATTCAGTCAGTTTTGAACAGGTTTTTTCAACGTAAGATTGGGTCTAAGGGAAAATAATCTAAGTCGACATGCATGAAAAAATATAGCTATGCAAATATTAAGAACAAGTAATCAAATATTCTCTAAAGGAGTTTGTGGGTCCATGTTTGCAACACCCACATCATGTACAACAATGTATTGGATGAATGTTGATGTATCCATGTAGTGAAAGATCTGCTTCCCATTCACTCAAAATCGGCTTATCATGTTACTCAAAGATAAGCGAACAAAACATGTGTTATAAATATGAGGAAACAATTTCATTAATGTAAGGTGTATGCTAGAAATTGATCAATGAAATGATTTAATAATAAAGTCATATGCCTTTTGAGTATCATAAAATTTGATGTAACAAAGGTTTTAGAGTTTTTTTGAATATCAAACATACTCACCCAACAACCTCGTGTCCAAGGGTACAGGGAAAAGGCTTTGTGGATTCTGCGCAGCCAAAGCACAAATTTTTTTGAATCATCACTTGTGGAAGAAAGTGTAAGGAAATGATCACTCAAAATTAACACACTTATAATTAATTAATACCATAGTCACTCTAGATTAAAAGACAATACAAATGGATTCAATATTTTTGGTACATAATTTCATATATGAGTTCCAACCCCAATTTTGATTGCAATATTTGAGAGTTTACGCCACAGGTGACCACATTCTTTAAAATATGTATATAGTAGTAAATCAATCAAACAAGTTTTTTTATAAAGTTGATTTGATGGTCAAATTGGTGATTAAATAACTATAATATTTCATTATTGTTTTTTTTTAATTTTAAAGAAAGAATCATATAAGGAACATCAGTGTGGTAGAGTGGAACATGCTTGATCTTTATGCAAACCTCTCCAGCTTGAGGTGCAATTTTACCTAAATACCACATTGATGAGTAACAATCAAGCAATGCTCTACTCGGTTATGAGTGGATTCTACCTTAAATGACATACTTATTGAAACTAAATTTTACCCAAGTAAAAAAAATGAAAACACTTGGTGATTACCCATTAATTATGCCAATGCTTTCAAGTCTATTAATTAAATGTATGAGAAAGGAGAACATAACAATAACAGTACAAAACAAGACTATAACCCTGCAGAACATTCTAAATGCCATTAAAAGTATATGTCAAAATTTGTCATATTACATCAAATTTTAAAAAGCTTTCCATGGGTGGTGAAGGTTCACAAACTGGTGGTGGGACTTGGCTCCGCTGAGGATGAGGACCTAGCTCCTCTAGGTATTCTTAACAAATGTCTTGAAATTTTCCAAAATTAGTTGCTTCATATGTGCAAATAAACATAAATGCAAATGCAAATCCATTGGAAAGATTAAATATGCACACTACAAAATGGGAATATAGCCCATATGGAGAACATAAGTCTGTTTTTTTCTAAGGGTATTCTTATTTTTTTGTGAAAGTTTAGTTTAGTAGTAGGATTTCATATTATGCTAATCTGTTTGGTTTTTTAAAAACGTAACAATTTAGCTATGTTTGGGGATTATAATATAGATAATAGGGGTAGGAAAGGTTTTTTTTGTAAGAAATATCTAGTAAGTAATACGATTATATCGTAATCTATTCAAGTAATGTTGTTACTTGAAGATTTCAATATGTACATGTGTTGTGGGAGTAACATAAGTTTAATATCGTAAGGTTATTTGCTTTTCCAACTTCGATGTTTTTTCCAGTAGAGTACGCCTATGAGCCTTTTAGGAGATACGTAGTGAATGCCTTCTCTATTAGTTTTTGAATCATGTCGGTGTAAGCTTTTTCTTTCATTTTCTTTTGTGCAGTTTCCACAGCAACAATTGTTTGTTGCAAGATTTGTTGTGCTTCTCCGATTCTTTTGTGTTGAGTACATACTTACTATGGTAGCTTCAGCCACTAGTAAGGGTGTTCGGTAGTGATTATCTACGTACTCGCATAGCAGTTGCTCCAGATAACTTACATTAGTGTTGCTCCGGGCATCTAAAGTGTAGAAGTTATCCGCCATTACAAAGTGTCCTACATAGGGAATTCAAAGCTTAGATATTAGGATAAAGTACAAGATATGTACATTAAAATAGTTGTTAATAACAAATTATGGTGAATTCACGATGAATTTCATAGTAAATTTAGAATTAGTACAATAAGTAGAAAAAGAACAATATGTGTGTCCCAATGGTAGGTGGTAAAGGAAGTTGTTACATAAAGCATTTTAGAAAGATAATCATAGTGGATGTTAAGTTTAAATGGGGTATTGTACCAACGTGAGCGAGTTGTTTTTGTCCTTCATATAGTCTATGAAGTGGGCGCTTTGGTAGAGTGGCTGCGTACACAATGAATGATGGGTTTGTTAGATGGTTAAGGTATGTGTATATACAATGGTTGTGCATACAGGTGTAGGGTGTGAGGTAAGTGATTACTTATGTTGTGGTAAAAGGTGACTCATGTTGTAATTGTGCTTCACGCATGTAGTCGGATTGAAACATGTTTTTTTCTTGTAGGTGCTTATAACGAGTAAAGGTAAATGTTGGGCCCATATAGGTGGGGAAGTTGACTACCACATATAAGGGCATGATTGGTGGGGCTCTACCTTGTTCATACAACATAGTAACAATATGGCCTTGGACACCATTAACAAGGCCAATTTTCACCTAAAGATTTGTAGTCAACATTGCTTGTTCACCTTCGCAGAGTAGGAGGGTGGTCTCTAACTGTCTGTTGGTGCTTTTCCCTGGTTTGGCTTGTCATGTTTTCTTAGCTTTAGCTATTGCGATTGACGTGTTAAGGGTTCTCATCCTGTGTTTGTTATGTAATGTAACTAAGACGTTTGTAGCGCAAAGGTGAGTTGTCATTTGGAAGACTACTTGTTTTTCAAAGTTGATGTATCTAGGGGTCTGCAACATTAGAAGGTTTCAGGTCTTGTTCTCAGTAGAAATTATGTTTCGATATTAAGCGGTAGTCTTCTGGAAGGTGTGGTGGGCAAGGTCGATGCCTTGTTGGTGGAAGTTAGTAGTAAGCGTGACTATATTTCTGAAAAGTGTCCATAATATGTGGTCGTAGGTTCTAGGAATGTACAAGGGAGTATCTTTAATTGGAGGTAGCTGAGCTAGGTCGCCAACTAGAATAACGGAACGACCTCCAAATAGTCTGCATTTACAGGTGGGGAATGCTTCTTGAAGGCGTGTATTTATGTTTACAAGCGGTTTGGGCCCGATGAAACTCATCTCATCGATGAGTATGTATTCCTCATCTTTCATGGCCTATTGAAATGTAGCGAGGGTTTGACCTCGGCCGGGGTAACTTCAAATATTGGTATGTGTAGCCCGGTATGTATAGTGGTGCTTTGGAGATGTTGAATGTTGCAAGTCCTATTGGGGCTAAAAGGAGTAATAAATTGGTGTGGAAGTTGGTGGGTGGGTGGAGTGCCCTTGAAATTTCTTGTATCAAATGTGATTTACCAGTGCCAAATGTTCCTTGAATTACCATGTATAACGGTGAAATGTGTGGTGCTGCATTTGCATGGGCTATGATCCTCTATAATGCATCTTGTTGCTTTTTTTGGTAAGTTAAAACTATCTCAGTAGTGGGTGGAAAGATTGGTGCAATAATTTCGGTGGTCGCATGTGCGTTCTTTACGAAAGCCACCCCTATTTCATGTAGTCGGTTTCCAACAGGTAATTTGTGGCCAACAGTTGTGAGCCAGGTCAAAATTGCGCTTCCCAAGCACGTTGAGTTCATTGATGCCTACAATACCTTTAGGGTGTAAGCCGGAGAACACTTCCCACTCATCCATTTGGCCTATGGTGGTTTCATCAAGGCTACTATCAGAGCTAGTGGTTGGGCTATTAACTAGTTGGTGAGGGGTATGACGTTGTAAGTGCTATGCCTAATAGATTAGAGAGAATGTTTCCCATTTAACCCTGAGTGTTTACGAGCATGTGCCAATATCGATGAAATGTTACGAAAAGGCTTTTACAACAATAGCTCCGTGAAGCGAAAAGTGTCGATATACGGGTGAGCTAATAATGGGATGGTCAAAATCTAGGGAAACACTCTAATAATATCCTAGTTTGTTCGTTCCTTCCATGGTTGGAGTTTTCTACGCTTATCATAGCCCCACTACCGAGCAGTATCTATTAATTTGTGTGTGTCCAAGGCAAGGGGCTAGGCTATGTAGGTGTCTATAAATGTTGTTACACAATCTTAGCCAAGATGCGGGTGCACATGAAATTTTCATTTAGATAGTTTTTCCTACGGATAGTGTCATGAAAGCTCGACTACATACGGTTAGTGGTAATTTCAATAACATGTGACAGGTTTCTTGTGCACCAATATCTCGGTCAACAATAGTTTTAGAAAGAATCTTATTGTATGTTGTACTAATGGATTTTTCGGTGTTGTTTTTGGCTGTGATTTTGACAAGCATATGGTGGCATGTTTTTGACTTGTGCTAGGATTTGGATACATATTTTTCTATGTATTTCAATACAACATGGCATGAAACTACGAGTGGCCATCGATGTTTGGATGCACGCCAAGTTGTTGGCATATCTTTGTTGTGGATATTTAATCTTTCATCATTACGAGCTGGAGTATAAACTGCATGTCCTTGTGCATCTAGGCACAGGGTGGATACTGGTTGGATTGGCCATGGAAATTTTTACCTACATTGTAATTGGTTCACTTTCCTCCGCAAACATGTAGCGGTTGTACATTTGGTGTGTCGTTGAACCCAATTAACCAAAGATGTGTAGTCAATGTGTGTAGGCGCAACTAGTATTTCTTATGAAAGCAACAAACATGGATCATCGTTGTTATATAGGGCATGCATGAAGTATTTAGGAAATCTTTAAGGGGGTTCCAAGCCGTGACCTGATTGTCGAAGAATTATTTTTTTACTTGTATGGCACGGGGTCTTCTCAGTTTAATGTGTCCATATTGGGAGTATCAGTGAGCCATATGAAACCATGAATATGTGCGAAACTCTATGTTGCCATTCAAACCTGATATAGTAAATGTTAATATGAAACATGCTTTGGGAAAAATAGGTGTAGTTGTTTGGCTCTTAGGTTTAAAAGGTACATAGGGTTACTTGTACTAGTAGTCTTTTGTGTGTAGGTGTTTTCCAAGATTTCTTCACGGCTGTATTGCAAACCTCATTGCCATGTATGTTGATGTCAAGTGTGGATATGTAATGATGTTATGGTTTCTCCATTTTTACACAAGCATAAGGGGTGGGGGGGTTTGAAAGGAATGATAACCGGTCGTACCAAGCGAGAACACAGATGCTTGTCAAACACCACGATCAATAAGATGAAAGCAATTACCAGAATAACTTTACATAAAACCTTTGCAAATAAATGAGAAACAATATCATATATTATTATGGAACTCAATGCAATACATTGAGAATGGGCCTTGCTTAAATAGGCAAGGAATAACAATCTAAGAACTAGTCAAGGTCGTAGATCAAGCCATAAATCAAGGAAATAACTAGTAATCAAAGAACTAGTCAAGACCATAGATTTAGGAGAGAACTAGACATCAAGGATCTATTCAATACCATAGATCAAGGAAAGAACTAGTCAATACCATAGATCAAGGAAAGAACTATACCTAACAACTAGATAATATCTCCTAATATCTAAATAAGATAAAAGAAATATCCACACACATAGGTGGGTGAGGATAAGTACAATAAAGGTAAATAAAGTACCTAGGTGAACATGAGCTAAGGCAAATACCTACTCTAACAGAGGCAAGGGCTTGGCATGAGGTGATGCAGGTCTGGCCATTTAGTATCGGTAACATTGAGGGTGAAAAATAAGGATGGTGTCCCCAGTTGGTAAATCATGTCGATATTTTCATTCTTACATTGTGTCCAAAAAGACCGGGTACCTCTAAGGTGGGAGGCAAACCACATGAGGTGTTTGGCTATTTTTTCATCTAGCAAGTGGTCTAATTGGGTGTGAAGGTGTTGCACTTTGTTGTAGGTGTGGTGTCTTCGATATTTTGTTTTGTAAAAACAACAGAGGTGGTATGGCTTCTGTGGCGCATCATAAGGTTAAGTAAAAGTAACGGAACCGAGAATGGCTTCCAAATCGATTGTCGCAGTAGCGTAGTAGGTGAAGATCATATTCATGCATCTCAATCTCTGGGGCGCACTTGGCAAAATGTAGTTGCTCGATGGGAATAGAGTTGGGAAAGCCATAGAAAATAAGCCCTCTGTTGACTATTCATTGATGGGAGTAGAACTTATTTAGGGCCAATCAATTGGTGGGGGATTAGTTAGTGGAGTGGCTAATGTGTAGGCTCTAATTTTGGCAACCTTTGTATGCCTAGGGGAGGCTTGCAACAAATGAGGTTGCAAGTGTTGGGTCCGTTGATATGGGGTCAACATTATGTGGGTCTGTTGAAGAGGGCATTGGCAAAATGCTCTTTGGTCAAGTATATGGGGTAGGTTGTCAAAGATATTAGTTGATGGTATGGGTAAACTTGCAAGGGTGGCTTCATCTATTATGACATCCTTATAATATGGATCATGTAGGATTTTGTAGGAAAGTGCATTTTGAACATGGCCCTGCTTACAAAAACATTCATAAGATTTCCCTTCTACGCTATTTTTTTTAGGATTAGAATGTCTAGGTTTTGTGGGTGTCGACACTAAAATTTTCCTCCATAATTTCTATTTCATTAATGTATGTATTAGGAATAGGATTTTGTTAAGTATAATTATTAGCAGTCGATAGAAGATAACAACCTTGTAAGTACGGTGCCACCAATAATGTGGAGTACGGTAACAGTCAAAGTATAATAGGAATGTTGTAAAAAGTAAATATTTGTCGTAAGTGGTCCAGTAATGTTAAAATGTCAAAGTTTGGGTAATTAGAGAAGTAGGGTCTACGTGATTAGGAATTAGAAATATTATATTGGTAATAAGGACAAGGAGTGAGGTCATAAATATTTTGTGTATTTTATTTGTAAAAAGTCTAAAAATGTGGAACCCATGTAAAATGATAAGGTTTATCTTATCTTAGAAGATAAGCTTACATGTACAGATAAGAGTTAAGGTATGGAATATGATTCGTCAGAGTGGATTTCTTATCCTATCTTAGAGATAAGATGGATAAGCCTGGAAGTTCTATAAATAGAGAGGCCACCCCCTCATTTAGCATAGAAGGAAGTGTGTGAAGGAAGCCATCGGTTTAAAGGTGTGTTGAAGAAGCCATTAAGAGGTGTAATTGTAAAGTTTCTCCCATAGTCTTGGTGAAAGGCAAGTGAAGTCAATAACACTTGAAGTACCTCATGGGTGAGATTATATAGCTTTCATGTTAATATTATAATTTATTTTGATATTTCAGATTTGTCATCATTCTGTCTTATCATAGTCGATGGTATTCTTGTGTTATGTTGTTGTTTTGTTTCCAGTTACATCCACCAAACTAAAGGTTGTGCATTAGTAAATAATCATAGCAAGGAGTTCCCTTATGAAGAATTATCATAGTCTGGGATTGGTGATGACATTTTGGTTCCGTTCTTTGGGACCATTCCTCGTTAGTGGATTTTACGGAGAGATATTCCCACTTAGTCAAAAATCAATTGGAGGGTGACCTTGTTTTTACGTATAGTAGTAGTTACCATGGTAAAGTCATTTTTACCGTGAATAGTAGTTACCATGATAAAGTCATTTTTCTTTGTGAATAGTATTTATCACAGTAAAGTCACTTTTTACCGTGAATAGTATTTACCACAGTAACTTCACTTTTTACCGTGAATAGTGTTTACCACAGTAAAGTCAGTTTTTACCATAGTAAGTCAAGTTTTACCATAGTTTACCGTGGTCATTTCTATTTTACTGTAGAAAGGTGTAAAGTCACTTTCTAGTATAGTGATTCCAATTATTTGTGCACATAAGTCTTGTTGATTGTACTTGTGGGTTGGTATTTCACGGTGGTTACTTTTGAAAATGGGAAAGATTCTTGTTTTTTCAGCTCAATCTAATGAAGATGCTTCTTCTTTCATTCAAGAGTTTAAACGATCTTGTATTTGTAATGGCCTTATAAGAAGGGAACAATGGACTGAATTTTTTCCTACCTTTTTGGATGGTTCAACACTTAGGTGGTTTGAAACACTAGGTGATAATGTGAAAAATTCATGGGATTTATTAACTGAAAGTTTTCTTGAAGAATTTGGTGAACAACAGAAATATGCAGATCTCATGATCGAGATCACAAAGCTATCCCAAGGAGAGAAGGAGAAGATAAGGGATTATCATGCTCGTGTTCTAGAGCTAAGGAGGAAGCTCGATGCCCAGATCCGGAAGGAAGGACTAGCGGATGGGTTGATGAATGGCATGGATAATCTCCTCTGTAAGCACTTCATTCTTGGGATGAAGCCAGAGATCAGACAACGAGTGAAGTATGACCACCCAACTACCATTGAACAAGCAAAGGAGATTGCAAGAAGGCAAGAAGAAAGCATGGAAGAGGAGCCCAAAGAAATTGTTGCTAAAGTAGAGCCTACACCAGCACCTTTGGTCCTGAATCCACAACCACTCCCGGTGAGCACAAATATTTCTCCTAGTACATCTACTGAGTATGAAGATTTGCTCAAAAAGATGGGTCGATTAACTATTAATCTTCTTCAGGAAAGGAAGTTAGTTCTCGGGGACGAGATAGAGGTCCAAAAGAAATATTTCTCAAGAAGTTGTATGTTATGGTTGTTATAAAAGGGTCATTATAAGTATAATTGTCCGTGATAGAGATTCTACATCTAGTAAAGGAGATAATGATAAAGGAAAAGCACTGTGAATTCTTTTGATGTAGTAGATAAGAGCAGAAATAATGAAGTAGATGTGTTTGTAACAAAAAGAAAGAAAGAAAAAGATAATCAAGATGAAAATGATCCTAAGAAGATGAAAGAAGAAACTAGTAAGAAACATAGGATAAGAAAGTTGGTGTGCAGATTTTCTCGATTTCACGAGGCAAGGACCATACTCCATCTTGGAAGATCTGTCCAAAAGGCCTGCAAAATATTACATATGGTCAACTCTTGGCTATGTCTTCGAGAAGAGGCAGGGAGTTGCGAGGTGGACTCAATGCTCGAAGAAGGAGGTTGAGGTCCCTGTTTTGGAGGCGAGGCGCATCCCTATGCTCCACAAGTGAGGTATTATGTAATGGCATTTCAATTCATGATGTCTTAGTTGATGGAGGTGCTTTGCGATTAATGTAATGACCGAGTCTCAATGAATATGTTGGGTTTAAAAATTGATCGCCCTTCAACACTTATGTTAAGGTCATTAAATAAAGGAAAAACTAAACCAGAAGGTGTAGTTTCAAATGTGGCAATATTTGTTATGGGTGTTGTATGTGTGGTAGACTTTCAGGTGATGAAAAATGGTACTTGTGCGTGCTCCAATCCTGCTTGGGAAGACCATGGCTAAGGAGAGTTCATGCAAGAAACTACTTTGGAATGAAGGTTTCATGACACTTGGATGTGGTAGAGAGAGGGTGAAGATAAATGTGATCCCTCGACATCATAAGGCGTAACACAGTGGATTCAAGTGATGAAACCGATGATTGGACATCCTCTCGATTACTCTAGTACCAGTGAAGTGGACACTGAAGATGAAGAAAGCAAGGTGGATGTTTCAGTCATGGATATCCTTCCAGTCACACCAACTCATGACCCCATAAAATTATCTAAAGAAGAAGTTGATGATCGTCTCCAACAAATAAAGATTGGTGATCTTGTGATGAGTGAGAAGGAATCCTTCCTCCACTCTTTTGAAGGTACATACACCTATTCACTTTTGATTACAAGGAACTCCGTCAAGTAAGTTGGGTAGAACATTGTATTGAGCTGGTAGATGGTGCTAAGCCCATAAAGCAAATGCCATATAGAATGAATCCTAATTTTTCCAAGACTGTAAAAGAAGAAATAGATAAGTTGCTTGATGCAGGATTCATATTTGCTGTGGAGAATTCAGAATGGGTTTCTCCCATTGTGATCTCAATAAAAAAGAATGGGAAGCTACACATTTGTGTTGATTACAGAAGCTCAATAAGGCAACAAAGAAGGATCATTACCCTCTTCCATTTTCGATCGATCTTGGACAAAGTAGGCGGCCAGAGTGCTATAGTTTTGTTGATGGATATAGCGGCTCTGACCTAGTTCGTATAACGAGAAAAGATCACCAAGACCACGTTCACCACTCCTTGGGGAACGTTTGCTTATAGAGTTATGTCTTTTGGGTTGTGTAATGCTCCAGCAACATTCCAGCATTTGATGAATAGCGTGTTTGAACCCTACATTGGGACCTTCATCGAGTATTTCGGATGATTTTTGCATCTATGGGAGCAAGTTGAACCACCGCACCAAATGGAGACTCGCATTTCAAAGGTTAGATGAAGCACAAGCCTCACTAAACCCTACAAAGTGTGTCTTTGGATGTTCTAAAGGCGTTTTGTTAGGGCATGTTGTATCCAGAGATGGTATTGGTACTGATCCTGATAAAGTTTCAAAAATCAAAGATTTACCATTTCCTCTTAATAGAAGTAAGTTGAGATCATTTTTAGGCCATGTGGGTTACTATAGAAGGTTCATCAAGAATTTCTCAAAGATTACACAGCCACTAACCCAGTTCTTGAAGAAGGATGTTACTTATGAACCAGGAAATAAGGTGCATGAAGCTTTTGGACAATTGAAGGAAGCCCTGGTGTCTTCACCTATTTTGAAGAATCCAGATTGGAGCAAGCCATTCATTGTGTACACCGATGCCTCGAGATGCAAAGCACTACGAAGTACTTTGAGCCAAAAGGATGAAAATGGGAATGAACATCCAATTTACTTTGAGAGTAGACAAATGAGCAGTCTTGAGGTAAATTATACTCAGTAATCAAAAAGAGGCTCGCTATCATTTTTATAGAAGAAGTTTAGAAATTACTTGCTAGGGCAAAAATTTATAGTTATGTAATGATCATCGGGCTCTAAAATATATTGTAAATAAGCCTAACCCATCGGGGAGGATAGCAAGATGGATAATTTTGCTACAAGAATTTGAATTTGACATTATAGATAGGCCAGAAAGAAGCATGTCAATGCGGATGCACTCTCTCGAGCCTATGATGGTTTAGGATCATCTTGTGATGATGATGATTTCCCTGATGCATCATTGTTATCCCTTGACACAATCCCTAGTGAATACATAGATATTTGGAATTATCTGAATGAATTCAAGTTTCCTAATGGTGCCAATGCAAAGACTAAGAGAAAGATTACTCAAGCCCGATCGTCCATATTTTATTCTCGCATGGAGTATTATTTCGAATAGGACCCGATGGACAAGATCTGAGCGCGCAATTGGACGTGATCAAGGGAAGGAATCTGCTAGAAGAATTCCACAATGGTACATGTGGAGGGCACTTCTCTCCGACAACTTACAACAAGAAGGATCTTGGATGCGGGTTATCACCGCCCACTCTTTTTAAAGATTGTTATAATTATTGTAAGACATGTGATATTTGTCAAACACATGGTAATCGTAAGACTTCATCACTCCATTATGTCCTATTCTTCCCTTGGTCCCTTTGAAAAGTGGGGAATAGACATCAGAGGTCCACTTCCAACTACATCACGCCAAAATAAGTATATTGTAGTTGCCCACAGTTACTTAACCAAGTGGGTTGAAGCTAGGCCATTGAAAACAACTTCCATGGATGCAAAGTGGCAAGGTTCATGTATGAACGCATTGTCACAAGATTTGGTTGCCCATTAGAAATTGTAACAGATCAAGGAAGCCACTTCATTAATGAGGTGGTAGAAGCCCTAGTCAATAAGTTTTCTATTAAGCACGGAATGCAACAACATACAAGCCAAGCACAAATGGACAGTGGAATGAACAAATTTTGTGTTGTGTTAAATTCTAGCAAAAGATGCGACCTTGCAGTACATAAATGGGATAAAAGGATTCATGCGGCATTGTGGGCATATAAGGCAACATCAAAGTCAGCAACATGATACTCCTCATTTCGGTTGGCCTATGGCATTGATCCAGCTTCTTCCTATTGAGTTTGATATTCCCACTTTGTGAGAGTTATGAAAAATGAAAGGATGGATGAAAGTGATTCAAGAAAAGAAAGGTTGGTACATCTTCATTTCTTTGGAGGAAATGAGAGAAATAGCAAAGGATACAAGCCATAAGAAGAAAATGAAGCGTAAGGAATACTTTGATCAAAAGATCTGGTGGTCTCCATTTCATGTGAATGACTTGGTTCTAGTATATGATTCCAGGATACAAAAGAAGAAGACAAAAAATTTCTTCCAAAATGGATGGGGCCCTACAAAATAAAGAAATTGTGCATGAAAATGGTACGTCTGACTTGAAGGAATTGGATGGCACTCCCATTACGAAATGGGTCAACCACGACAAGTTGAAGATTTTCCAAGCACTGAAGAGTCTACTCGAGGACGAAGTAGAAGCTAGGAAGGGGAAGATGTCGACACTAAAATTTTCCACCATAATTTCTATTTCATTAATGTATGTATTAGGAATAGGATGTTGTTAAGTATAATTAGTAGTAGCGTCGATAGAAGATAACAATGCCATCGATGCATTGCCGCCAATAATGTGGAGTACGGTAATAATCAAAAGTACAAGATAGGAATGTTGTAAAAAGTAAATATTTGTCGTAAGTGGTCCGGTAATGTTAAAATGTCAAAGTTTGGGTAATTAGAGAAGTAGGGTCTACGTGATTAGGAATTAGAAATATTATATTGGTAATAAGGACAAGGAGTGAGGTCATAAATATTTTGTGTATTTTATTTGTAAAAAGTCTAAAAATGTGGAACCCATGTAAAATGATAAGGTTTATCTTATCTTAGAAGATAAGCTTACATGTACAGATAAGAGTTAAGGTATGGAATATGATTCGTCAGAGTGGATTTCTTATCCTATCTTAGAGATAAGATGGATAAGCCTGGAAGTTTTATAAATAGAGAGGCCACCCCCCTCATTTAGCATAGAAGGAAGTGTGCAAAGGAAGCCATCAGTTTAAAGGTGTGTTGAAGAAGCCATTAAGAGGTGTAATTGTAAAGTTTCTCCCATAGTCTTGGTGAAAGGCAAGTGAAGTCAATAACACTTGAAGTACCTCATGGGTGAGATTGTAACAGTTTCATGTTAATATTATAATTTATTTTGATATTTCAGATTTGTCGTCATTCTCGTCTTATCATAGTCGATGGTATTCTTGTGTTATGTTGTTGTTTTGTTTCCAGATTACATCCACCAAACTAAAGGTTGTGCATTAGTAAATAATCATAGCACGAGGAGTTCCCGGTGAAGAATTATCATAGTGCCGGATTGGTGATGACATGGGCGGTGGGGTAAGAATTAAAAAATGGAGCTAATGTCTTGGGGGAAGCTAATGGTGTGGCTGGTATACATGTATTGGCCTCCATGGGCATGGGTCACTTGCAGTAGTGGTGCTACTCTAGCAATAAGAATTTCTTCTACTTGGGTTAAATTTGCTAGCTCTACAGGTTGGGGTCCGGGATCCATATTATTCCAGGAGGAAAAGCGGTGCCCTTTTTTTTCATAGGAGCACCTGTGACAACTGACTCTACCAAGACCAAGTCTTGTTTGCATTCCTGGGTAGCATTCATTACGAGATGGAACAAGGTTCATTGGGAAGCAAGGATTCTAATCGGGCTCGGAATATGTGTTGAACATTGTGAAAATAAGGGAGAGTGGGATTTTTAGATAGGGGGCGATTGGGCTAGGGGAGTAAAGTTGATTTGTTGTCTATTGTGACAGTGTGTTGAGGGTGTATTTTCATACAATGTAAGTTTGGCGGCATTTTTCATTTATTATGTGTTTGTTCTAGTTGTAGGCCAGTCGTCGTTGAGTATTTATCATGTTCATCACTCTAACCGGATACCTGCAATGTCAAAATGCGGTAGTCAGATTGTAAACATATGCTTTACAACTTAAAGTTCTCGGGGACGTATATTCCGGTAGGTAACTTTTTTACATACAAAGACTTATACGTAAAAGCAAAGCACAAACTAAAGCCAAATAGCATTTTTTTGTCAAGGATTTTGTTAATCAGTGGTCGTTATTTCCTAGATGGTTGATACTATAAGAGCACCAAATGAAGAAACAGGGATCAAATATTGTTTGCACATTGATACATGTTCTAGGAACGCTAAGGTTGAATGTGTTTACCTCATTTTTTTAGTTTGTTGTGTTTAATATATTGTATCCTCGGCTATTGTTTATAGTTTTATTTTAGCTTTTACTTTTAGATATATTTTATAAATAAAACTTATTAATGCTTTTTAAAATATTTAGTTTTGTTGTTACTTAGATTTATTTTATAAAACATATAATTTGTTTTTAAATATTTGTAATTAAAACGTAATAAATACAACTCTATATTTAAAAGTTAGCATAGATATCTTAAATACGTCTATTTAAAAGACATCGAGAAATAACAATCTCAAGCTGCCTAACTATTTTTTGTACATATACTGTAAATACATTATAGTGAGGGGTATGGTAATTTAAAACAATAGGTGTTTTTGTGTACAAAAATGGTATCTTTATAAATATGTACATCATATTACAAGTGGTTCAAGTTTTTCGTAAAAAAGTATATACATTTGTAATTTATACAAGAGCTTTTTCTTTATTCGACGACTCTGAAATGTTGTTACCAACTCTGCATGATCTAAGTCTTGCTCGGCAAGAACGGCAATGCTCTGTATCATCCAAGATAATTGTTCTTTTCCTTTATAGGTAGACGGAGACACGAAGAAAATGAACTTGTATGTATGAAAGAGTACCTGCTTAATAATGTTCCATAAGTCATCTATACTCCTTGACTGCTCTTTAAGAGCATTAACAAATACACCAAGTAGCACTAATGCCACATCATCAAAAAATTTGCCCATATAGTCCCAATTTGGTCTTCTACCATCACGTGCAATGCATATCTATAATCACATATAGTTGTTGGCAAGTTACATTTGGTGCAATGCCAAGTAGAATTTGTAGTAGAACTCAGTTTTTTCCGACATTGTTTACCATTAACAACCCGGGAGTAAGCAGGATAACGATACTTGTCCATGTTGAGATGTATTATAGTAGCAACAATTATGATCTGATGGCTAGGGGTGAGGGTGGTACAAGCATGAATATCAATAATTTTTCTTTCCATCGATGCTTGTGTACTCAGTGGAGCTGAGCTAGTTGATGCTTTTGTTGTGGTTAACCAACTTTCGAGTGATTATGTTTCTGCTACTCTTTGGGTGGTGCTAGGAATAGTTGTGTAGTAGCCCCTGTAGTTAGTGTTTTCACCAAAGCTCGTAACGTTCATGTCGTCACCAAGGGCATCAATTACATTGAAAACAAAGACTTGTCCTTCCCCTTTTGCATTGGTATACTCATGAATCGTGCCTTTACGAATCACTCTCGCTTCCAGTATCCATGCCATATGATATGGATGTAATTTGTTAATTGTGGTTGGCTTTTCTAAACGATTGTCAATGGAGGACTGTTTTCCATTCTTTGCCATTCTACTATCAAATTTAGGTGAACATTGCAAGAAGTGTGTAGATGTAAGCAATGTACACAACTATTGTCAAATTAACTTATAGCCGCATTAGTAGGTTAAATGGAAAATAACTCAATTTAATACAACCAATAGATGTTTTGGTAGTTTCCTATTTTCTAAACTTTTAATTAAAATTTAGAGCCAATTAAATTGTACACCTAATTTTATTATTGCTTAATTTTGCTCTGTCTCTAAGTTATTCTTAGGAAGAAGGCAAAAGACTATTTTTTTACTATATAAATGAATGATTGGTCCTTGACCAATGGATGTTGTAAACTACTTGGGTAATATCTATATACAATGCAACTATGCGTATATACCTATGTATTTTAAACTGAATATGAAAAAGTTAATCCATCCCCATTGGCTGATGTTCTTAGTTACTCGAGTAAGTTAAGGAAACACAAAGTGATTAAGCTGGTTTTATGGCATCTTAGCAGCCAAATATATTAGAAATTAGAAAATTAAAACTACCACTTGCTGTTACGATGGCTCGTAAATTTGGCAGTAAAAGAGTAAGCATAGGGTTTCCTTAAATTCATCCTAGATTGGAAATAAGGGTTTCATTATGTAAATTCAGTTTACAATGAAGAGGAGATGAATAAAAAAAAATTAGGACAAAAGAAAAACCAACACAAAAAAAATGAGGCTAATAAGAAGGAATTCCATCCAAGTTCGAGATGGAGAAAAACTATTTAAATATAAACGCAAGAGCTAGCTTCTCACTGTGGTAAGACAGAAAGTGTTCCTTTTGTTGTTCCTCCACATCAAGGAGCACAAAGTTTGTATCTGGCACATACCCTGATTCCTTCATATGACCACTCAATTTCTCGAGCAATGCATAGATCTCTTCTGTCAATCGGTGCGTTCTATGATTTGAAAGAAATTCATGCACCTTACTCTTATCCCGAATCCAACTACATCCTGGCTCTTTTTTCATACCTATATCCTTCATTACATTTCTCACTTTTGCTACATCATCCCACCTGCCACTTCCAACATAGATGTTTGACAACAACACATGAGTTCTAGAGTCTCATGGATCTAACTCAAAAAGCTGCTCTGCTACTCGTTTTGCTAACTCCATATTGCCATGAAATCTGGAAGCACCGAGCAAGGCTCCCCACATGGAAGGAGTAGGTTCTAATGGAATTCCTTTCATAAACTCCAAAGCCTCCCGACGGCCTAGTCGACAAATAAGGTCAATTATGCATGCATAGTGTTACTCGCTTACGGTATCAACACTTCACAAAATTACAAAATATATCTTATGTCTCTATTGTCATGCCCTAGAGGAGGCCGTTCCTTGTTGGCCCCAAAAAAGTTGTAGCCTACAAGTGCTAATACAAAATCCTCATGTTAATCCTAAGTTGTTTGTACTTTTCCACTCCTATTCACCTACTCTTCTTATCTGGGGACATTTATAGACTTATTTATTGCATCCTCTTCAGCTTCATGTAAGACCCTCTTAATTTTTTTATATAGAGAGGTTGTAAAGAAGTATGTTATGGAGATGAGAGAAATGCTTTGGGAAACATAGTTACGTGTTTCTCATAAATTACTATCTTTGTTGCCAAATCCAGAGCTTACCTTTGGCTTACCACTGCATGCAGACCCAGATGACATCACTATCCTAATGCGAGGAGATGCGAGCAAACTTGTAAGTGCTCAAGAATGATAAATGGGTTGTAGTAGAACCTGTACCCAATGCATTTATGGTGAATTTGGTAGATCAACTGCAGGCCTTTTCTAAATAAAATACGTTCAAATATTCCATTTGTAAAACGTTTTCAGAGGATTTATTACTCTGTTCTTTTTGTGGATTTTGATTAGGTTGTGAGCAATGAGATATTCAAGAGTGCGAGCACTGGGCTGTAACTAATATGTCAAGTGAACAAATGTCTATTCCTACCTTCTATGGGCCTTCAATGGATGCCTTCATTGTTTCTGTAGAATCCATAGTGGATGAGGACCATCTTGCTTTGTACACATGATATATAGGCTTGAAGAATAGATCAGAGAAGACATGGGAATTTCCAGATATATATTTGAGCTTTTCAATCTGAAAAATCATTTAATATTTAGAATTTATAAGTAATAGTTTTTTCATGCAATTATGAGATCAACTTCACTGCCTTGGAAGACAACCCGATATATATTTGAGGTTTTCAATCCGGAAAGTCATTAAAATGTCTAGAATTTATAAGTAGTAGTTTTACCATGCAATTCCGAGATCTAGTTTCACTGCCCAGGAATTGACAAGACTTGCAGGAGGAGTAGTAAGTCTTAAATTGTTAATAAAGGGGAAAAATTAAGCTTATGAATTTATGTTAGTCGTGATGATCCATGCGAAACTGGTGTAAATGATGACTGCATCATGACATAGCCAACATATCCATGCAAAGCAACAAAACTGATTTTTATTCCAATTAAACACCTAACATTTGTCTACACAATTGATTTATTTGTACACAACTATATCATTATGAGAAGCACCCTTTCTTTCTTCCTGATCTATAATAGCCAGACTTGGACTCAATTGAGATTTGGCAATACTGACTGGCAAGCCAACGTGCACTTGGCAAAAACACCTTAAAATGACACAACTACTCTGAATGAGGGATTTTGTTGTATGTTTTTATTCTTATTTGGAAGTTTTAGTACTTGCACTCGCTTTAACACCAACAGAGAGCAATGAGTGGAAACTTCTTGTGAATGGATTTAATGGCATGGCCTCCTCCAAAAGAATGGCCCAATGAATCACTTTTCAATTAATATCCCTAAGAGTTACCCCGCTCACCTATTTGTGAAAACCATTCCAACGCAGAAACTTGTAACATAGAGGAATGTAACCCATCTGGAAGACATGGCTTTCGAATGCATTTCTCCAGCTCTGGCCATTCTCAACAGACTTCCACCAAAAATATAATTTTGTAGTCTATTCGATACAATTCATGATTCAACAACCTGTCCTACAAAGTCGACTGCGATGAATACAAAATTGTAGGCACTTTCGCATGCCAATCTGCCATCGATCAGCACATTAATCGAGGGCTCTATTATACTCATCGGATATCAATAAAAAACCACTATTTGGCTGGATCTCTGATCAACCCACTTCATTTATGTGCTCATATTACTATGGCCAAAATCGCTCCTTCCCAACTACCGGTTAAAAGCCTAACCATCCTCTTCACCGTCCTTTATAGGACTCCTAGTTTGGTACCACGTCGTAATGCCCACCATCCCTTATGGAACTGCTAACTCAATTTAATAAAGTTTGCAGGAAGGCAATAGTGATTATCTTTAACAACAGTCGGCCTCAAAAGCACAACATGCCACATAAATAAAGTAAAGGAATTTCATTCATTGGAGGGGGAAATGGCATTAGCATACTATTCGATACAATGAAAAAAGTACAAAACTTGACATACACAAACCCTAAAGTGGGTACGGAAAAAATTAGAAATTTAAAATCAAAAATTGAAATTGACCCAGATGGCATATATGCCCACAAATCAAAACCCAAAATCTGATCTACGATAAGAACCTATAGCATAAATTTTATAGAAAGGAAATCCGGTTTTGTCAAACTCTAAAACTTCGTAACTCTGGCATGTTAGCTTCCCCTAAAATCTATAAATCGTAGCCTAAAATCTCTTTAACAATAAAACATTATTAATGTACAAATCTAATAGCCTAAAATCCTATAGTTTCAAACACAAACAACGTCTAAATACCAGATGTAGTTCTAAACAAATATCTGCAGAGGGCACTTACAAAAAGGCATTGCATAGGAAGCTTCCAACAAAGAGCGAAGAGGTGGACAACGGAGAGATAAATCCAATGAAAGAATAAACCAAAAGAAAAAAACCCACAGTAAGCTATAAAAACTGATGTCGACTATAGGAACCGCTAACACAGTGCATGACACACATTGTAGGTAGTCACATATCACCAACAAAGGAGGGGCCACACACCTTGAACCGATGAAAGACACATGAAATATAGGCAAGTGAAGCGGGAGGGTAGGGGAAGGCCGGAGATGCGATGAAAAACACACGAACCTCCACACCGTCATCGTAGAGACCCAACTCCATAGTAGCCACACCTCCAAGTAATAATCATTTGTTCCAATTTTTATATCCTTGCTTTCATCCATGGGAGAAAGACATTTCTTCCCTCTTGATTAGAGGATATTTTTCCCTATTGTTTGCTAAGAAATTAAAAACTTTATAGAGAGATTTTTATCATTGTTGTGTAGTATTTTGATTATGAAGAAAAATATTGCCACTTGCTTTTTACTTGTTTCTCAATATACAAGTACTTCCACAACATATTGGTTTCTTAATAGAGTTCGAGCACATAATTTCAAACTTTTTGTCTAATCAAATGCTAATATTTAGAAAATTGTTAAGTTTAATATTTACACGGAGTCAGACGAGATGATGGACGGAGAGTAAATAGTCAAACATGCGATGAAGTCCGGATTGTCGGACGTTGTTCATGTGGCTATTATGGATGTGCCCTTACTACTATTTTTGTTTTTCGTGGTAAATCGGATGGTCCTCTTTGGTGGAAGTTGTTCATGTGGCTATTAGGGATGTGCTCTTACTACTATTTTTGTTTTTCATCGTAAATCCGATGGTCATCTTTTCATATCTTCAATGCATCAACTAAATATATGATCTCAACCATTAAAATCACAACAATTGCTCTAAATAATAACAATTTTCCAAAAAAATCAAACTAATCACAATAAGTCATGTGGACATGAGTACTTCGTCCCAAAGAATTATTTGTTCACACCCCTCTCCCACATTGGTCATCTAATGTGTCATGTTATCTTAGTAAAAGGGTTTGTCAAATCCTCCAAGAGAGAAGTCATATCTATGTCATCAATGAAAACCTTCCCATGACATCGAAAATTTCGATATCGGCATTGCATTCTATGCCTAGTAAAAGATCTTATAGGTAGCCAATTTGGCATGGGGAGCCATCCTTGTGGCATGTCCATTGGAAAACCCAGAGAAACTCACATATCGCCACATGGGACCCAACAATAGTGAAGCAATGTGTGCATTGTGCCCCATGCCATCACTCGCTAATTTGTCCACAGTTTTATCAAGACTATCGTACCTTAGTTTGTAGCTTTTAAAGAAATAACAAGCTCTAATTATTTTCTTATCACATCATGAATAATTGAACATCACTCAACTTTCACACACACACTTCCATCTAGGGGGAATAGGTTTGAGTCCTTCATCACAAAAGCTTCTACTTTCGGGTCATATTTTAGTAGCGGTCAACAACATATGCTTGAGCTATTTTCGTAGATCAAAACCCTAGGAAGGTCTTGGCCTTTCCATCGTTCACTTGTACGCGGCCAAATTGCTATATCATTTCCATTGGCTTCTCTATCCACAACATTTTGTGGATTTGTTTGAGCCTCTGAGGTCTTGAAGTTTTCTTAATGACATCTCCAATTCATGTTGTTCCCCTCGTAAGAGTGTCATTTAAAGAATAATTATTGCAATCCTTTGTTTTGTTTTTTTGTTATTATTGCATAATGATGATAAAACACAACCTGTGAAGTGCATCTTGACCATTTTATTTCTCGCAAAATAATTATGTTCTTGTTCATCTCTATCACCTGCTTTTTCGATTTCCTCCACTTCCAAGTTTGCCGTAGAAGGGCCACCTTGAATGATCAAGGTTTCATAAAATTTTACGTCCACTCCTCTAAAATTATGTGTATATTATATTTTTCCCCAAGCAAATTATGCATGTTGTCTATTAATAGATAACACACTACATGTTTTGTATATTGAGTCTTTAGTAAACAACATACAACTTAAGAATTTGACACCATGCGAGAACAAAAACATGTGGCAATTGGCATATTGCTCTTCAAACTTATTAAATGAGTGGGAAATGACTTCCATCAAATGCATGGTCCATTAAGAGGTCCAAATTTTGTAGGTGCACAATTTCAAAACTTTTCCAACCTTTTTCTACAAAGAAATTTGCAATCTTTGAATAATAGTTCACTTGTCGAAATGAAATGAAATGGTCTTAATCACATCCACAAGGTCGAGGGTTTATGGGACCACTGCAAATTCCGACTGCTTAAAGATTTTGGGCTTAATGGTATTTTTTAGAATGTTTCCCCTCTTGTTGAATTGAGATAACATCTCCATTGACCCTTTTATTTCACTTTTCTCAAATAACTATATCATGGAATCAACTCTTAGAATTTTCTCATACATGTCGTTGATGTTCATGTACCTTCAACATTCAAGGATGAAATGCTCCTCTATTTCAACTGCCCTTGTATTGCATACAACACAAGTCCTCTCTTCAAAGAACTAAAACCCCTTGAAGGCCATGCATTATCGTCTTTTCAAGAGTCACTCAAACATATAGAATATGTTCTTATTGATGAAATGAGTTTCATCGGGCCAAAGTTGCTAAGCAAAATTGACATCAGGCTACGTAAAGCTTTCCCACACTCAAAAACATCTGAATTTGGGAGTAGATCAGTCATCCTCCTCGGTAACCTTGGCCAATTACCACCGTTTTGGATAGTCCTCTTTATGCAAGTAATTCCTATGGAGCCAACCTTTGGAAGGGATTCCATTCTTCCATTACATTGCAAACAATATTTCAGCAACAAGGAACAAACAATGCACAAGTTTAATTATGGAATTTACTGCTCCACATGCGAGATTCAACTACTCTCATTGAGGACTGGGAACTCCTAATGCCTCACACCGAATGACACCTAACTTAGTAGGAGCTCAACATTTTTAAGGACACACCACATTTGTTTGCAAAAACGATCTCGTGGACTCCCACAACCTTTAGATGGTGAAGGCATTGAACGTTCTAATCGCCCAATCCATTGTTGAAAGTAATAGGTGGGTTGGACCAGGAGATCCTAATGATGATCAGTTGGAACACAAAGTTTTGTTGTGCAAACAAAGAAAAATCATGCTTATTATAAATTTATGGCTTGATGCAAGCCTCGTAAATGGTGCTACAGAGAACAATCACTGACATTGTCTACGATGCATCAATGCCACCACCAGCATTACCTTTATTTATTTTTAAATTTGATAGATACAACAACCCATGTTGGGATCCCTCCAACCCATTACATATTCCCATACCCCCTGTTTCAAGAGGGAATCGAAGATAATTACCAATTAAAATGGACTGGGGATTAATTATCCACAAGTCCCAGGGACTTACTTTGCATAGAGCAATTGTCGACATTGAAACCATTGAAAGACATGGTCTGACATTCACAACTTTCTCCAGAGTTCCTTCACTTGCAAATCTGCACATTTCACCTCCTTTTTCATTCAAAAGGTACTAAAAAATGGTGCACGTAACAACACTTGGAGCAAGAAGAAAGGAGGAGTCAAGACTACTATCCCTCAACCCTTCGTAAATATTACCCTCTACTTTGATAGCACCTCCACTACTACTTTACTCAACACTTCTTATATCCAAAACGAAATTTTCATTCAAGGGGTATCAAATGTATTCATGTTTACTGAAAATAAACTTGCCCACAAAAGGCTACCGTTCATGATAACAATTCTGCAAATGTACAAAGGTCTTCATATATACACGTTTAGTTCAAATGTCATGATATAAGATTTGCAACGCATATGTATGAATTTGTAACAAATTTAAATGTACACATACAACCTTTCAATGTAATATTTCATCTATATTCCTACACTACCACTATCAATCACACGCCTTATCGAGTGTACAAAGACCAACCAAACAACCGATGAAATACTAACACAATTACCCCGAAATAAATACAAACCACACCAGCTACAAAAGTAATTAACTATCCAAAACAATATCAAATGTATTCATGTTTAGAGAATTTTTTTGGCAACAAATGACTACCACTCATGAAATAAAATCTGCACATGCACGAAAGCCTTCATGTATTCATGTTAATTTCAAATAAAATAGTCTGCAAAATGCTACCACTCGTGATATAAGATTTACAATGATTGTATATGTCGAATTCGTAACAAGTTTGAAATGAAGAGATGATACCTTTAAATGAAGTGGTTCATCTATATTTCTACTCTAACAAAATACCACTTTACAACATACATGTTCAATTTTTCCTTTTTATTATTGCTCGCTTCTTTATGTAAACCAACAACAACACATTTTTAATGTCTTCTTAATTATATCTGCATACAAATGCCTATAGTTTTAAAAACCTGAGAAAGAACCGTGCAATTTATAGTTGTTTCCATCCAAATCTTTGTACATTATATCACTTTTTGCATATTGAATTGTTTTAAGGGTTAGGCCTCATGTTTGTGCTTTTTAAATGAAGTGGTTCATCTATATTTCTACACAACCAAAATCAATCACACCCCTTATCAACATCAACTACAAAAGTAATAACTATCCCTCTAAATCAAATAACTTATACCATTTGACGTTAGCATTGCATAATACACATGCAATGGCTAGTAATAAAAATATTTGATTTTTACGCCGAAAGGCGTGAACTTTGTGAGGAAGCCTCCGGGGTCCTAAAAGAGGAGGAGGCTACGGTGGCGAGATGGATTGGTCGATGATGGACGGCACTTCTGGAGCCCTACACGTGTCTTTGTGAACAAGTGACCCGAAAGATTTAAAGGAGAAGAGCCCGACACCATGCTCGCAGGAAGGAGATCCATATCGGGAGCCAGAAATGGAGGACAGATGCCGAGTCCTGGCTGGAGGTGAACATGCCTCTTCCATCAGCATGAAAAGGGGAGTATGGGTACCTCCTTCTATGGCGGTACGTTTCAGTCCAGGAAATATTTAAAAACATCTTTGTGAGGGCTGCGCGAAGGGCTTTGGGTTTGTTGTTGTTCGTGGTTGTCAAATACTGAAGCAGAGAGGTCCCTTTCTATTTGGCTGCTGGCATGTGATTGAAGCTGGAGGAACCCAAAGTCATCATCTGACCAGGTATTTCTCTTCATTTTGTTAGAGGATGAACAAACCCATTGGTTTTCCCCAGAAAATTAGGTTTTCCTATTTCAATCGGCGCCCAGTTTAAAATTATGCATGAATGTTTGACAGTGTGGCATGTTTAAGTCTCCAACCTCCTGGCTACTTATTTAAAATCCCACTAGATTGGAACTCTGCATTAATTGTTAAGTTCTGATTTGTAGAAATGAATGTATCGTATTATTTTGGAGAATGATTGGATTGAAATTATGCATCATTTCTGAACTGTGAACCAGAACAACCAGCCCCGTTGTCATGCATGTATGTTTAACTGTTTGACACGTATAAGTTTCCAACCTCCTTACTAATAATTTGAAAGCCCACAAGACTGGAACTCTATTATTTTGGGGAAAGATTTGGATTTAAAGTATGTATCATTTCTGTGAATGATCTTGAACTAGGATAAGCAGAGCCCCTGTTTGAGGATAAAAGGGAGGCTTGAATTCTGTTTTAATTCATTTTAGTTTGGTTTGAGTGTACTGGTAGCTTGCTTTTACTTCCTTCAAGCACTCCCTTCTTTACATATACCTTGAGAGGCTTAAAACATTGAAAAACATATTTTATGGAAACTGCATTGAGTATTATGAAACATTGCTTGTTATGATCTTGTGAACCTTTTTAAGGTTATTGGATGCTAAATTATTGGATGCGACATTACGAGCAATTCCCTCTGTCCTCGAATGATGGGTCATGTTTATGTCTTCCGTATATTGGATTAGATGGTTTGGTTTGATGGCTAAAAAGCAATTTTCTGTTTTTGTACACTTTTCTTTCTCATCTTGTTCTCTATTCACCCTATGTATGAATGTTTCTGAGTGTGGCATATTTAAGTCTCCAACCTCCCGGCCGCTTATTTAAAATCCCACTAGCTGGAACTGCATTAATTGTTAAGTTTTGATTTGTATAAATGAATGTACCATATTATTTTGGAGAATGATTGGATTTAAATTGTGCATCATTTCTGAACTGTGAACAAAAACAACTAGCCCCTGTTGTCATGCATGTATGTTTAACTGTTTGACACGTATAAGTTTCCAACCTCCTTACTAATAATTTGAAAGCCCACAAGACTGGAACTCTATTATTTTGGGGAAAGATTTGGATTTAAAGTATGTATCATTTCTGTGAATGATCTTGAACTAGGATAAGCAGAGCCCCTGTTTGAGGATAAAAGGGAGGCTTGAATTCTGTTGTAATTCATTTTAGTTTGGTTTGAGTGTACTGGTAGCTTGCTTTTACTTCCTTCAAGCACTCCCTTCTTTATATATACCTTGAGTGTACTGGTAGCTTATAATATGCTTAATTATCCTACTATAAACTAGGAGTTCCAACCATGTTAAGAAGACATAAAATGCAACTGCACCTGTGGGTTTGAGTTATGTTATTTGTGTTATTGGCATTCTATGGGGAATTTCTCTCTTTTGTTTGAATAACTTGGACTTAAACATTTTTCCTTAGTTATGTGTCATATAAACGCCTTAATCTTTTTGAATAGCACGGACCTTGGATGATGGACACATTTGAATGCTAAACTTACCATTTTTTGCATAGGTTACAACTTTATTAAAAATAAATTACAAAGGTTGTGAAGTGGAGATCTCGTCCTTTGATGTAATGTTAACATATTCATACTCCAACTTTCAACTAATCAAATGTTATGTGTGTTATAAACTTATAGCCAATACCAGGACTATTTCATGCTTGAGAGAAGAGCAATTTAGTGACACTATTTAAAAACCATGCTGTGATTTATTTTTGTGGATAATTTGGACAAACACATTTGGACTAAACTTACCATTTTTGAGAGCATTGATGTTGTTTTGTGCCTTTGAATATAATCAAATGGTATTTAGAAATACGGGTATTTTTTTTTCAAAGTGGATAAGGACACTTTGAATTTAAAAACTCATGTAGCAGATTTATTTTTTGTGGATAATTTGAGAGCATTGGTTGTTTTGTGCACTGCTGGTATTAGAACAGAGTAATGTTGTTTTCAAATGGATATTTTATTTATCAATCACATATTTTTGTTTCAAAAAATAATTAGTTCATATTTTTAAGACATTTCATTTCCAGAATTTATAGGTTTCACTTTAATTCATTACAGTATTCATCAGAGCTAATTGATCAATTTTTTGTTAGGAAAGTGAGATTTCTCTATTTAGAACATCAACTGAATTTAACCAACTTTTAGTTCAGTCTCTAGGATATTTCAGTGCCAAGAGTTCCAATTCCTCTATTTCACCATTTAGATTCTATTCATCTGACAGCTCCAACATCTCTGTGATTAGGAAATTAAGATTTATGTTTTTAGAAATTCAGATCTCAAACTTTTCAGATGACTCTCGTTTCACTCTCTAGGATAATGTATTGCCAAGCATTCCAATTTGTTTTATTCAACATTTAGATCCTTTTTATCTGGGAAGTCCATGAACACTATTTGTGGACTGCATTTGATAAATTCCATTGTCTCCTCGAACTATGTTTGTAATAGCCTTGCGTTCAAGCCTTAGCTAGCCATCCCGGAGGGGGATTTTGTAGGTTTTTCCAATATATAGTGCCACGTGAGATGGAATTGTCTGGCCCACTGTAGCTTTTTAGGAATCCCGCATTCAAAATTTTGACTAAATGTTTTGGATAGTATTCATCAGAAATTACACTAGATGAAGGCTATTGTTTGGATTTTTTTTTTACAAATACATTAACACAATAATTTTTCTGGAAGTATCTTAAGTGGGTGCTGCAAACTCTCAGCTCCTCCTTTAGAAGACTTTTTCTGTAAAATAGTGCCATGGGAGGTATAATTATAATATCTGTTATAACTTTTCAGCGACTTGCATTTATTAACTATCTCCGAATATTATTGAAAATTATCAGAAAACATAGACTATATGCATGCTGCCATTTGGCAATAAACTTTGTTGAAAATTAGTCAAGTGGTTGATGCAAACTTTCAGCCCTTTTTTAATACAGAAAATCTTCTCTAAACCAGATTCACTCTTGTTGTGTATAAAAGTTCAGGGTCTGCCTGTAAAATCTTCACTATAAACTTGCAGCGTGAAAACTGGACTCTTGTTGTGTATTTCCAAAGTTTGTTCATTTCTAGTGTCTACCTGTTCTGTCTAGTCATTGCTTACAAATCATACTTGTATACATTTTTAGATATAGGTTTCAGAATGAGATGGTCAACTATGTTAAAATCCAAAAACCACTAGGAGTCAAAAAATTGGCAGCAATATTTTTGTTGGCTTTAAAATATATTGTTATTCAATTCATACGAAATAAAGAATTAAAGTATTTT
The DNA here is from genome assembly GCA_018340775.1 of Taxus wallichiana var. yunnanensis. NCBI lineage: Eukaryota > Viridiplantae > Streptophyta > Pinopsida > Cupressales > Taxaceae > Taxus > Taxus wallichiana. The sequence continues at coordinate 213,378,863 of CM031237.1, read as the reverse complement.
AGGGTGGATTGCGGATTGTAAAACATTCTCACTTCCACTTTTGGGTGTCCTTTCCTTTACATGTTTTGGGTTTGGTTTACCATTGAAGTTAGATTTAAATTTTAACGGGCTGTCATGGATTTTCAGTCTAACTATATATGAATGAATTAGTTTGGCAGCTGCGTATTGTCCACCCCATTGCATAAAAATGAGTTCCAACTTTTTTGGTTTGAAATTTGAATAAAATCAAGGATAAGCATGGGCCTTATTCCTTTTGGCTGTGATGTTTAGTACCGTTTGAGGATATTATGGTTTTTTTGGTCAAAAAGTAGTATTTCCTTTTTGCTGCAAATACTTATCTGTTCTGCTTGTTTATTTGGTGTTGTTGTTATTACTTATCACCATTGGCTATCTATACGCTATTTTCCTTTGTGGCATGGACAATTCCATAACAGATCGTTTAGAGAATTGGTTATTGAATATGTTTTGTTTTTTTCATTATTTCCCATTTACATTTTCATAGATTCTTAATAATGTGGTTGAAGTTGTCTATCTTTAAATATCTTATTGTTGTATGTGTTGCATAAAGAAAACTATTTTCTGCTTTCGGTCTTCAGCCACGGCATAGAGGGGCAAGTGCCTTCGCCATTGGCAGGATTCGGTGTGTGCTGAGGGTTTTTTCCCCTAGGATGCCTCATCGAAATGCCCTTTGTTGGGCGTTAGACTGCCCATTGGCAAGGCTTTTAAAGTTGCCTGCCAAAACAGACAACACCCAAATATTTGTCTTTGATTCCTTGTTTGTGCTCTGCAACAAGAAACAATGTATTTAACTTCCATTTCCAGCGTAGAACTTATCGAGGTTCATATAGCATCTATGTATTTTGTTTTTTCGTTTTTATTGTTTTTGGTTGCTTGTGAGCAAATGAAGACTCGTAATACAATTGTTGTTCCTCCACACGGTGTGACAATCACCACTCCGCACTTGGAGCGGGAAGATTCTTTCAACCGGACAAAGTTTGTTGTCAATGTGCTCCATTGCAGGCAACCGAAGCCGGAAAAACCTGTGATCGCTGATTTGGTTAGAGATCGTCTCCGCTTGCATCCTTCTGTCCTCTTTATCTTTCCAAGTTCCGTACGGCGGGCTTCAACTCGAGGGGATTTGGGCTTGTATATGATCGCCCCGAAGATGCTGTGAAATACGAACCTGAGCACAAACTGAAAAAGATGGGGATAACTGCAAAAGACAATACATGCTGGAGGGAAAAAATCACATGGTGTAAAAAAATTGCTAATGTCACCAAGGGAAAAAAGAGAAGCCAAGAAAAAATGAAAAACTTTAAGGGCATGCTCTATTAAACTTATGTACATAAGTGTAATTTAGGTAGCTATATGGTACAAACATCTACTATGTTCTCTTTCAGTTGCTCGATCAAAATAACAGTATGTTATGTTTTTGATAGCTCTTGCTCGTTGAAGTTTGAGACTTGCTTCATTGTACATTTGCCACTTTGTCAATCTTATTAATGTCAAACAAACTTTTAATAGACAGATTTCATACTATGTTTTGTTTTGCATTCAGCTAGCTTTCCTATCATCATATTATCCATCTTGTGAATGTATCTTATAAACATCATGTTCTGCTCTTATAGGTAATCTTCTTTGGAAGTTGTTTGGCACAATTGTTTTTGTTAGAATTTTAAGCGTGGGTAGATCATTTTCTAATTGTTTTTTTTAAAGCATTCCACCATACGTTCCTCCCTTGAAACTATTCATTGCTAACTTTGTAGATACAAACATAAGTTGTTTTACTGAAAAAGTTTTGTAGTATTTTACTTATTTTTAAAGAAAATTTTTGCGTACATTTCTTGTTGAAAAGCTATTTTGAATTTTACTTGCTGCATTTCTAATCATCTCTCCGAAATATTCAGATAAATGAAATACTATTTTTGTTTAGTTGATGAAATAATGTATTCTTGGAAGGTTTTTGACTTCTTCATGATAATATTTGCTATATATTTCCCTTCGCAATTACTTGGCAAATCACTTTTTCTAAGCTTAAACTTCTCTTAATTGCTTGTAGATATTCAATGTTATTACGCTAATCTTCAACTTAATATATCTTGATCCCTCTTTTTTTGATTGTTTTTGTTATTGTTGTTGTTATGGTGCAGCGATTCTTTACGGTGATTTGTGTCACTAGACTTCAGCAACAAATTCTAAATTTGTAGAACGGTTCTTCTTCAGCATATAATATTTTGGGAAAGATTTCCATGTGTCTTATATATCCCCTTTCTAAGCACAATGAGTGTTATAGCTCAGGAATTTCAACATGGCTATCCAAATTCATATTCTACTGTAAAATTTAGCGAGTCTAGAGGGCTCTTCTATTTCTTTTGGGGTTCTATGAATATAGAACAATGAGTATTAGGTCTGCCTGGAATCACATGTTTCTAGCTGACTACTGAAATAGTGGCCTCTAACTTTTAGATTTTTGGAAATGTCTAGGGAATGTTTGATCTTGATCTATATCAAATCCTATAAGGAAACTTGTTAGAAATATTTATTCCTCTTTCTTTGAAGAAATGCAGCGAGTTGATTCATAAAAAGACCAGTGTTTGGTGGGCAGCAAAGGTAGAACCCAACTGACAAAGTGGAATAGCTAGGAAGGAACAAGAACATACAACTGATTTTATAATGCATCATGAGAACAACAATTTGTCAGAGTTTAGAATCCAAAGCATCTTGTTGGGTCTTCATTTCAGTTTAGATATAATCTGCAGACCCACTATAAATATTTCAAATACAGGAGTAATTCTGAGTTTGACAACATTATTATGTTTAGATCTTGCTGATTCTACTTTATTACAAGTTTTGCAAGTATAGAAAGCTCCACTACCTAAGGAATGAAAGTAAACAACACGTTTAGACACTCAACTCATACAACTCCCAATGAAAATGAAGTTTAAAGAAAGGTGATCCAAAGTAGGAAGCAACTTTTGTTCATAAAGAAAGGCTTTTCTAACATAATAGTAAGGTGACCTTTCTGTATTAATTTATGCAAGAAAAAGACAAGCTGAAATTCAGTTTTAAAATATTCCACCGAATGTTATGATGACATACAAGAATATTCATCTACAAAATGTCTAAAGGAGTCATCTTCAACTTACAATCCGGGCACTTTGATATGATTCAAATATACAAAGTTAACACAACATATAATGCTTATGTGATGCGTGAAGACAATAGACAAATATAAATTACTCTTGTTGTGTGATTTGGGAAGGGTGGTCTCCATATTAACAATAAAACAAACTACGGTGCTTCAAACTGCTCTCCATGATTTGGGCCCACACCTCTTTCAATATTATTGCTTGTTTTAGCAAAATTTCATGAAGTGCCAATTATCACGTTAGGATAGTTTCGGTAGGAGTTGATATCGAAGCAACAAAATGTATTGGAGATTCATCCTATACTCTGAATGGCTAAGATCGATATCCCTTTTTTGAAAAACAATAGAATGATACCGAAATAATGCAATATGTCCCACAAATTACATTTTTTTTAAAAAAATAATGACACTATATCATTTATAAAATTATTGATCTATATATACCTTTTGATCTCGTATATACTTGCTTTTCTCATTGCACGCAACCTGTTGAAGTGGGTTTTTCTTTCACTGGGATAAATGTAAATGTTAAGGTTTCTTTTTATTTTGCTTTCCAGCAAATTTATAAATATTGTGATGTGGTTTAGCTCATTGTGCAGAAGCGCATTGTGTGTTAAAAACAATCTTCGTCATGGCTGCACCTTTGACATATGGTGGCATCTCCATGTTGATTGAGGGTAGTACAGATGCCAACCGATAGTCCAACTTCTCAACATTTGTCCCCTTCAATCTGCGTTGAACACTGAGCTCCAACATCGCGTGGATCTCTCCGATGGTGTGCACTTTCAAACAACTCTTTTGCCCTCGAAATTTGCAAGCCAAATTTCAGATGCCGTTAAAAGATGGAACCATTGTCCACCTGTGCAAAACCCTTTGCAGAATGATAAAACATGAATTGTAAGCATCCATTTTCCTTTGTGCATGTATGCTCCACTTTCATTTCTTTTATATTCACTAAATTTTTGTCCCTTTTCATTTTCATCCTTTGCAGGACTGTTCTTGTCTCCGAACTGGAAGTTGTGATAGAAACACATCCACAAATTGGTGCTCCCACTCCTCTTCCTTGCCCATGTCATTCACGGAAAGCAATCAAATCCTGATACAAATCATGGAGCCGATGGAAGTTTGGTCCCGCAAACACCTCCCCAAAAGAAAATTGGCCTCCCTAACAGTTCAAGAATGCCTCTAAAAATAAGTGCACTAAATACAACCATGCGTACATGGTCTGTTGAAGGTCGTGCCCTTGGGAAAACAACGCTTAAGGAATATGCTAATGCAAATGGCTCGGCTCATATTTCGGCTTTGATTTTGTGGATTGTGAAGGTGGGGAAATACGCGTTACATGCTTCAACGAAATTGCAGCAATGTTTTTTGGACAAATTGAGGCTGGAAACTTATACACCATCACAAATGGAAGGATAGGGAATGCAAAACCAGGTTACAACCACCTTAACAATGAATTTGAGATATTCCTACAAGCTTCTTCCACTATCTCTCCATTGCTTGTCAATAATGCCACAATACCTTTGCATAACTTTCACTTCACAGGAATCAAAGATATACCTGCAAAACCTGTTGGTTCCTTCATTGACGTTATTGGCATTGTTTTAGCAATCTCTCCTTGCTCCACTATCCGCAGGCGGGATAACAGTGAAACTAAATGAAGAAGCTTGCAATTGAAGGACATGTCAGGATTTAGTGTTACTATGTAACTTTATGGGGCCAACATTTACATGATCTTGCTCAAGAACTTGAGGAAGTCCTTTCTATTCCACAACTCCCAGTATTGGCTTTAAAAGGCGGCACGTGTTTCAAGTTTCAACGGCACTTCCATAGACACTTATCTCCAGCACAAAATGGTTTGTTGATCCTCAGATTCCTAAACTAAAATGCTGCATGACTGGGTTGCCTCTGAAAATTACACTGTTGAAACTCCCTCTTGTAACGAACAAATTTCTAGGTCCTCCTCAAAGCTTAAAACTAGTGGCAACAATTACAGAAATACTTCAAATGGGCAATACAGAGAGCAATGAATGGGCTACGCTTAAAGCTATAATTGTAGACATCACAATGGATAACTTCTACTACATGGCTTTCCCCCTTGCAAATGGTGACAAGCAATGCCGAAAGAAAGTGAAACCAGCAAACAATGGCTCGTGGTTTTGTGCAAGTTGTAAGTCTCATGTGCATCAATGCGATTATAGGTATGCTCTCCGTATAAACTTGCAAGATGACTCAGGAGAGCTACAATCGGTTACAACATTTGACACAGTTGTTGAAGAAATCATGGGTGTCGTGGGCAGACCTCCAACTATTGTGCATAGAGATGACGAGGCTACAATGGAGATTGCAAACCAGATAATTGGCCATGAATACAAATTCACTCTATCCGTGAAAAAAGAAACTTTCCATGGAAATACACAACTGAAATGTGTCATACTTGATTCCCTTAAATTGGATGAATCGAAAGTTCGTTGCTTGACTTTGCCTTTCTGGGCACCATAACACTTTCCTATATTTTAGTTTCTTCATTGTTTGCTCATATCTCCTCTGTAATATGCTTTTGTCCATGCAGATACATTTGTAATATGCTTTTGTCCGCATGTTATAATGGACTATAACTCTCAAAGTTTTCCATTTAATGGTTGTTAGTATTGGTTTACATGCGCATCTATATCGCAAAGAAACCTTTTTGTAATTGATAAAAATGTATGGTCAATATATGTATATATATATATATATATATATATATATATATAGTTTTGCTAACATTATGGAACACTTTATTCATTTCTTTAATGTTTGTCTATGTTTCACATGAAGTTTTTTCTTCTTTCTACCTTGTTCCTTCTTAATACCTATGTAAAAAAATGAAGCCATATCTCTATGTTTTTCCTAATCAAAAACTCCATACACACCCTTGTATTTCTTCCTTTACTTCCTTAAAAATATATGCAACAACAAATCGTTTTGCTTTTGTTTTATTGCCTTTAGCTACCAAAATATAAAACATTTACAGCAAGATAAGCATTTACAAATGGTTTTTGCATTCATTTCCCCTTATCCACATACATAATTTAGCACTCTTTTAATCTTCTCTTATGCCACCTTTTTTTTGTGATTTTCGTAGGTTGTTTTATGCACAATGCCTACCCGGAGCAACGACAAAGAAGAAGAGATATTTATGCCTTGCACAAAGAAGAAATCAATGCTTCCCGATGTGAGCGCTATCGCCAACTCCAACAAATGCCTACAAGTTCTGCCCTTTCCAAACTAGTGGCCACCCCCTTTCATGTCTTCCCCTCTACTTTCCCCTCCACAACACAATTCTCCTTTTCCTCTTTGCATTAACCACACCACTTGTGTCGGACCTTGTCTTCATCATGCCCATGACATTGAATTAAACCCTCTCCATCACTACACTACCCTCCATCTGCTTCATCCCAATACATTGCTCCTTGCAATCATTCACCCTTCCCATTTCATCTGCACCTTCGGTCGGTAACAAGTTCGATTGCTTATCCTTCTCTTACTGGAATGCCTCTTTCACATTCTTCCAGACCTTCCATCCCCTTCCTCCCAAACTCATCATGAAAGTCACACCCAAGATTCCACCCTCCCCATGCCGCTCCACAGAACATTCACTGCGGTACCTTCTTGGGCAGATGCCCAGCGCAAATTCCACCAAAGACTGGATCTTTTATCGCACATCCACACCTGCTCGATTTGTCTTGAGAACTACCCAGGCATACATACTACCTTCCATGAAGGCAAACACACATGCATTAGGTGCAAGTCAAAAGAAATGGACACCACTTCTCCTCTTGGAACAATATGGATCCTGGCGTTCACTTTGCCATTCTCAAATCTTTAACCCAGGTCGAAGAAATGTTGATTGCTCGCATTAATCCAGTTTTGCAAGTCACACAAATGTGCGGGGACAATATAAATATTCAGGTCACACAATAAGTTTCCCACAAAACATTTCTTCCATTGCCAAATACCTTCCTCGTCAGCTAGGAGATTTGGATCTCTTGTTGGTTCAAAAACTGGAATTCAACAAACAAAATACGACTTCTATGTTAGCAGGTCCGTGTTTGGGAAGCGCTTCAATATAAAATTATCCATGACCCCTACTATAAGGATGTTCTTATTGACACTGAGGCTCTTTCCTCTCTCCCATCCAGGAACCGACAAACATATCCTCCTCCCTTAACTCTATTCCTATAGACCTTCCAGCCTCTCACTTCTCTGAAGCACAGGATAATGACAACCCTCCTTCCAACCCCTATGAGTATCTGAGGAGACATCCTCTTTTGTTCCTTCACACCCAAACACTGGCACTGAAGAGGAGTTAATCGAGCAATACCTACTTTCAAATGGCGGGCTGCACCTTGCACCTTGGCTTGGCCTGAAGTCGGAAATTCACCAATTAATGAATACACCACGGAGGGCCTTTTCTCAATGGCTTTTCCAACTTTGTTTCCAACTAGTGCAACATTGTTTAAACAACCACACATGAAGGATGTTCAAATGCATGAATATGCCCTCCACCTGATGCACTACCATGATGATCATTTTGGCTCGCACCCCAAGTTTTGACATTTTTGCTTAACCTTATTATGAGACATAGGAGCCAATCTACAGCTGCAGTTTTCATGAGGTTGAACCTTGAACATGGTGTCCCCCTACTATAGGCCAACTACGGCAATGCCTGCATGATTTCCCTGATGATTTCCTTCCACAGAGTTTAATGAGATTCGGAACCAACCTGCGGGGGACACGAACATTTTGGTCAAGGAGCGGAGGAGGTCTCGGACATGATTGAGCAATTGGGGCCTACACTCTTCTTCACTCTTAGTGCAGTAGACACAAAATGGCCAGACCTACATAACATCATGCCAGGTTTTCTCCTTCTGAGGCCCGTGCGGCAACAATGGAGGACCAAGAACATTGTTAGCCACCCTCATCGTGTCACTGCTTACTTACATCAAAGATTCACAATATTCCATGAAGAAGTGTTACAAAAACATCTTCGAGCCAAAGACTATTGGTACAAGTAAATTTCTTCAATGCTCTCTACTTTTCTTTTGCTTAAATACATAACGATTAACCTTCCTTTACCACAGGTATGAATGGAAACATAGAGGTTCAACACATGTTCATGGTTTCCTATGGCTTGAAGATGCTCCCGACGTTGATCGCATCGACTGGTCAAATAATGAATCTGTGGACAAAGCAAGACAATACTTTGATACCTACATATCTGCATGGAATATGCGCCCTCCTTCCATCCACTCAGAATTTGTTCACAGGAATATCCAGGATGACCCTTGCCTTTTAGTTTCATCTCAAGTCCTTGCAGTTTCCCCGTTACAGGAGATTTGGAGGAGTTGATAAATCGAGTTCAGCGACACACAAAGTGTTCCGAGAATACTTGCCTCCGAAAAAAAAACCGCCTCCAATGCCGATACAATGCACCTTGGGAGAATAGAGCCACTTCTCTTTTGTTTGTTGATGAGAGTGCTTCAGTTAAATACCTCCCTTCAAGGAATGATGATAGATTGAACACACACAATCCAACAATGTTATCCATATGGAGAGCCAATATCGATTGTCAACCTGTGCTATCTCGCCATGTTGTCCTCAAATACATTGCTAAGTATGCTTCCAAAGTGGAGACAAAGGTCAAAAACATACCACCAAATGCTTTCTAGATTGTCGAGAGGTTTAGATCCTGATCTGCCTGCACATTTAGCCATAAAAAAATGTTAACTGAGAGTGTGGTTGAACATGACATTAGCGCACAAGAAACATGCCACATGCTCCTCAAATTGCCACTTGTAATGTGCAGTCAGCACTTTTGTGACGCTCAATGTAGGCAGAAAAATCTTAAGAAAATTGGTTGAAGTAGAGTGTGAGGATGCAGAAACATCCCTCCTTTTAGATGCATACAGGGTCGACCTTCAAACATGGAAAGCCTTCCACTCATTGAAGTTACGTGCGATTGGAGTTCTGACAAATACCATGAAACACAATAGATGGAAGAGTCGTAATGCACCATACGATTATTGTTCGAGTGTTCCCCAAGTTTGATGCATTCCATCTAAGGATTCCCCCTCTTTTGAGCTTTTTTGGTCAGAACTCCTTCTATACAAACCTTTCCATGACATTTCTACTGATATTGGTTCAACACCTCAAGAAACCATTTCTACATGGAGCTTGTTCGAGATAATTATCAGCCCTAGGCATATTACACGATGTGAATCAAATCCGTCACCCACCTCTGATAGTGATAATGATGAATCGGAAGGGTGAGCCCCCTACTGTTCGAGCAACTATATGATTGGCAGCTTTTGGCTCGATTCCGGCTCGGGAACACTTCATTCCTTGACAGCTTGCAAATGTTGGGCCTTCGTGAATTTGACACCCTTCACAATTGGAGTGCACATCGAGTTCCTGTTGCTCTGCAGTCTCTTGGGGCCACTTTCATCGAAGACAAAAAGGCAGAGCATATTTCAACTTCCCTCGTGGACAGATTCCACCCTCCAGCTTCAGGTTTATCTCCAGAACAACAACAAGCTTTCAACATAGTTATTCAACACTTCGCTCACAAATCCAACCTTCCTCCACTGAGACTTATTATACAAGGGACTGCTGGTACTGGAAAATCATTCCTCATTAACATTTTAAAGTCTTCATTTGCCTCTTCATCCAACCAAGGCCTTTCACCTCTCCTTCTACTCACCCCAACAGGGGTTTCTGCTTTCAACATTTCAGCTTCGACAATACACACAAGCCTCCGGATTCCCATTAAAGAACTCAAACCCTTAGAGGGCCAAGCTTTATCGTCTCTTCAAGACTCCCTCAAACACACCAAATACATTCTAATTGATGAAATGAGTTTCGTCGGGCCAAAGTTGCTTTCCAGAATCGACTACCGTCTTAGGGAGGCTTTCCCACACTTCAGAATTCTACATTTGGAGGCAGATCTATGATCCTTGTTGGAGACCTCGGTCAACTTCCTCCAGTTATGGACATTCCTCTTTATGCCAGCAAGTCTTACGGAGCTACCCTTTGGCAAGAATTCAACATATCCGTCTGCCTTCATTCAATCTTCCGATAACAAGGCTCACGATCCGGCCACGGCATCATTCCATAACTTGCTGCTTAACATTCATAATGCAATACCTCTATTGCAGGACTGGGAAGCTCTTATGTCAAGATCCGTTTCCTCCCTTTCCGAACAAGAAAACATTGATTTTAAAGATTCCCCTCATCTTTTCACTCAAAATGACCTTGTGGACTCGCACAACCTTATTATGTTGAAATCCCTTAACTCTCCTATTGCCAGATCAATTGCTGAAAAGACCAGACGTTCTACATCTGGTGACACGAAGATGATCAATTGAAGCCCAAGGTTCTTCTCTGCATCAACCAAAAGTAATGCTTTCCACAAACTTGTGGGTTGATAAAGGTCTTGTCAACGGCACTACTGGTTCTATCATCGACATAGTCTATGAGGAATCCTCCGGACCTCCAGCTCTGCCTCTTTTTGTCGTCATCAAGTTTGATCGTTACACAGGACCTCCTAGGATTTGAAACAACCCCTTGCATGTTCCTATTCCTCCCATTTCTAGAGGGGGTCGCAGACAACTACCACTCAAAATGGCATGGGATTTTTCTATCCACAAGTCTCAAGGACTTACATTAACACGTGCTACAATAGACATTGGCGGAACTGAAAGACAAGGCCTAACATTCACTGCTATGTCAAGAGTTCCGTCTCTTTCTTCCCTTCGTATTTCTCCAGCATTCTCTTTCTCCCGCTACTCTCGCATGTCCTCCACTCCCCTTCTGCATCCAGGCTACAAGAGGAATCTCGCCTTCACTCCCTTCCATCTTCTCTCCCACACCTCGCCCAACACTCGTCTTAACTCCTTCGCCTCTTCCACCTTTCTCAGTCTTCTAGTTCCATTGGTGCAAGAACTTCTTTATAGCAACAATGCGCATGTACATATCACATACATTTTGTATCGATAACCCTTTTTTTGGAGTTTGAAATGTCTGCAACTACTTTAAACGCAATATTATAACTATGTTCCTTAGCTTAAGTGTTCAATTTTTTTTGGCACTCTACTACTAACCAATCTAATATAACTAAAACTTTTGATTTACCTCCCTGTTATTCTTTTATATTTATCATTCAAAAACATGATGCTTTTGTTTTATTTTAACATTTTCTTATTTTGGCCATTTCCCACCAATCTATATAGTCTTCTACTCAAATATTCATTACATTACAATTGATATTCCTTTCGTTTATATTTCCTCCACTTCTTTTGCTTTTTTGACTCCTACCTTTACTTGCATTTACGAATTATTTTTTTAAAACCACTCTCCTCTTTCCTTCACTTTTACCACCAATTTTACCACTTTTCTTTCCCTCCTCCTCCGTTTCCTTCTCCCTTTTTCATTTCTTTTTTTCCTTTCTCTCAAGTATTTTCTTCTTTTCTACTTGTACCATATGAGGAAAATAGAGTAGGATAGCTGGTTATGGACCAACAAGCTCCCACCACACCAATGGTGAAAGTTTACCCTATAATGGCAGGAATGGATTTGCATCTTGATGTGCTCCAGCCTCTTGGCCTGGCACTAGTCCTGCACAGAAGAAAATGAGAGCCAACTGTTACGATATAAAGCATTGACATAATTGTTAATCTGATTTAAGGGAAAGAAAGCAAAATGAATTCCTTTCACAGACTCCTACCTTTCGCAGTGATGATCTCGTTGGAGTGTTTTGATGTGGGACTGACAACATTGAGCAAAGCTGCATTCTCCAGAGGGATGAGCCATTTCGTGTTTGTAGTCTACAGCAATGCTTTGGCTTCAATCCTATTATGCCCAGTTGCATTTTTTATAGACAGGTATATATAATCAACCTCTACCCATTTGCATAGACTCTGGAAATTTGACTCTGATTCTGCCTGTCCATATATTGAGTTGGGTGAAAAGGAATTAGGTTAAACGGAATACTATTCAAATCCATATATGAACCAAGTTAAATTATATAAACAAGACTGTTTGTGTATGTAAATTTCTACTTGGTGCGCTTTTGTTATATTTCCCCTATAGAGGCTTTGTTAATGGCGACCAGAGCAAGATATCTCATATTGAGATCACGAAACAACATAAAAATTCTAGTTTGGGGAAGTGCAATTATTTGGGTACTCTGTACACTATCTATGTGGGTACTCTTCTTCCTGGACTGAGTTACTTTGTTTCTGCAATCATGTGGGTACCTTGTACAATATCTATGTGGGTACTCTTCTTCTTGGGCTGAGTTACCTTGTTCCATCATTGCAAAAGAATGTTTGCAAGTTCTTTCAAAGACAAACTAGAAATACTTAATAGCATTATACTCGATTCCTTTAACAACTCATGCTAGTGAAATGATTTTTTTTGGTAGTTGCAACTGCAGGAATGACTCGTATACTGATTTCAGATGATGTGTTGGATTGCAGGGGAAAACGGCCACCTCTCACATGGTCTATGCTAGGTAGATTTTTTGTGCTGGCTTTGTGTGGGTAAGCAAGCCTTCATCCCAAGAAGTAAGATTAAGCTGCCTGTTAATTTTCTTAAGTAGAGTGGCCAAACACTTATAGAGAGGATGTCAATTGATTGGATCCAAATCTTACTGCTATGATATTGATCATAAAGTTCAGTTTTGTTAACAAATCAAGGCGGTTGCTAAGGAGACATTTCAAGTTAATATCCAATTGTGCAGGGAAAACCACTTTTGGGGAGTACCTGAAGGGGGCATTTTCCATTTGAGCTTGGCTGCATGGGTGATTCCTCCTCTGGTTAGGTGCAATCCCTGGGTCATTGGGATCACCTACCTCCAACAACCAGTATGTATACCCTGCTCCAGAATGTCTCTGCAGCCAAGCTTGAGCTTCGGCCTCACCAGCTCAATGCGAAAAATCATGTCCTTGCAGTACCTAAAGACCTTCCTTACAACTTAATTTCAGTTTGAATTGATGGTGGGATTACAGAGTGACGATCTTCTAGCCTCCTATCCCTGCTAGACCTCACCCTCAGTTTAGTGTATAGTCTCATAACCCAGCAAAACTCTGCAAACCAATCCAAAGAGTATCAACTTGAATGCCTGCAAACAATTGGGCAAAAAATGAGCAGAACATGTCAAAACCCTATATATATTATATTCAGAATTTGACAAAAATTAAAAAATTAGAGGCAAGCCTGTACAGCTGGAATCCTCCATTTTTGTATCAACATAGATGTAGATCTTACTCATATAAAACAGTAAAATGTTGATAAATCATAGCATGCAATTGTCAACCACCTTAGTTTATAATCTATCATGACATACGAACACCTCATTCCAAAGCTGAAAAGCTATATATGAAATACCATGTCAGATTTAAATGTATGTAAATTGAAGATCCCAGTTTGTTCTTTTTGGTGTGGGTTTACAAATAATATGACAGAGTTATGTACAATGCTGATGATAGTTTGTGAAATAAACAGTATAAACATACCATGGGACGATATGTATATCTTGGCTTTTTTAGTCACCAAAAAAGAAAAGGTAAAAATCCCATTCATGGGAGAAAAGGGGAGTGAAAAAGTTAAAACTGACATTTTAAAATGTCCCTGTGGATTCTGGAGTGTGTCATGGTTTGACGAAAATTAGAAATCTCATTTGGAAGAAAATACATTTAAAGGCTGTGTAAGCACTGAGTATCTGAAGATATCAATTGAGAGAAGCCCTAAAATTTAACATAATAATTATTTAAATGAGAGGCTATTTGTGAGGACTGAATTTTCAGAACACAAGAATGCTTATGACTTGTTAGCATTATTTGGGGTCTAGCAGCCCACAGAAAATGGGCTGTTTTATATAAAAGGGCAAAAATTCACGTACTTCTAGTTTTTCCCAGCACAGTTTATTGTGCTATGAAAATGAAGGCCTCCTGCCAGCACTGACTAATCAAGCAATTGGAGCCACTCAAGATGCCTGTAATCTGTTATTTTTCGGGATGCTTGTATATGTATTAATTCAAGTTCTGATTTTCTATATTGTGTCTGGATTGCAGGATTACTGTCATGCAGAATTGTGTTTTCACAGGTGTGAATTATACTTCCCCAACACTAGCTACTGCAATGGGGAACTTGATCCCTGCATTTACCTTTGTATTATCTGTTATTTTCAGGTATCAGGTTCAGTCAACAGTATAAATTGTTCATAATTGTGTATTCTTCATATACTTCTATTCCTCACCCTGCAATGGGAGAGATTTTGTGTTTCCATATCTTTATAATATCTGATTGTTTTGTACGACATGCTTATAAAGAATATAACGTTTTTCACTTTTAAAATTTACAGTACAACTTTTCTTGTTCTAGTATATTGACTGCTTCCCTGCAATCTACATATAGACAATTAAAACCTTCTTTCCCAGAAAATCGCAACCCCTTCCCTAATTTGTTGCCCAACAGAGTGAAGCTCCACTCAATACAAGAATATCCCTTACTAGAACCCCTTATAGGGTATATATCTCTACCCAGCACTATGCTTACTTTCTGTATATTTTCTGTCCTGATATAAGTTCAGACTGGAGAAAGTAAATATAAGAAGTTCAGGTAGCCAGGCAAAAGTTTTGGGTACACTCATTTCTGTTGGGGGAGCAATGATTGTCACATTCTACAAGGGTCCTGTCATTGGAAATTTTGGATTTTCAAACCATGACTCAGAAGAAAGTCACTATATTGCAGAGAAGACAACATCAGTCAAAGATTGGATCATAGGATCTCTTTTTCTTGCAGGGGCCTCAATCTCTTGGTCAACTTGGAACATAATGCAGGTAATCTGTTCGAAGTTAGTTGATCCATGAATCTTAGTTCTTCAATATTTTTGTTTACAATTGGTTCATAATTTTTTTGTCTATTCAGGTGGCGACTTTGAAGAGATATCCAGCTGAATTGTCAATTACTGTTATCACTACCATATTGGCAACTATGCAATCAGCTATTCTCACGTTAATTGCTGAGAAGGATTTAACTGTTTGGAGTCTAAATTGGGACATTGATGTTATAAGCATTTCATATTCTGTAAGAATAACAACTTGTTTACATTCTTCTCTTGCATGTAGCTACAACTAGAAACAACCATACATTCAAACCTATGAAAATGATCCCTTTCTTGTAGGCAATTATTGGTACAGGGCTCACTTATACCATGCAAACTTGGTGCAACCGCAAGAAAGGACCTCTTTTTGTGGCAATGTTTAAGCCGATTGGGATAGTGATTGCGGCTATAGCGTCAGCCATGTTTCTTGGTGACAAGCTACATCTTGGAAGGTCTAGCTTCTAACATCCTTTAGATTTAACAAACCTGTACTTTTCGATAATCATAGAGGTAGTATGATATGAGAACATCTACTGGTGACTCGGTGAGATACCTATCTTGAACTTAATCTAACACATTGTATTGCTTTGTTCCATTTGCAGTGTGGTGGGAGCATTTTTCATAGTGTCAGGTTTCTATGCCGTGATTTGGGCCCAATCAAAGGGTATTGATACTACTGATAAACTGTCCAGAATCGACCCTGTAAAGTGCCAGTTCAATTCAATCAATGGCGATCCAATTGAAACTACACCGCTGATGGTGGAAAACAAAGCTCCATATACATAAAAAATAACCATACTGATCAAAATCATGTAAAATTAGTTAGTTCTTGGCTAGCAATTGCCAGGTAATGTTAATTAATATCATTAGGTCTTCTAAAACATATTCTATTTCCTCCATTAATGCCGGTACACTATTTGAGCAACATTTGTAACTGCCTAATCTTGATGCCTGTAGGAGCTAGGAATTATTTAAATTCATCTTCGTAGTGGTTGATATCTTTGTCTACTCTGATCAGGGAACTGTTTGCTCAGTCTGCAAACATACTGTATTCAAAAGACATTTCTGGAAATACTGCATGTCTTAATCATCTTGGATGTTTTGAGTTTAACTTTTCAACTCACCGTCAGGAAATTTAACAATAATTTTCTGCCCTTGATGAGTAGTGATCTATGAGGAAGGTAAAAAATAATCCATGGTACCAATGGTAATCTTTTAGTTGTTCAGTTAACTGCATCCAGGCTTCACTCAGCTTCAGGTTACCTCCCCTATTAAAACTATAGGGATTCTTCTCTATCATCAGAACTTCTGTTACCCAGACCCTCTATTTCTCATAACAATCTTCCTTCTTAGTGAGCCTTGTGTCCTTGAGACATGCTTGTGTAAGTGTTACGCAAGTGCTGGCTTTTCTACCCTATCACATAAATGATACTGGGGTTGTATGTTCCTTTATCCTAATATGCAGCCATCCACCCATTTGACCGATGCATTATTTTTTCGCAAGAGCATGGCATCAAGTAGATGCCTCCATAGGACCATATACATGAAGGTTTTGAGGATCCTTGGCTGTGTCCAGTATGTCTCTTAAAGGTTTTTTTGGTGGGGTACACGGTCATGATTTTGTCTCTTCTCAAAATTCTTGCCATGCCTTCTGTAATGGCCTCTATGTATGGTAACTTGATGCATGGGTCAGCTTCTGTAATGTCAATTTTTAGAGCATGATTCTGCTTGCAAGACGTTTGGATTGCCTTCTATATCTGTCTTTCTTTGTACCTATTTTCCCATAGTGCCTTAAAAGGATACTTCTTTTCTTGCTCAAAATGCTTTCCATCTGATATTTGAACTGCTTTAGGCATGAGAGCGTTGAGGCCTCCCAACTTCTGGGATGATTAGTAGTGCGAGTTTCCCAGAAGATACTGGTCCGCGCGTACCTTTCCTGTAAGCCTAATCTGAGAGAGTTCCATTGATATTTCTTGTTACCAGAACATCCAAGAAAGAAAGATAAGCTCTCTCCTCCACCTCATAGTAAATTTAATTGTCTCCGACCAGTTATTGAGATGGTCTAAGAATTCTGGAAGAAGTTTCTCCCCATGAGGCCAATTGGAATTTGTATCCTATGCATGTAATCTTATTCGCTATATTTTACAGAATAATCACTTACCTATTTACTTATGCAAGTTGCAGCTCATTTTCAATTTTTTTTAACTATAGTTTGACAGTCTTCCTCCATGCCTTCCATCTTACACCAAAAAGATTTAGATTGGAGTTTCTATATATGGTAGATCAGGTATTACCTTGAGGCTTGTATATCAAGACCATCAAACAATTTCACGGGCTTATTGGTGTACCATGCCTCTATGAATATGAAAAATATAAGAATTTTAAGGATTCTTTATTTTTTACAGAGATGAAGCTTCGGCATTAGTCCCTGGTGTTAGTAACGAAATGATAAGGAAGTTATCACTCGTCCCAAAATATAGAAATGAAAATGCAAAATTTATGATATACTTCATGGTACTGGGAATTTCATGGTTTATCTATTATACAATCCCAACAGCAAGAAGACATTGTTTTGAAATCCTAAAAGTAGAGACATGGGACACCATCTGATATCTATAAGAGATTTGGAGCATTCATCTTCCAAAGGATGTCTAATGATACTCTTGGCTATTCTCAACTGAAAGTCCTGGGAATCACATTTTTTTGACAATTCTTAATCGAAAGTCCTGGGAATCACAATTTGTCCTATTCAAATGTAGTCCAAACATCATAGGGAATCTATAACATCATCAGTTTTATTCTTGGTCAAGTGGAGATTAATGGAACTTCAGAGTGTTAACAAGATGTGTGGGTTAGTCCACATATATTTTTCTCTCCCTGTGAGATGCAAATAAGATGTAAACTTGAAATGGTATTCAAATAGATGGAGCAGTGTCAGCCTCACCTTGAGAGAATCAGCACAAAACTATTTGTCTATTACTCTGTTTGCTGAAGCATGAATATTGTAAAAGGGGAAGTAGTTTTTAGGTCACTGCCAAGCAAGACACCAGTTTGGTGTATGAGACCCCCCTTATGTAAGCTCACATGGGGATTATTTTTTTATTTACCTTATACATTGTTTATTGTGCGTATATGTCCTACCCCCTCATTTTCAAACATGTCTTCTCTCCAGAGTACCCATGCCATCACTCGTAACGTCCACTTGGTTTATACATTTTCAATGCACAAACCACTTCCTATGACCAAGAATCGGTGAGGTTTAACCCTAAATGGAGGCATCTTTGAGAATTTCATTCTTTTCATTTAAATTTATGTGAAGCTTAGCGCTTCCTTTTATTGTCACTCGCGAGCTTGGTGTCTACCTTGGATTGTTTAGGGTCAGATATTTATCTTGAAACATTTTGTCTTTGAGAAAACCAACTCTTGACGGGACATGGAGATTTGCCTAGTCGGTTTGCTGTTACTTGCAGGCTGTTTCATTTTTCACTAAGATGTGTTTAGAATTTCACAGCAATAAGATGTATGGTGGTTTATGCTCATTTAGTTGAATGTGAATATCAAAACAATTCCTTTGTATGCACTGGTGGATCTAAGGTTAAAGATGGTGCGATGATAATTGCAGAGATTTTTATTATGTTCGTTTGGGAAGTCAGTCAGAGCTTTCAAGTGGTGACAAGATAGTTTTTTCTTAGGAGTGAGTATGGAAGATTTGTTCATATTTTCCCCTCATTATATTGCTATTATGCAGGAAACTCCTCTAAAATTAAACAAGCAGTAGCCGCAAACTTCTAGCCTGCAGCCTCTTCCAGTAGCTAAAATGCTTCATACTAAAAAGTAGAGGCTCATACTTTACTAGTAAACATTCCAAAAATCTGCAGTCTGTCATTTCCAAATTTCATGGAACTATACTCTCCTTTAAAATAGCAGTAGCCCCATCCATGGGACCGGCTCTGTTACCATAGTTACAAGTTCAAAAAAAAAATCATAGTTTCTTCAAAGGAAAAGGCTAGTTAATGTTTTAGAAAACCTGAGGGAAAAGCTTGGAAGGCTGTGGGTGGCGAGGCCCACATAGCAGTCAACTAGCAATGCTATTGGACACACGAACCTGCAACCGTGTTTGAGTCTCTGGCACACTAATGTCGTGATAAATGATCATCTATTCCTAGCTTCATGTTTATAATGTCCTGTGTCCATAATTAACAAGCTTGGGTAGTTTATAGTTGTGTATTCAAACTAAAATTATTAAAAACTTATCACATGGGTTTCAATGGTGCTCATCATGGTAAAAAGTGTGATGTTTCCCCATCTTACTAACATAATGTTTGATTGGTTGTGGGATGAATATGTTTGCTCGGGCTTTCTATCTCTTTTGTGGTTTCATAATCCCCAAAAAAACATCAGTACCATTGTCTGTAAATACATGCCTTATAGTATGGTCCCATGCTGGGGGCTGCTGCTCATATTTATTTGGGAAATATGTTCCTATACAAAAAAATTATTGTTGCTGCTCAAACCAACAAAGTTCCTGAAATCTCTCAGCAACTATATTTTAAGGAGAGGATTTCCAGCCCTATAAAGCAGCTCGGGGCACAAAAATAAATCAGCTACTTAAAAATTTTAGGGAGTTTTTTTGACACTAGTTTAAGCTTCCCTCTCAATTTTCCATCCAAAAGTTTATTTTGGATTCATGGGACCCTACTTTTGCTAGTGCTAAAGCTTCCTATTTTATCTCTGCATAGAAAAAATAAAAAATCATCGGTTCCTATCAATGCTAAAATATCCTATTTTTTCTCTCTTGTATTTGTTCAATTTTTTAGCTTTCCCCTTGCATGGGACTATGCTCTTAGAATCCAAAGTTAGATATACCTCTTCAATACATCTTGCTTAAAAATATTAATTGAATCAAAATCTTGATCCCACATTACTTGGTTGGCGTGGTCCGCCGTAACATATTAAACCCAATATATCATGGTCCTTATGCCAATAACAGCGAGTCCACAATAGAAGTGACCCTCTTAACAACATAATGGTTGATTGGGTGTGGGATGAGTATGTGTGTTTGCATGGCCTCCCCATTAGTGCATCTTGAAATTGACCCCTCACAACATAATGGTTGATTGGTTATTGGATGAGTATGTTTGCTTGCTTGGCCTCCCCATCTACTCCTTTGTGACTTCATAATCCGAAAAACATATCATTTACTAGAAGCATCTTGGAATTGCTAGACCTAACAATCCTCCTTGATTAAAATGTTTATCCCACATTAGTTGGCTTGGTTTGCGGCAATATAAAAACCCCAATATAACATAATACTAAAGCCAATATAGGTGATACCACAATGTATGTGGCCCTCTTACAAACATTATGGCTGATTGGTTGAATGATGAGTATGTTTGCTTGCTCGGCCTTCGCATCTCCCCCTTCATAGCTTCATAATCCCAAAATATATCATTACTAGAAACATCTTGAAATTGCTTCTACAACTCTAAAAAGTCTTGTTGATTAAAATACTTAATCCAACATTGGTTGGTTGGCTTGGTCTCGTGGTAACATATATATCTTAACATATCGTGATTCTTATGTCAATAGGGGTGATGACACAATGGAAGTGACCCTCTTACTAACATAATGGTTGATTGGTTGTGAGATGCGTATGCTTGCTTCTTCGGCCTTCCCATATCCTCCTCTCGTGGCTTCATAATCCCAAAAATATATCATGTACAATTGCCTCTAAATGCATACCTTATTACCCAAAATCCCACATTAGTTGTCTGACGTGGTTTGGATAACATATAAACCCAATATATCATGATCCTCATGTCATAGCATTTTCCCCATTCCTTAAGACCTCACTTAAGGCACTATAGGCATACTATGGAGATTAGGTACTAGCGTGAAAAGACAAGGTCACTCAATGGTAAATATGAGACTCCCTACTCTCGTCATAAAAACCTTCTCCACCCTAAAGGACCTTAAGCTCTATAACGAGTCCAAGTGTGGAGTGAGCTTTCAACTAAGATAGGTTGTGTGCCAATTGATTGTCACATGTTTTTACTTTTGATCTTTGCTTGTAATAATTTCCCCCCCTTTTTTTGGCCTTTTGTTTGATTTTTCTTTTATAGCATGACTTTTGACTTTTGTTTTAGATTTTTTGTTCCTCCTTTGTATGGATTTAGACGGATGTTAAAAATGGCTGTAAACGATGACCAACATGATAACTTCTGCTAATTGATGTAAAGGATAACCTAGAAACCATTGCTTAGGTGCCTCGAAACTTATCCTAATGAAAGAGTGTGATCTCATCTTCGACCTTATTATGCCTACAAAAGTGATACCATGATGAATAAAGCTGATAATTTAAAGATAAAGTTGAGAGTTAATCATAAGGAGATATAGAGGCGGCTTCATATGGGATGAAGGGTGAAAGAGATGATCTAGGCAGTGTAGGAGATGTAGATCATTAGAGACCGAAATAGGTGAGAAATGTAAACCTCCGATAGGTTCAGCATAAGCATAAAATGTGGTAATATGCAAGTGAAACATAAGATCAAAAAATTGGAAGCTCTGTAGATTGACCCTATCTAAACGTTGTTGCACGGGCAAATTGGGAGGAAGGGCCTACTGGGAGAAAACAACTCAGAGGATAAGGTTAAAACCTCTTCACCCACTCATGCCAATGTTGGGGTTACTGATGATGGCAGTGCTCCTGCTCGTTGGTCCTTTGCACATGTGGCGGCGAGTTCTACCAAGGTTAAGAGGATTGCGAAGGATGAATTACCTTAGCCCAGATGTCAAAAGAGGACAGATTTTGCTTGATGGAGTAGACCTCATTCTTCGATTACACCGTCTTCTGGATAACAAATATATATCAGGTGCTTATATCAGCGAGAGTATGGGCTAGAATGTGGTCAAAGTGGGCAAGGACGTGTATGGCTCCTCTTTCTGCTGTAACCCCACAAAACGAGTGCCATGGAGCTGAGGGAGCATGTCAAATGCTTGACAAAATGACCAGACGTAAGGAAGACTGGGGTCGATCCCGACAGGAACGAGTTCAAGGCTGAGAATGATTAGGAAAGCTTATTGGTTTAGCTTTCCCTTCGAAACTGTGGCGTCAAGGGAAGACAAGAATCCAGTCACAAAATTGGAAGCTGGGTTGGATTCTCTACAGTTGGAGGCTTCAAGGGCTAGTCGCCCAGTTGTCACCCACCTGCAAAGATAGTGTGTTGTATGCCAACTGTTTGACAAAATGTTAGGAAGCAAATTTGCAGATTAAAATCCTCAGACAAGGTATCAATTAATGATTCGATCCCTCTCTGGGCAAATTGTATGTGCCTGAGCCCAACTGACAGATCTGGTGGAGGATCTTAAACGGTAATCGGAGCTCTCTATCGGGATCCCGCCAGATTATCAACGACTTATGTATGAGGGCAGGCATCTAGGGGACCATGTCCCTCTGCTGGAATACAACATAGGCAAGGATTCCATACTCTCCTTGGTACTTTGATTGCGTAGAGGTGCTGCAGGTCTAGGAACGCCATCTTCCTCCAAACCTGTGTCATTCAAAGAGGCTGCGAAAAAAATACAACCTTATGCTCCAGGTGCTTCGAATCCTCCTCATACCTAGCATGCCTACATATGGAACATTAGGTAAAGGCACCGACTGTAGGGATCACAGAGGAAGGAGTGGCTAAGTACAAGGATAGCCTAAAAAGGGAAGCATTACCCCAATTGGATTGAGGCTTGCCCTGTCTGGCAGCGGACAAAACTAGGATGGCGCAGATTTATTTTGTACATACGTTGACAGTACGAATCAATCTCGGATGTACAGGTGCGATCTGAGCTTAGGGTTAACATCCAGCAATCGGGATATGCCTTCAAAGATGATAAAGGGATCCCACCCACGGATGAGGAGGTCCTCGATAACGTTTCTGCGCTGATTGATGGCTCCTATTAGAGCACCTCTTCACAAATGGCCTTGCGTTTGAAACTTTGGTCTTCCAATCCGGAATGCTATGAAAAAGTAGTTCGAGGTATGCAATGTTTCTGCTCTGTTTTCTTGTTTTCCGTGTTTACATTAGAAGCCACGTAATTCGTGTAGAGATGTATATAATATTACAGAGCAATTGGAGATAGCTTCAAATAAAAAGGAGGGAGAAGAAATCACATGGAAGGATGTCAAAGCCATGAGATACACATGGCAAGTAGTGCAGAGACGCTGCGGATGTTTGCCCCCGTTTTTGGACCTCAGCAAAAGCTATCACAGTAAGCTATACAGTCCGAAAGGATAACAATTAGTGGGAAATCTGTTGTGCAAAAGATTTACCATGTATATAGCCTCAGGGGAACCATACCCATGACCCAGGAAAAATTTGGGATTTCTTAGTCGTTTCAGTCTCTCAAGAAGCAAGAAACGTATCAGGTGTGTGAAGGTGTGTTGAATGACACAATAATTATGGTGGCGCAGCATAGGCACAAAACTTTTCTTGTGGCTTTCATTGCCAATATACATTGCAAAGCCACGCACAAATAATGTCTTATTCCGATTGTCAATCCCTCTGCATATAAATTTACCATGCTCAAAAAACTCTCAATGTTCTGTGTGTGTTGCCAGAAAAATTCACTGTATTTACTTAAATATTTCTCAGAAAATACTTGTGTTGCAGAGTCAACTTTGGCAGGTCTTGTAACATCACTCTCGTATTTATTATACCTCAAAAAAAAAAAATCGATTTAAATCTAAACTTCTAATTACCCCAAAGGCGTTGCCACTTGCCCCAATTGGATTGGGGCTTTACCTTTCGGATAGAGACTAGGATGACTCGATTTTTTTTACTGGGATGTTGACAGTACATGTCAATCTCAGTTGTTCACATACTTCACACCAGTGGATTTTTGTCTCGTCGGTGGTTTTCAGCATTTAGTGGATTCACATTATCCAAAAATAAAGTGAAGGCGGGTGACAATGGAATTAAGCCGGTGCAAAGTGGAAAGATTTGATAC
Organism: Taxus wallichiana var. yunnanensis; assembly: GCA_018340775.1. Taxonomy (NCBI): domain Eukaryota; kingdom Viridiplantae; phylum Streptophyta; class Pinopsida; order Cupressales; family Taxaceae; genus Taxus; species Taxus wallichiana. Next base: position 213,354,783 of record CM031237.1, on the reverse strand, counting down.
AACTGCTGCGTAAAAATGCCGTGTGGCTAGCGGTATCGGTACTAGTAGCTTCCCTGGTCGGATGGCCTCAAAAAAATTTCTTCTGCATATCATGTTAATTTTTAATGAAGAAGGTAGTATTTAATTCTTTAGTCACCTGAATAAATATGAGACCATCAATGACGAAGATCATTCTATCATTAAATCTTGAAACTATGTACACGCACTCGTCTTCTCAACCTATCAACTAGAAAGAACCGCTGGAGAGCTTTCCAATGACATAAGTTTTGTCCAAACCGGAATTCATTTGGCTACATCTTTATAAGATTTACAGTTTAACGGATGAACGAAATGGGGAATATGAAATAGGAGATACAGATCTTTAGAATGACATCAATTTTCCCCACAACGGATATCATTTCCCCAAAAGCTTAATTATTAACCACACCTTTGGTTTGTAATATTTTCACACGTAGTGTGTGGAGCTTGGATGTGTTCAAACTGAGGCAGAGTGGAGAGAGAACATGGGAGTCAAGGTAGGCTTCACACAAGTCAATACAAGATAAGATTGAATGTAATGTTGGTAGTGAGGAGTCGAACCAGCTCCAAGCCGTGGGATTACCAGTGCAAATCCGTAGCCAATGTAAGTCCCTAACGTCATTCAATGCTCTTATGCCTAGAATAAAATTCATTCACCAATAACAATAAATAGCTTGATATGTTGGAGTTTAGTAGAGACATAAGATATATGAATAGTGAGATACAATCTTTATTTCATCCCTCAACACCTAGAAATTGTCAATTACCTTGATTTTACCACATACCTATGTTTTAGAGAAGTAATATAAATTCATTCATATTTGAATAAATTTATCGTAACATAATGTAAGAGAAGTACTTTATTAGAAACAAAGAATGATAAAGATGATTAAAATAGTATTGAGACGACAAAGGAAGTACAAATAGTAGATATTATTTGGGGAATAATCTGAGTCGTGGAACAACAGTGTGGTACATGCATGTATTTAATTCCCACTTTTTTCTTTCGAACTTTCCATTCATTTCTTCTTCTTATATTACAAATGAAATGCCTTCTAATTGGAAATCTTAACTATGTAAAAATAATGTAACAAACATAACAAAGACCATTTTCCCCATACTTTTTAGAAAAATTTGTTTCTTTTAGTTGTGTAAAGAGTGGTTGTTGGCATCGTATAACTTACAAACAAGTTAACAACATTGACTGAGAGACCCCTATTCTTAATCTCAATATTATTTTTGATTAGGTTGGCTCATTTTACAACAAAGAATGATAAAATGATCAAAATAGTATCGAGACGATAAAGTGGAGCACATATAGTAGATATTATTTGGTGAATAATATGAGTCATGGAACAACAGGTGTGGGACATGCATGTATTTAATTGCCACCTTTTTCTTTCCAACTTTCCATTCATTTCTTCTTCTTATATAACATATGAAATGCCTTCTAATGGGAAATCTTAACTCCATAAAAAATAAAGTAACAAAAATAACAAAGCCTATTTTCCCCATACTTTCTAGAAATAATCTGTTTCTTTCAATTGTGTAAAGATGGTTGTTGGCATCAGTATAACTTATGAACAAGTTAACAACGTTCATTGAGAGACCCCTATTCTTAATCTCGATATTATTTTAGATTTGGTTGGCTCATTTTACATTTTGTAGATGTACTTGTTGGTGTTGGGGGTGAAAAGACCCCAAGTACAAATCTTTTCCTTGCAACCTTCCACTTGCCACAAAATAATAGAAACATGCATGTATTGTTGTGAATTATCCACAAACAGTGTTGCATGATATCGGTTGTTGGATTTGTAATGTTAGCAAGACTTTACGATGATAGCCTTTTCTCCATATAAAAACCAATACGAATAAACTATGACAACACACAAATATCACACAACGTTGGGTTCTTAGGTCATTGCCTTTTGTCCATATCCATGTCACGAATGATTTTAGAGACCTTGTCATCTATGATAGGAGGTCCCGCAAAAGGGTCCCAAATTCCTCTTTCCACCTTTGAATGCACCTTGTGTTGATAGGCATTTCCAAATGCAAGTCAAGGCAACTGTGCTTAACATGCATAAGGGAAATGAGAGGTCAAGGTTTAGTGCGGTGTCCATTGAGGGATATCGTCATTAGGACAACTTGTAGCCAATGTGCATGAAATCGTTGACATGATGAACATTAAACATAGAGTTCGATATCAAACAAATGTACAGTTTGAGATTCTTACATCTACAAGTTTCCCTTGGAATATTTCTTTGACAACACCATTTTATCTAATATTTCCAAAGTGTGTTACCTCGATGACCAGTGCAAAATGTCACTTGTATCCTTCAAACACTTAACACATGATAATGCGTGTTTCGTATATATCTACTTGTAATAAACATTTTTTCAAAAAGGTTCACCCTACCAATTTCCATACCCCTTCACTTATCCTCCCTCAATCTCCTTCTTCATCGCCCCTCTTCCTCTTCCAATGTTTATATCTTTCAAGTTCACCTTCTTTAATGCACCCCCTTCGGCATTTTCATCAAACATTTCACGTGCGATTGCTAGTATGTAGATGTAATGTGTTTTGGCCTTGTTATCCTGTAAAATTGACAAGGGCAATTTTGTAGGTAACCATACCAAAATTTCCATTTTGGTTCCCCGTCGAGGTCTCTTAGCGTTCGGAATGACATAAAATTTCTTTCCGAAAATCTAGTTTTGGAACTTGGTCATTTTCAACCTTTTTGGGTTGGGCGCAGTTTTCTTTCACGTTACACCAACCAAAACTGCGCCCCCTATATTCCTTTGGCACATTCTATTGAGTGTCAACACTTTGAATGTTGCGCCTCCAAATGTTGCGCCTTCCAATGTTGTGCCTTTCAAGATCAAGCGCGCAAGGTGCATTTGCCTAGGCTTTGTCAACATTCAAAATGTTGCGCCCCTTGATGGTGCGCCAAAGCGCTGAAAAAGCAATGTTGACAATCCCAAAGCCGTGCCTAGGGCGCAAATATTTTCATGTTGACATCTATCTGGTTGTGCCATAGAAAAGTTGGTGGCACATTTATTGCACCTTTTGCTATAAATAGGCGCATCCGACCTGTCATTTTCACAATTCAAAAACATGAAAAGTTATTCTTCTGCACCTGTCAGCGTTCCTGTCAGCCCCGTGTGTCGCTTTTCGTCGCATTCGTGGACCCCACACGTTTCCTCTATCTTATATATATTCCTGGTAAGTGGCCCTTGCTCTTCTTGTGGATTTGTTGTGGTTTCTTTGTTTGTTTTGGTGGTTTGTATTATTGAAAACAAAAATGAACCTAAGAAGATAATACAACCCCTGCCCGTTTTGCAAATCAAACCCACCTTCAAACCGGTTTTACTCTCCTTCTAGATCTGCTAACCTGGAAGGCCTTGCCTCAGAATGGATCCCTGTCCCTTTTTCCTCTGTTCCCCTCACTTTGTCCAAAATCTTAGTTAAAAGAGGCAAAAACCACAAACCTGCCAAAAGAGAGAAAATTCTAAAAGTTAGTGCAATCAAACCCACTTTGTTTTCATTTGGCGCAAGCTTCATTACTGTTACACTAAACACAGTCGCGCCAAAAGGGCGCACTGTCCCTGCATGCAACATTGGCCCTACCCGCGCCTTACAAAAATTCTTAAAGCAATAATACAGCGCAAGCGCAACTACAGCTACACCAACATTTGAATGTTGTGCAGGCCCTTCCCACGCCGCGCCAAAGCTAAATTCTTGGCGCACCTTACCTTAATGATGCATCCTTTGAATCTACGCCCCTTGGCGCATCATAATGCTTTGCAACATGTACCACATCTGCGCTAAAGGCGCACCCTGAGACCTTGTTACACCAAATGAATCTGCGCCCAATTAAAACCCTTCATATGGCGCAGGCACATCCATTGACACCAACATCTGAATGTTGTGTGTAGTAGTTTTACGCCCTGTGCCCCTTTTTGGCGCTGTTTTTTCTCCCATGCAACACTTTCCAAAAGTGTGCCTTGCTATTTTGAGACCCTGCAGCCTGCAATAAAGCTGCGCCTTGCGCCTAGAAGCTCATAAATTGCTAACTTTTCATTCTATAAGCTTTGATGGATGACTTAATAGCTAACATGGCTCTTCTGCGATGTACTTCCCTACTTCTTCTTGCAGATCAACAATTGAACTCAGATTCACATGTCTTCATCGAGTAAGAAGCCAACCAAGTCCAAGGGTAAAGCCAAGCTAATAGAAGAAGAAATGAAGTATAAATACCAAAGGGTCAGGATGCTCGAATCCCTTGCAGAGTGTGACCTAGATATCAGAGATTCAGAGCTCGGCCATATTGACATGGAGGACTTTTGGGCTAGAACCAAGAAGGTCACGGGAAGCTCGTGGATGGAAAATTGGTCGGCAGTGGTCTGCACTTTGCTGCAGGAATTCCCGTGAGCACAATCAACGAGTTCATGATGGTGGTGGGCCATTGTTACAATAAGGACACAAGATGTGTCGAGAATGAGAAGGGCGAGGTAATAATCAACCTCACTGCCCGACACTTTGAAATCATGTTGGGTATCCCCACCACTGGCATTTTGTAGCCATAAGCCAAGACGACTACATGAAGACATGGAATGAGAATGAAGACAAATGCATGTAGCTGATGAATGAGGTATACCTCAAAAACAAGAAGGTAGTGAGTAGGTGGCCACAAGTCATTCATCGCAGTGACTTCTCAGAAGAGTTGAGTGACACCGTCACTTTCCTGAGCAGGGTGTTTGGGCTTCCCGATGCCCATTATTTCCACAAGTGGATGCTCAGATATTTAGAAACAATGAGCAAAAATGTCCTGATCAACGTTTTGAATGGGCGGAGATTATCAAGACAATCTCCGAGCAACTTCAACAACTCTCAACAACTGGGAGGTTCTACATGAACTCCTATGTAGTGTACGTGCTGCTACCTCTGAAAGAGACTACCCAACACTGAATCGATGCGGGGTATGGCCCCAGGTCAGAATATATGAGTATTATCCAGAGTTAAGGCTGGAAAACAGTATAGCCCAATTCAACAAAATCAATGATGCCTTCTTCTACGGCGTCATCATCGCCTCTTGAGGCCCAATATGACTCACGGTCGGATGACCAAGAGCATGGTCACTACCACAGAGAAGTGGGGAGCGTTATTTACGCAATTCCCCACTTTCACCTATCTCAGAGCCGCCAACTTCTTGGGGGAGCCCACCAAGTTACCGAGGTATGCGGGACCTAAGCTGATCCTATTGGAGCTGTCTAGACAGCTCATCACGTACCACGAGAAGTGTTTGAAAAGAAAGAAGGGTGGAACTCCATTCCCCCTCACAGTGGGCAGGTACACCTGCGCTTCACAAAGCAAAGCCCGGGAGATGTTCGCAGAGCTTGAGTTGCTCAACTTAAAGCATAATTTCCCGGCGAGGCCAACCTTTGATCCTCGTAATTGCCTTCCAAGGGCAAAGCTCGATCCAATTCATGTCCCTCAGATTGAAGATATCTACATCGATCTGTATCACGAGACCGAGCTCAGATGAAAGGATCACTCCCGCCTGGCCCTGGTAGAGATCATCCAATATGGTGTGGCCATCGTCCCGAAAGGTTTCCAAGCAACTGATCAAGAAGTTGATCAGGTTTATCTAGACACGACGGGGACAATTGGCCGTTCGCTGAGATTGATAGAACTAAGGCACCTCAGACTATTGAGGAAAGGGTTAAGGGCACTCTGCGGCACCGAGCATTGGTGCAAGAAAAATAGTCTCATCTACCTTGGAGTAGACTTTACCACGTCTCCCTTGGGAAATGCACCCACCAAGCCGAAGCATTTGCCTAAAGGAAAAGGAAAGGATAAAGAGGGAGAGACAAGCACTGCTCAAGAGGAAGCTCCTGAGAGTCCTCCTTCCGCCGCCCAGAGCAGGTAGTAAGCCTGGTATCCCCAGAAGAAGAAGAAGCGGTAAGTGCTCCGATGGGCACATCCACTCAGGATGTTGCCACTACTACAACTGTTGAGGTTCCCACCATCCCATCTCCCGCTCCTCCTTCCCCTCCTCATGTCACTCAAGCAACCGCTCCTTTGGTAGTGTCTTCTCCCCCTTCTTCTACCACTCCCCCTCCTTCCTCCATCTTCTCTTCCCTCGCGGATCTGTCCCCCAGCATTTCTTCTCTCATCTCATAGATCCCTTCCACCCCCATGATTTCCTCCCCTGTAGTGACTCCTATTTCCATAAGCATTGGTGTGTCGACTCCTTTTTCCATGCCGCCACCAAGTGTTTTGACACACTTCCCCGTGTTCACTGTAGCTGCTCCTTCTTCCACCCCTGTTTCCTCCTCTCCCTCTGGTCCCACTCCCCTAAGTCCAGAATGGATCTCCGGACACCTGAGCCAATACAAGAGGAAGGTCCCCATTGCACCTATGGACTTCTCTGATTATTCCAGCCAAAGGGCCTAAGAAGCAAAAGGCCATAACCCGCTTCTCTCAGAGCGTTTCAGGTGAAAGGGTTATGGAGATCGCATACCCTGATCCCACCAAGAAGAAAGAAGATCTGTCTCCTACAGATTTTACAGTGACTCAGGTCACAATGGGAACATCCTCAGAAAGCCTTGCAAGGAGAGGCCTTATCCGCAGTGGATGCCCTTTGCAAGAAGCTTCAGGAAGCGAAGAAAGAGAAGAGAATATTGAAAGAGCAAAACAAACATCTTCTCCAAGCCCCAAGAAAATGGGTAGTGTGCCCCCTATAGTTTGCTGCCACCGAAACTCCTGAAGCCCTTAGTCAGGAAAAGATAAATGAGTACGCCAAGATTGGCGAGCAAGGTATGGCAGTGTCCGCCTGGAGAGACCAGATCCTCAAAGATAGTGAGGAAGTGATTATAAAATTCACAGAGCTATATCAAAATATAGATCAGGCTAATAAGGAACTCCAAGCAATTACAGGACCTATCTCCGAAGAGTTGGACCATGCCAGGTTACAACACGAGACATTCCAAAAGATGCTCGACTGCCTAGTCGATGACTTAATGAAATTCGGCGTCTTGATCACCCAAGAGCACCCAACAAAGTCCTTGCTTGCTTTGGACTATCGGGTTGACCAAATGGAATTTGTCTTGGAGAAAATAGACAAAATCAAGGAGGAGGCCTTGGATGCAATGCATCAAATGGAGCAGATCGTCTTAAGGATGTCTCCAGGTTTGCTCACCCCATCATACGCCTTGAAGAAGGCAGAGGACACTATTTGACTTTTCAAGGAGATCGCGTTGTAGGGTTTAGCTTCAGAAGCCACTTTTGATATAGAATCTATCAACAACCTTCTGGCCTGCCGCGACTTTGTTGGATACCTGATGGAGGTAGGTAATGAATACTTCAAACTCCCGAAAAGACTCAGAGATGAATGGGAGACTTGTGAAGTCATCGGCGATCACACCAAGGGTCCTGCTCAGGATCAACTTCAAACGATGGTTAGCAAATTCATGGAGTATCGAGCTCAATTCCACATTACCTCCCCTGAGCAGAAGCAGGACACTCCTTTCCAGCCAAGGGACGACGACGAATAGGCTCCTCCCTCCTGGGATTTATCCCATTTTTGTAATATTTAAAAGAATGTTGGCACAAATGATGACATCATCCATGTTGCACCATGGGATGTTGTCATCCACAAAATTGCCCTCAAGTCAACATTTGACTTTTAGATATTTTGTAAATAGTTGTTGGCTCCTTTTTGCCTTCTTTCTCCTTCTCCTTCTATAAATACTTGGATACTTGTTGTATTCAAGGTGTGGACATTTTTTAGATGAAAAATAGAAGTGAGAAGAAAAGGCTTTGTACTTTTTGTAACAGAAAATATTAATACAAAAATTAAGACTTTGTGCTCAATGGATGTGTTATGAGCATTAGATCTTTCTTAAGTTAGATCTGTGTTACTTTTCTGTTAGATCTATCTCTACTTTTTGTCATTTGCTCATCAGTATTGCTTTGTTCGTTTATGCAAGTAGGTTTGGCTCTGTTTACTACTAGCCCAAAACATAAACCCTCTGACCTTTCTGCTTTGGAATTCATTTCTTTTCTCCCTTCAGATCTATCCTATCTCCGTTCCTCCCTTCATTCCTTTCTGTTCACAGTCGGAAATACCCCTACCGGAACGAGATCCCAAACCCCTGAGGGCAGAATATTGTGGGACTTTCATGATTCTGCTGGTAGAATAGCAATAAACCGGTTTCGCTTTCTTTGTCTCAAAGAGGGGTTATGCCACGCACACTGTTGGCTCGCTCTCATCCATAGATCTGCCCTCCCGACAGATCTTTGGACCAACAGGCCTTCCATGATCATCGTATCAGTGGATACACGCGACTTAGACCAAACATTGTTAGATTTCTCTTTCCTCTAAAGGTTTCTTCATTGTCAGCTTTAGATATTATCGGTTGAGAATATTGAGTTGAGATTCATCCAACAACGATTATTCTTTTTGGACTTCCTGAGCATCTTCCTAGTTATTTGGTTTGAGGGGTGATTCGACGCCTAGGTTACAATTTTTGGTTCACGTATTGATGTCCCTTAGTGAAATTGTCATCACAATTATAACAAAGGCCTTTCTCTTTATGCTCCTACCTTTCTACTTCACTAAGAAATTTTATTTTGGTCGTCTTTAGAGGCATTATGGGAGCATGTTGGGCTATTGAATTTCTGAAGGAAGAGAATGGATTTGTGCAGTGATTTTGTCCTTTCCTAATATGGCCAAAAGCAGATTTTAAAATTTTTGAATTCTAAGCCGTGTGTTGTCATGCGTTTTTGCATAAGCAAACTTCAACCAAAAACAAGACAACTATACCCTAACGTCAAAACTTTCATGTCATACCTTTCTAGACACCCCTAGATCAACCTACCTCTTAGTTTCAAGTCCAGCCTTGTCCTCCAATTGTTCATCTATGAATGTCACCAAAACCCCTAGGTGATTTAGGAAAAGAAAAATCATTCAAGTGCCTTTGGAGCGGTATTTCTCAAGGTAGGTTTTCAAGCAAGCTTAGAAAGGGCTTTCATCACCTTTTAAGCCAAATGTACAATCACTGGAACAATGTCAAGGGCCAAATTTCATTATGGAGGTGTATTCAAGAGCCAGGAACATCAAGGAACTGATTTAGGAAGATTCTGGGAAGTTTCAAAGGTTTAGGAGCCAATGCACCAAAATGGGTTTTGAGGCCGAAGGAGCTTACACCGTAAAAGTACCTGATCTTCAAGGAGTGATTTAGGGAGCTCCAGAATGAGTTAAAAGACAAAAATGATATCATTGGAAAGAAATTTTAGTCCCCTACATGGTGGAGAAAATAGATCATCTTCAAGCACCATGCATTTTTCAGGCCAACTCATTCTTTCCATGCATGGAGCATTTTGTTTAGTCTTAGGACATAATAGGCCCCCGTTGCCCAATTTTGTCCAATAGGGCAAAAATTGACAATAGTTTTTTTGAAAGTGATGAGAAATAAAATGTGTTTTTCGACACGTTGAAAAACACACTGTGTTTTTAAGCACTTTGAAAAATGCAATTCGGTTTATAACAAGGTGCAAACTATGATGCTTTTCCTCCTTGTTGTAATGATTGAAAGCCACATCAAGTAATTATCAGGTGGAAAATATTTGGTTTTTTCAAAGTGATGAGAAATAAAGTGTGTTTTAAGACACGTTGAAAAACACCGTGTTTTTCAGTAATATGAAAAACGAAAAACCATTTTCCACAAGGTGCAAACCACAATGCTTTTCCTCCTTGTTGTGATGATGTAATACATATCAAGTAATTGTAGACACCTAAAATATGCTTACACTTAGCATTTCCTCCCATTCAACTAATTGACGACACTTTGTTAACTCCCCATTCTTCGCTCCATTCTCGGAGGCCCATTTGCGACACCTTCTCGATCGTATTCTTCCCATATTCAACTTATTTGGCTAATATCTCTCTTATTAGCTAAACATTCCTCCTTTCGACCATTCAGAACCTCACTAGTTCTCTCTAGACCACTTCTATTGGCTTCGTAGGCTATTTATCAATGAAAATTAGTTATCCAGACCCCTCCCACCTCTCAATGAGTCTCTAATCACTTGCTAATCAAGTTTAACTAGCCTAAACCCTAGTTAACTAGCCTAAACCAAGCTTAACTAAGTCTAAATCATGTTTATCCTAATCTAATCTAAAAGTGCTTTTTGAGCTTTAGTCCCACATGCACCCAAAGTTCAACATCCTCTCATTTGGAAAACTATAAATACAAGGCTAAGCCTACCCATTCAAACTTAGAACTTTACATAACACAAAGCCAAAACAAGTCTAAGAAAGCTTAAGAGCTCATTTGCATTAGCTAAGCTAATAAGACATTTGATCTTGGGTCATCCACCATTAAAATAGCTTCATCTTGCACCCATGATAGGTTAGTAATGGAATAACTAAACTTGGCCATGTAGCCATTTAGTGAGATTCATTCACCCTCATGGAGTAAACAACAAAACTGATTGCTTAAGTCTTTAGTAGGCATATTTTATTAAGCTTTCAAGAATAGAGGTTAATGCTATTTGCTAGATTGCTTGTTTGCTTCAAGTTTAATGCATGCAAAGTAGGTTTCCTTGCTCATTTCTTATCTGATGGTCCATTGAGGGACTTTGCACAAAGCTTTGGGGTTTTGCTCCATATCCATAGCTTTTGCAAAACCTTTCATTGAACATAGTAACTACCATGAGGATAAGGCTTTATTTTTTCAAAGTTCTTAAAAATACAGTGTGTTTTTCAACAAGTTGAAAAGCACACCGTGTTTTTCAACACATTGAAAAACTCAACACCGTTTTCCACGAGGTACAAACCATGTTGTTTTCCCTCCTTGTTGTAATTATGTTATGCAAATCAAGTAATTATCAGGTGGAGAAGGGTTGCTTTTTTCAAAGGGTTGCTTTTTTCGACACTTTGAAAAACACATTGTATTTTTCAACACATCGAAAAACTCAATGCCGTTTTCCATGAGGTGCAAACCACATAGTTTTTCCTCCTTGTTGTGATGATGCAATGCATATCAAATAACTACCAAGAGGAGAAGGGTTGATTTTTTCAAAGTGCTTAAAAATACTGTGTTTTTCAGGACATCGAAAAACTCAACACTACTTTCTATGAGGTACAAAGCATGATGCTTTTCCTCCTTGTTGTGATGATGCAATGCATATTAAGTAACTACCACGAGGAGAAGGGTTGATTTTTTCAAAGTGCTTAAAAATACAGTGTGTTTTCAACACATCAAAAAAATCAACGCCATTTTCCACGAGGTGCAAACCACGATGCTTTTCCTCCTTGTTGTGATGATATCATTGGAAAGAACTTTCATTCCCATACATGGTGGAGAAAACAGATCATCTTCAAGCACCATGCATTTTTCAGGCCAACTCATTCTTTCCATGCACAATGATTTTGAGAGAAAATGATTTTTTTGAGGGCGTTGTAGTCAGATTCAAGCCTTGGGCCCTCACCATTCTTCTCAAAATGTCTTTTTCCTGCAAAATCATATAAAGAAGCACCTGAAAACTCATTTGAGAGCTCAAGTTATGGCCTTCCCAAGTCGCCCTCCAAGGTATGCTATTCGATACTTAGTGAAATTTGCTAAGGGACACGTGGCAACCTGAGGTTAAGATATATTTTTATGTCCCCACTACACCTTTCCAAAGGGACAAGCGGTGCAAAAATGCACCATCCCCCATTATGCATGTTGGTCACTCATATGACCCCGACGACACTTGTTAAGCTCCTTTGACCAGTTTGACTTGCTCTCCCAACTACTCCCACATGCATGCCACTTGTCATTGTGAGGCTAGGGCACATTTTTGAGCACCTTTTGTCCTTTCAAAGGGGACAATAGGGACAAGAAAATGCACCCCGCTCCCTTTTGGCTTCATGGTTCCTCATACGACTGTTGTTTTGGCCTCCAAGTTCTTATTTTCAGCCCTCTCCTTCACTTAGCTCAACGAATAAACTTGCGACACTTGGCAAAACCAGGCTTAGGCACATTTTTGTGCACCTATTTTACCCAAACCAAAGGGACAATGGGGACACAAAAATGCGCCCCATCCCCTCTCTTCCTTCTCAAAAGCTTTAAAATAAGAACTTGCCATTTTTCGCTCATTCTCCCACCATCTCTCCATCTGCTCCCAAAACTCTACCGGATTTTCCATCAAATCTCCCTCCACCATTTTCATACTCTACCCATTTCTACCATTTTACCATGATCAGATGAAGAAAAAACAAGAAAAACACATATTTTTGAAGGCTCTAGGCTTGTTCTTCACCAGAATGACTCCGTAACCCGCGAAGTGAAAAATCTTCGTAACTTGAACACCGGTGCATGAATTGATATGGAATTTTTGCGATCACCCACATTTTCAGAGGCCATTGGAATCCAAGTGAAAGATTTTGCAAACACCCCTGGAATCTTTGCAACGCAGAAACCCCAATGTCTTTGCATTGAAATTTTTGAAATTTAAAATATCCATTTCCAGGCACCGGGTAGACTTGAAATTTTAGAGGTGCACTGAAGATAAAAAACCAATATAAGAAAAGTTTGTTTCATCGCGAACCGAGTTCCAGAACCCAACTTTCCAAAAATAGTAGACCTCCTACACATGGCACTTGCTATTTTTGGGAAGTCATCATCAAAGGCAGTTTCGGGGAAGGAAGTATACACCAAGATCATCTGGAAGGTCAGAGTGAGTGATTAGGGCTGAAAAGGGGTAAAATAATAATCCCCCCTTTTCATGTGCAGAATAGTGCCCTGGTCAAAATGAAGTTCAAGTTTGCAAAGTGCCAAATCAGTCTTAGCTTTAGTCATCATTGTGTTTAAGCTGATAGGATCATCATGGTTACAATGCCCGAGTAATTATTCCAGTTTCTCGTCCAAATGTGTAACCAAAAGAATGATGGAATGATGACACTTCATGGCTTGCAAATGCATCATCTCAGAGCAATCTATGTCAGTAGAACATGACAACATTGCAAAGAGTCATGGCATGATCGGTTCCAAGCTTCAATCTCCTCGAGCGAGATCATCATGAGTGACACTCGTGGTCACCAAAGGAATCATTCGACAATGTTTCTAAACACTTAGTTCATGTTGTCCATGTGTCATCCAAAGAAGTTTTCTCGTGGTGTGAAACATTCAAGGATTCAAAGTTCACTACATTGGAGTGTTTCATTAGATTATCTGGCAAGGATCAATGGAATTCTTCAGAGCCGTATTCTTCCTCATTGGCATTCCTTCTTGAGTCTCTCTCTCCTCTTTCTCTCTCTTCTCTTCCCCAAATTTATCTCTCCTCATTCTAATTCTTTGTTGGGGTTGCACTTTTTCATATCGCCTTTAATGTAATTAAAAAGTGACTTTAGGATTATAATGTAATAAGTCACCTTTATTTTATAAAAGGGACTTAATATTTTCCTAGGAATGTGAAAAGTCTTAAGTTGTGTAAAGGCATATGAAAAGTCATTGGGGGTAGGTGAAGAGTCAATCCACATTGCTATAAATTGGGATGGCCTCTCCATTCCAAAGGATCCAAACTTTAAGAATTTCGACTCTGTAACATTGTGAATTATTGTAGCTTGATTGAAGCTTTGTATTCATCACTACACATGGAATAAAGGCTACATTTATTCTTTTTCCCTTTCCTTGTATTTCCTCTATTTCCCTCTTATCATACAACTTTGTGAATGTCAATAAATGAGAAAAGAGTTTGTGGCTTTTCTTGATAAGGAGATTTCTGAAACTTTGGGTTCACGATCTCATCTTGTCTTGATGTCTATAACAAGGTTGTTATTCTTCTATATTGAATGTTGAACTACTCTAGTTACTGGGTGTGAACTCTACAATTTTCCTACTCACAATAATAACTCCCCTTTCCTAATTTCCCTCCTCCCTAACTCACTGTAATTTCCTCCCTTGTACACCCGTATAAGCATTTTGCCACAAGTTCAAAGTGGAGTGTCCTGTGTGATCCATGACCTATTTGGCCACCCACAACATTTATATTAGGATTATATTAGTTACATTCAATAATGGGAGCTGTACCATTCAATGCATATGGGCGTAGCCTCGTGAATGTTGGTGGAGACGCCTAATTTTCCATATCGACAAATTTTCTCACCAACATCCTCCTTGAGGCCACTTATGAAACAACTCTCAAAAAATTCATTTGACAAGCCTTCTGTGTGATTGGCCAAACTCTCAAATTTCGTCTTGTAATGATTTTATTTTTTTGGATCCTTTAGCGTAAATCAAAATCACATGAATAATGTGAGCAAGATCAAGATTTTAAGGTGGAACAAAAACAATGGATATTATTTGGATGTTATAATTTGAGTCATGAAAATGGCGTGGTACATGAAGGTGTCTAAATTTTTACCTTTTCCCAACTTTCTATGGCCAAAAGGAGCTCACACTTCATTTTTGGGGACAACTAGTCTTAAGCTAAGACTTGGAGGTTTTAACCACAATTTTTAGTCTTCCCTAGCACTCTAATGGCTTAAAACTTATCATAATTACTTTCACACATCTCTTGCTCCTACAATTAATCATGTATTTACTCGATATTAACACTAAAAAGTGGGGTTAAAAAGTTCTACATGAAGAAAGTAGTGTGGTTGGGTTTCAACTCTGTAACTTATTGGATTTTTCCCATTTTTATTTTGGCCCCTTTAAGCTCAAATTACACTCACGTGAATAATGGAGTCTCAGTCTAAAACTTTCACACACTAGACATATATGGCCAATCATTAGAGGAACTCAATTATAGACGATTGTTCATGCATCACCTATTTTCATGTAATTACTCAAGCTTAAAATTAAATGGCGGCTAAAAAGCGATCCAAGAAGCAACCATTTTGATTTTGTTTTGAACATGTAACCTATTGGATCTCCCCATTTTTTATTTTGTCCCCTTTAAGAACAAATTGCACTCATGTGAATAATGCAAGCGAGATAGAGTCGATAAAGTGGAACACAATTAGTGGATATTATTTTGGTGTTACAATTTGAGCTAAGGAAAATGTGTGGTACATGTAGGTATTTAATTTTTTACTTTTTAATTTCAAACTTCCCATTGATTTATTTCTCTTATCTAACAAATAAAACATTATCCTATCAAAAACCTTGATGTCGTAGTCATGATCATAATTATTATTATTCTAATGAATAAAATGGAAAGTCTCGTATGAAAAAATATTGGAGGGGAAAAATAGAGGTGATATTTCCAAAAATATTCACGAAGGAGATGGCAGAGTAGTAAGGTTGGCACTAATATCGGATAATTTCTTACGGGTTGTTTTCAAAATTGAACAGGGTAAAACATATGGGATAAATGGTGGTAGGATTCAATGATCATGGTTGCAAGAAATTGGGGACATAATTGGCCTTATGTAAATTCAATGGGGTTTGCTGGTGCAATCTAGACACTGTTAGTGCAAATCTATAGCACCCCAAAATGACCTTCAAATCTACAATCCAAAATTGGGTCATTTAGTGTGATTGCACAACATTGAGTTTTCTCCAAGGTGTGGGACCTTGCAAGGTGAGAAAACTCTCCAGATTGAAGCTGGTTCTTACTCCTTTGTTTAGGTGTATGCATGAATTTGTAGAGGTTCAATACTAATTCCTACTCTAAATTCCAAGGAGACAGAGTTGAAGATGCAAGAAAGGGGAAACAAAACTAAGCTAAAATGGTGATACACCAAAGGAGTGATGAACTTCTGTTTTGCAAATAAACACAGATCATAAGAATGTAGCACAGAACATGCACAGATTGCTAGAATATAATGAAAGATCAGAAGACAATGATAAACACATGAGAGGATTGGAAAATCAATCATAGAACATACATTATCATTCCCAAGTTTAATACAATGCATTACAATGGCAAGGAGGCAAAAATATGTGCTGCAGCCTATATGAGAGGTTTGAAACTCTACAAATCTACCTGCTAAGGAAGAAAAGAGAGCTTGCAAGAGCAAAATGTCCAACATTACAATAGATTACATCCTTTGCATTTATAGCTGAAGCAAAGAGGGAGAAAACAGAGGAGGAAGCAAATCTGATCCTTTTCCTCAACCACCGCCATTAACCCTTTCAAATCAGCTTGCAACCCATCAAATCGACTCCTCTACCTTTATTTTTGCGTGATTGAAGAAAAAACGATGGATTTGGTGAAACACAACTCTCAAAGCAATTTGATCTTGGATTAATGGCGTGAGAAGACATTTTAGGGTTTTTCCCTCATTAAGTTGAGTTGATTCTTCATCCCTGGTGTGTGGGATAAGGTAACCATGGTGGATCGTGCAGAGAACAACTTATTCAAAGCAATCTGATACACATTAAAGGCGTGAAAGACATTTTTAACATTTTCTCCATTAAAACTCAGTAAAAATGATGTTTTTATTTGTTGGGACCCTAATATAGCTACCAAATCTTAAAGGCGCGTAGGCGCGCATGGCCGGAGGAAGTGTGCAAGTTAAGGCGTGCAAGGTAGGATTCAAAAAGGGTTCTTGGAGAACCAAGGACACGCGCCCACAAAGCACAATTCGAGACTTAGCCATTTTCGGCCTTTTGGATAGAACACATGAAGAACGTGTTCCGTTTGGATAAGGTTCCAGCCTGGCAATAGGGTGTCCTGGAAGGAATATACCTTGCGATAAGAAGATCCAAAAAGCTAATCATGACATGGAGAGGCATGTGCACTGAGGCGATCCACACCTTGACACTTGGGGCCAGATTTGAGGTTACAGAGGAGTTTGTTGGAGATCAGATGCCTATATATGCGCCCCTTAGCAAAGAAAGAGGGGAGAACACAAGGAAGGAAGCGGAGCTCTACAGAATTACTCATGAGAACTATGGGATAAAAGGGGTAGATGATTATAGGAAGGATGTAATAAGGGAATGGGGAATGTAAATTTTGTTTCAAAGTCTTCATGTATGGATCCAGATATGGCATGACTACGGTCTCCCCTTCTGTGATATTCTATAGTAATGCTATGAATGAATATGATAAGGTTACCATGATAATTGTATTAAGATCTTCTCTCTATATTATCTACATATTTCTATTATGCTTTTGTTCTTGTATAATCATGAACCTTATTTGAATGTTAAGTCTATTTGTGGATTTACAACTTCCTAGTTCTATTAATTCTGTTAAGCGCTTTTACTTTTGATATGACTGAAAGGGTATAGAAGCCATTCTAAGCTCTATAGCTTTTTCATGTCCTTTAAAATCACTAATTCAAGATCATGAATGATGCCTTCCACTAAACTCACATAAAAGAGAGACTCGGCTCCCTCTCGCGCGCCTCGGTGAGTGCCCAATGCCCACTTGGGTGATAGGCCGGCACGCATGAGGTTCCCTTGTTCTTGGTGGGTGCAAAAATGACTACATCTTGGTTCCGTTGCCGGGACCTCTTTTCGAAGTTGTAGTGGAACATGGCATACATCGTGGTCTGTGTAAAAAGTGATGATGGAGCACTTAACACTTGAAGGTGTTGAAAATTGGTTTAAAAGCACGGAGGATGAGTTTTCTCAGAGATTCAATACTGGACTGAGTTTGATACGCGAAGATGGGTGGAAGACACTCTCTATCATGAGTTATACGAAACCTTCTTCTGCTTGTTTCCCAGTAGATTTATTTGAGTGGCTCTCGACATATGCATCTAGGTCGGGTGGTATTATAAATCACACCCTTGGACCCAAGAAACATACAAGAACTTGCAAGATGCTGATCTAATGTGGACCCATGCTATAGATCATTGGTGGAAGGGAGTATTGGCTAGCTACACTCTGGAATACACAATTTCCATGTATTCTTGTCCGGAAGTTGCTGAGTTTGAATTTTTACGGGAGCCCAGAGGATCATTTTTGTGGGCTATCCCCTTGGAAATCAAAATCTTGATGGTAACCATGAGTTTAGAGGCATTCCCAATGGTCGGCTAAACCACTCTGAGCGCTTGGCGAGGAAGCCAGGTTGGGGAAAGATGGCTGATATAACGACTAAAAGGAAAGGGAGGAGAGATGGCTCAAGTATGGTGAAGCGCATGAGAGGGAGATTACAAGATGACGCGAGGTTGCATTTACGATGGATCCATGGAGGCAGACGTTTTTGGGAGAAGAGGTTCACATGGAGGATGTGGAGCCTGAATAGTCTGTGCTACCCCATCTTGGCAAGCGAAGAGAGAGAACCCCTCGGCTTCTGATGAGAGCCCATCGCGTGGAGAAAGAAGAGTCGTTGGCGCGCATCTGACCCCACCTAGCGACCGAACCTTGGTGCTTGGTTTGTTCGAACGAGGGAAAAGTATAGTTGATCCATTTGATATCAGTGGAAGCAACCGATCGGCGCCCAGAAGATACAACTTCTCGTTTGGGACTTCTATGGCTTCACACACTATTCCAGTATTTGGTGGAATGTTTGGACAAGGCACATATACAGTGGTTTTGGGAGCACGTCAGGAAGTGGTGGGGAAATACGACTGGGAGTGGCACTAGTTCACAAACTGTCGGCCGCTATTCAGTGGGATGATGGGAACGTTCGGCATGACAAACACAGGCCCTGTACCTAACACAGGAGGATCTAGAGGTGGAAGTGGTGGAGTTGGTGGCTCAGGATCTAGTGGGTCCGACAGAGGAGGAAACACCGGAGGAAATCAAGGGACTGGGTCAGGAGGACAAGGGCCTCAACCACCTCCTCAAGTCTTTTTCGAGATGTCTCTACACTTACCATATTATAGTGGGATAGAAGATGCCGCAGAGCATGTGCATAAGTGCGAGCTGCTATGGCGTGCGAAGGGGATCACGACCCAGGATCGAAAGGCTAGTCAATTTACAACAACCTTGCAAGGATGCGCACATAGTTGGTATAGAAAGTATGACCCTCATCAGACTGTTGTGGATTATACCACGCTGAAAAATGTGTTCTTGGTGGAATTCCACATACCTGAGTTTGAATAGAAGAGCATCAACTCTCTCAAGGAAATCTAGTAGGGAATGGCAGAGAGCGTGTGGGAATATGATGCGTGCTTTAAAACTCTATTGTCTAAACTGTCTTATGATATCCACCCTTCACAACATGCTCAATGGTTTTTCGGAGGGTTGATCACACCCTTTAGGAGGGATTTGTCTCATAAAACATTCATGGACTGCGTGAAGCGTTGGAAGCTGCTTTGCACGCTGAGGCAGTTGTAGTGTTGACACTGTGTTAGCCCATTTCTGGAGGCTCAGATCGTTGCCATGGCTAAGCAGTTGGAGAAATTATCTGCCAACACAGTTCCAGAGACTCGGTGGGATGTGGTGCACAAATTGTAACGTAGAAGGGCACACAAAGGATAATGGCGGGATATGTACTCTGGAAGGCGGTACACGCCGTAGTAGTAAATTGTGAGATATGTCACGGGGATCATGATGTAAGTAGGTGCCCCCTTTTATAGTGCGTGATCCGTAAAAACGTATCTTGTTATTGCAAGATATGTACCTCAACCACACATGACACCAAGGATTGTAGATTGATTGACCAGATTCATGAGGCAATTGATCTTGGTGTGCGCCAGACTGGCATTGCAACAGTTCCAAAGGAGATGAGCATCAGTATGAAGAATGCGGAGATGGAGGTGTGCGTGGGAGGGGATTTCATGTGAAGGATTTCATGGCCGTGGTAACCGGGGGAAGAAGTGAGTTCCCGCGTGGAACATGCTTTAATTGTGGAGCCACAGACCATTATAAGTGCGAATGTCTAGATCTTCTACAATGCTCCTGGTGTGGGAAAAAACATAAGTACGAAGAGTTCCCGAGAGTTATACGAACATATGAGTCAACAACACTGGAAGGATAAGGCGCTGCCATGGTGAGTATTAAGAAGGCTGACGAGCAATGGCTCCCGCGAGTAATACATGAATCAGAACTAGAGCCTATTATGGTAACAACAAGGGCGGAGTCTGCATGTGCAAGGGAAGTGCCTAAGAGACCTCTGGTTTCAAGGGAAGAGGTAGTACATGGGAAGTATCCAAACTCGGCTCACCATAAAGAAGTCTACCAGAAACCAATGGACGTAATTCAAAGCTTACAAGGGGAGATCCAATGCTTAAAAGAGAAAACTAGAAAAGATGAGCGAAGAAGACTAGTAGAAACACCAAAGGATGACTTGGATGAGGTTAAGGAGGTGTGTAAATTGCTGAGGCAAGAGAATATTATTCCCCTACTAGGAGCATGGTTGAGAGAAAAGGTACCACGCACCGGGAAGAGCATGAAAGGCAGATCCTGCATGCAAACCTCCCACCTCACAGCCTTGATTATGACAAAGAGATCACCTTGAACGTAGTAGTGGATGGATGGCTGCTTAACAACATCCTCATTAACATAGGCGGAGGTTAATGTTCTCACTCTGGATGCCTGCATCAAATGGGAAGACCTGCATTACAACCATCTTCAAATGTGTTGTATATGGAAAATAAGACAAAGGCAATGCCCATAGGTGTCTTGAAGGATGTGACCATTACCATTCAGGGGACTAAGTTCACTGGGGATTTTGAAGTCTTGGCGCTTGCCGAGGTAGATAATTTCCCAGCATTACTTGGGCGCCCATGGTGCTATAAGAATAATGCAGATCTCCGGTTTAACAAGGGGTACATAAGCTTTGAAAACAAGGAAGAGAGGGTGATTATACCACTTGCTGATGGAAAGTCCACACCCTATACTGAACCCCTTGGAGAGGAAGTCCTGGACATAATATATGTGTGCTCCATAAGAGATCCAGAGACCATCCACCCTATAGAAGGAGTCATCCAGTTTGATGATGCTCAATCATCAGTGATACTACCAATATAGCATGTGATAATTGGGCACATGGGACTTATGAATTGATTGGGTGATATCTGAAAGGATTAGTGACCAGGGTAACCACAACGTGTACATATAGCATTTGGCTCTGGAGGAAAGGAAATAACCAATTATTCAGGGATGCATACCCTGAGGTCTTTTTGAGAGAAATGGAAGCTCAATGGAGGGAGGATGAGTGACAAGGTATGTTGGGTTATGTTTTGATAGGCACAATAGCGAGGTGGTGGGCCGCGCATAGTGAAAACTTGTTGGAGTGGCGTGAAGTTAGAATTGCGCTCACTGTCTGATTCTCGAGGAGCAATATACCCACCGCTATCAAGGATTACAATGGCAATGAACCCACCTCTTCCCACATCTAGGCATGTGAGAGGGTCTGGGGAGAAGGTGCGGAAGCTTTACCACCCTCCCTTTGGGTGCACAAGTTATATTCGACACTACAAGGTTGTGCGCACTTGGTACATCCATTTTGAAACTCGCCACCAGACGGGAAATTGGCAGGAATTAGTGGCTGACCTGGTTCACACATTCGAGTATCGAAGTACCAAGAAACTAGTTGATGAGGTGTTGCAGTAGTCATCAAGCCTCTCACTGGGGATTACGCCATGGTGGAAGATAGATTAGTAGACTTACTTGGTGGACCTAGCTTGGAAGCACATTTCGAAGAGGAGGAACTAGAAGACATACAATTCGAGTGCGTGTGTGCTGAAAAGGAGAAAGGAAAGATGGTATACGTTATTGATGGAGAGGAGATGGAGAACTCTGAATGTCGACCATTCGGTTGGACGCGTGAGGTAGTTGATAGTGTGGATGCATGTGCGTGCGTGTATCATGAACCACTCAAAACCAAGAAAGTTAACATCGGCTTGGAGAAGGAGCCCAAGGAAGCTATCATTGGGGACTATTGGTTGGACAAGGAAGTATCAAAGATCATCGATCTCTTGCGCGAATTTGAGGATTTATTCCCGCGGATACCATGAGTTGAAAGGCGTCCACCATTCATTGGGGAAATGAGGATAAAGTTGAAAGATGGTGCGCGCCCGGTCAGGAAGAGGCCTTACAGATGAATCCCAACATGCGCGTAAGGGTTAAAGAAGAGCTAGACAAAATGATAGCATCCGGTATCATTAAGGCTATGGAGGAATTAGAATGGATAAGTCCAATGGTGATCAACATAAAGAAGGATGGAATGGATTAGGATATGTGTGGATTATAGGGAGTTGAACGTTGTTTGTATCATAGATCCTTTTCCCACCCCCTTCACTGAAGAGATTTTGGAAGGAGTTTTGGGCGTGAGGTCTATTCCTTTACGGATGGATTCTCGAGATATCACCAAGTAAGGATTGCCAAGGAAGACCAAGAAAAGACAACTTTCGCCACCGAGTGGGGAAGCTTTGAATACATGGTCATGCCCTTTGGATTGAGGAATGCGCCCGCTGTATTTTTGCATAGTGGTACAAGCATTTCAGGACTTCATCCACAAGTTCCTTCAAGTATATTTGGATGATTAGACAATGTATGGATTGGTGAGGGACCATTGTGATAACTTGAGATTGATGTTTGAAAGATGTCGGCAGTTGAGGATTTCCCTCAACATCAAGAAATGTGTCTTTGCAACTCCTTTTAGAACATTGTTGGGGCATATCATATGCAAAGAGGGCTTACTGGTGGATCCCGCGAAAGTTGAAGTTATTGTGGGATTAGGGGAGCCCACCAGCCAAAGCGCCATGCGGGGATTTCTTGGACACACTGGGTACTACAGAAAGTTCATTAAGGGATACGCCATTATCGATTTTCTCTCTTTAATTAGTAGCTCTACAATGTAATTTTAAAAAATAAAAAATGAATGTGAAATAATCCCCCCAATGTACAAATGCTAAGGACATCCCAACAACCTCACCCTTGAAAGACAAGGGTATAATTTTTCATGAGTTGTGATCGCTGACAAGTGAATTTGCGGTCCACATAATATTGAAAATGAAACATCATTTAATGGTTTGTATATACATTGAAATGAAAGACAAGGGTATAATTTTTCATGAGTTGTGTTAGCTGTGACAAGTGAATTTGTGGTCCACATAATATTGAAAATGAAACATGATTTAATGGTTTGTATGTACATTGAAATGAAAGACAAAAGTATAATTTTTCATGAGTTGTGAGAGCTGTGACAAGTGAATTTGGGGTCCACATAATATTGAAAATGAAACATAATTTAATGATTTGTATGTACATTGAAATGCGTCGTTTAGATGTAATTAATACAAAAATTGTTTGATATGTTTATAATGCACTAATATTAAGCCAAATAGAATTATCTTCCATGCGAACTAGAATATTGTTATTTTTCTAGGATGTTTGGGTAATGCTTATTTATTGTGTTATATTAGATTTATAATTTTGGATGATATAATATTGTTTTTACAAATTACTATATTTTTTGTTTCATAGTGGATGGTTTTAATTGGGAAGACCACTACCGATTGAGAAGGATGATATCTTGATGGTGTTTAATTATTAGACGCTAATATCCGTCAAGATTTATCCAAGAGGATTTACTAGGCATAATGTTATCTTTTAATTTTAAATGTTTAACATCTTTAAATGTAATACCTATAATATTTGAATGGAAGGTTATATCAATATTTATAATCTTATGAACTTATTTATGATGGTGGAAAAAGAGGATTATGAGGCTTCATATAAACATGGTGCATCATGTCCCATAAATAATAAAAATACATTCTAATTAATCTCATACGATAACCTACTTCAAAAGAATTGTTTTCATAAGAATGTGTTTTTCTAGTCTGTCCAAGGGTTTCAAACCCTTTCGATAATTTGAAGCATGTAAAATTTGGAAGAGCGGTATTTTATTTAAAATATTTTTGATAAAGTGTATATTTAATTCACTCTTAACAATTGATATATATCTATTTCTTGTAATTTTTCATCATAAAAGGGTTAGATGAATATATATTACCTTAAACATGAGATTAAAACTAACAATTCAAAGTGGATCAATGCTTGTGAGGATAAAATTATTGAAGTTGTATGATTTTTTTACAAAGTATCGTGAAGCATTAACATAAAAATATAAGCTACTAGGAATCCTAAAGGACACTTCCTATGACAATATATTAGTATTGTATTAAGTAAAAATCAACCACACAACTTGAAACACACAAATTATATTGTGTATTTTCCAATGCAGGAAAATCTAATGAGTACAAACAATCTTGCATCAACAAAAATTAGTAGGCATGTGTTCATCTATAATCGGTGAACATGGTGAAGTTGATCCATAAGAAGCATTATCATTCCAACATTTTAAGAGTACATATAAAGTACATCAAATAACACCATTTTTAGGCATTGACATAGGTTCCTAGGGAATTGGTAGAGTTTCTTAACAAACAATAGAATCTAGGAAGTTCCTTCATCTATTGAATGTATAAAAATGATAAGTCATAGTGAAAAGGTAACAAGTACTTGAATAATATCTGAAAGTCTCATCGATGTCCTTATGAATACCTAAAGTATCAAACTGTTGAAGAATTGAGGTCCTTGGGCAAGCTAAAAAAAGTCACTTGTTGAGTATTGAATAATGAATGGGAAAAATATCTTTGGGATAAGAATAAATGGCAATTAATCATGGGTTATGAGTATATGGCTGGTCACTAACATTATTTAGGCGAGTTACAAGTTTTGCACCGTTAGTATTCACCCACTCAAATTTCATTTTTAAAAAATAGATTGCCACAATCTAAAATTTCTTTGAGACTAAGAAAAATGTTCCCTTCAATTTCACAGCTTTAATAAGTGTTGTTGTGTTCGCATTTCAGTTATAAAGTCAAACTGGATGAATAAGCAAAGCTTGACTGGATTATATCCAAAACAAATGTTTTCAATAGAATGTGGACTTAATTTATTTTTACAGCTATGTTTTTTTAATATATTTTGTTATGTCTGCAAAAATTATAGCCTCACATAAAGGAAAATCAACACTTGAGGTGAGTAGGTACTCTTGCCAAATAGCCTCTATTAAATAAACAGAAATTTAGGCGAGTCGTGCCAAAAGGAGCTCTGATAATAGATATCTAAAGTCAGTCCATTCTGGTTTAATTCAACGCTAGGCATGAAGGAAATCTGCAACCTCGACATCCTCCCATCTTGTATCAAAATAAGATCTTTGGAGCAGAGTATGGACACCCATCGAAGGATAATGGAAATCTGATTTTACTTTGCATGCTGCGTTCTCCCATCCCGTGCCAAAATGTGATTGCTAGAACAAGTAATACAAATAGAAGAATTTTGTCGAGATCTTCTGTTCTCTATGGTAGATAGGCATGCAAAATGTGGAAGCAAGCACTTGGCATGTGCAATGGTCGACTTAGTGGCTGAAAATGTGGTTCAATGGACTGCAACTACGACATGATATACACAAAATGGGTTTGATGAAAAGGCCTTGTGAACTTTCAAATGCAAAGCCAGGATTCACATCCTTTGCAAGCACCCTCCACCCTATGCCAAAATGGAGCATTTAGAACAGGGCATGAACGTCCTTCAAAGCAAAAAAAATAATAATTAGAGGAACTTTGTCAGATGTTGTAGTTGCAAATGGTCTTGTAAATGTGTATGAAAGATCTTGGCTCTCTCACTCTTCCTCTGCGTGAAGCCCTTTGCTGTACTTTCTCAGCATCCTCCTGTCAAATGGGATCTTAGGAGCAAGGTATGGATATCAACAAAAGTATAAAGAATAGAGGAATAGTTTCAGATGTTGTAGTTTCAAATGCTATGGTAGATGTGTATGCAAAATGAGGAACCTTACACAAGGAAGGTGAAATGTTTAACAAAATGTCTTTAAAAAATAAAATAAAATGTGGATCTATATTTGCATTTAAAGCATGTTTCTATCATTCCTTAGAGGAAACCAGATTGCTACCCACCATTCTTTTGTGTTTTTTTTTTGTATGCTAAAGATGAAGAAGAAAGAGGATTTAAAACCCGTCATTGGTCTAGTGTGTATTAAAGACGAAAACGTGAATATTACGCGTGGCCATAATAGAAGAGGCCCATGGTGGGATTGCTTTGAGGACACTATGCGGGAAATGCAACCACAAGCAAGATCCTAGTCACCGGACTATGGTGGGAGATGATTTACCAGGATTGCATTGAGTTTTACAAGGCTGTGACCACTTTGCCAGCGCCTTGCAAACTCCGGAAGAAGGGATGAGATTCCCTTGCACCCCATCGCCAGCATGGAACCTTTTGAGAAATGGGCAATAGATTTTGTCGGACCAATCTCACCAAATGCTCAAGGACTAACTCGCGGTATACCATTACTCGTACTTGATTATTTGACACAGGTGGGCGGTAGAGGCCGCGCCCACTAAGGATTCCACTGACCATGGCTACTAGATTTTTGTGGGAGAACATTATCAGCAGGTATGGGTGCCCATTAAGTTTAACAAGTGATAGGGGCACTCACTTTTTAAATGAAACCATCAGGATTCTATTGGCAGAATTCATGGTAGCCCATCACAAGACTACCCCTTATCACCCTCAGGCAAATGGGACTGCAGAGGCATTCAACAAAATCCTTAGTCACACATTGACTAAGATATGTGATGTGGGTAGGCAGGATTGGGATGACAAGGTGTCAGCAGTTCTTTGGGCATACAAAACAACGTATAAAAGATTGAACAAGGCCACACCATTTCAATTGGTGTTCGACGCGAAGTAGTTTTTCCAGTCGAATTCATGCTACCATCTCTGCGTATAACATGCGCGTGCAGGAGGGTTGGATGATGAGCAAGCGCTGGAAGAAAGAATAGATGAATTGATAAAGTTGGATGAAAGGCGCTCACTAGCAAGATGGAGCCAAACAACTGAGAAGGCAAAGCAAAAGGCATGGCATGACCGCCATATTAAGAACAAACAATTTGAGGTTGGCCAGATGGTATTGCTATATGATTCAAAATTTCTACGCCATCCTAGAAAGTTAAAGGTGCATTGGTTGGGTCCTTATGTAATTTCATACATCCTTGATTCGGGCGCATGCCAGTTACAAGTGCTGGATGGAACAAAATTACCTGACACTTCAATGGGAGTAGGCTGAAGCCCTACTATAAATAATGCTTCTTGGTGTTTGTAAATAAGGCAGTTTTTCCAGTTAGTTTAGAATTTACTTTTTTGTTTTTCCCTTCTTGTATTTCCCTTTCGCGTTGTTGTTTTGTTTTGTGCCTTAGGCACCGGTAACCTTATTACTTTTTGACTTATGAATGCACAAAGGACCGCACATCATTTTAGTGTGGGGTGAGATGATGAAGAGAAACTTGGAGTTATTCTACTAGGAGGATTTGGGTCGGTGGCAAAATAAGGTTACATTGGAAATCCACGTACAAAGGAGAAAAAGCGCAAAAACATGAGGTAGGTGAAAGCAAGAATCATGAGGATGGAAGAAGTGCCTTTGGCGCCGGTAACACGCGCGCAAGAGTCTTCTGTCAAGATGGATTGTTTACGCACACTGCAAGGTTGGAAAAGTTTTCGCAAGGAATGGGCGTGTAAGGAGAAGCTGCTTGAAGTCGGGTTTTGTTTGAAAACACCACATTAAATATTGTCGTACGGTGGTAGGTAGCCTAGCCTTAAATGCGTAAAAGCAGGAAAAGCTATAAATACAAGAGTGGGCATTTCATTATTTCACTTTGCGAACACAAGAAGAGTGATTTTCTTTCAAGAGCTAGGGTTTTGAGAACTGACTCGTGCGAAGGAAAATCCCAAGAACTTAAGCGCAATCGGTCCATTGGATCTACAAACCAGAGCAAAAGTGATTCACGGGTGTGAGGAATGTTGTGAAGAAGCGCCGTGATCAAAGGAGAAAAATATGAGATTAGGGTTTGTGTTTTAGGGCACGGGCGCACGAGGAAAATGTTCAAACAACTTGCAAGTTAACTTGGAATGAAAGCAAAGGGTGCAATGACGACCACGAAACCAGTTGATAAACTCTGCAGAACAATCCAAGAAGGGAAAGGGTAAAGGAAAAGGAAAGAAGAAACAAGAAGAAATACCCTTGGATACAAATGAGGAATGGTACTCGAGAGATGCAATACCCGGATGGGGTTTTGCTAGGGCAAGAGTGGGAGTCCCACATAAGAAAGATGACCATGATCAACTACAATCACCGGTCAAGTACAATCACGAAGGAAATGGCGCTGAACTGGTGTGCCCCACAAATAAACAAACACCTGATGGGTTGCTTGATCTACAATGACGTGGTCAAGGTGAAAATGGAGAAGGCAGGGCTTCTCCAACTTTTGAGTTACCATATTTTGGGAAGCCCAAGTGCTTGTACCAATGGTTGATGACACACGTACACGAAGACTTCTTCTTTTCGCAGGCGCAAAATGCGCATAACTCCCCAACTAATTTCACGCTTCACATGCCTAAACTGTGAAGGGGATGAGCTCGAAGATGACCTCCTGGACAGGAGGTAATCAAAGAAACCATAGCATCCCAGGAATTAAAGAAGGGATCAAGGTACTACGACGTCTTAGATATCATCATCTAGTGATGAAGATGGCCGCACACCTAGTCTCCAAGCTGAATGGACAAGAAAGGTGGACCCAGGTGAGCAAGCCCTGGCTGAATGTCTGCAGGAAAGTCACAGAGGGCACCATATACAACCTCTCCCAATATATTGCAGATGAAATCATAAGCAGCGCGGAGAAGGGAGGAAAGATCTTATTTGGAAACATTTTGTTGACAATTGTGTTCTCAGAAGTTGAGGTGCCGGATGCATCCGACAAGTTTGTGTGGGAGTACCCTGTTGAAGATCCTTCACCTGCAGAGAGGTTTCAGAAATACACATGTGAATCAATGACAGGGGTACACAAGGCACACTTAGACAAATGGTATAAGTGCCTTAGGAACGCATTCGGGGCTGAATGACGGATCCCTAAACAACTCCCCGTGGCGATCAAGGAGAAGCAGAGTTCACAGTCTACCAACACTTCATATTGGCAGTTCATTTTGGTCGATGGAAGCTGGAGTCCATGGTGCAAACTCCCATTCTCATTTACTACCCAATTTTTCCAAGCGGGAGTAAACAGATACAAGGAGTCAAGAAATTAAACCTTGACTTGTCCACCCTTGACAGAGCACACAGGAAATGAGGAAGAAGCTGGTCTACCTAGAGAAGCACGTGTATGTTAAAAGGTACATGTCACATGATGTGCATATTGTAAGGCCTTTGACCTTACCTATTACTGGGAGCAATGCCACAAGGATTTACCTACGCATAAGGCCAAAATTTGAAAAGGGTGCGTATGTGGAGGATGAGATATCCATCCCAGATAACCCTACTGGAAGGAAGAAGCCCACGCCAAAGCGTAAGGAGAGGGAAGAGAAAGAGGAATAGAGGGTAGTGGAGAAGCAGGATGTAGGTACCGGGGACAAGTACCTACGTCCGGAAGAAGAAGAGGACGGTGGTCAAGGAGAAGACCCCAGAACCTGCTGAAGCCACCATCCCCTGGGAACCCTCAGATGAAGAGAAGACCACATCCCCGACTCCAAAGTTTTCAGCAGAGGAAGAAGAAAAGGGGATGGAAGAACCAGAGTCCGAGGATACAGATGACACAAATGCCTATATAGGCAAAAAGGATGATGATGAAGAGGAAGAGATGGAGGTAGATCAGGAGTTGATTGATGTCCATGATTCGGAGGAGAGAGGAAGCAGAAGATGCAAATGATGCTTTCATCTTTGTAAGGAGGAAGGGCACCCAAGGGGAGGAAGGCATGCAAAATGAAGAAAGGAGTGAGGGGGAAAGTACTAAGGAGCCAGATATGCCCAAGCTCACTCAAGAGGAGGTGGATGAGAAAGCGACAAGGGAGGTGGAGAAGATGATTAATACCTTGGTCGACAAGGAATTGGAGTGCAATGCGTGGAGCTCGTGCTTGGTGAATTCAAGGAAGAGCAAAGGGAGAAGAGTGTGGGTAGCACAAAAGGCCCAACTCTTTCAGTGACTGTTCCAAAGGGCGTGCGCACGGGAAGTAAATGCGTGGAGGAAGGAAAATCAATGATGGGGTATGTTAATGACCCTAACAAAGTTTTACTGCACGCTTCAGTACTGTGCCCACCAAGGAGCTCACCGCCATGGAGTCCTTTGATCCTGAGGGTGGATACCCGTGCACAAGAAAGATGCTATCGTGGGCGTTCGACTCCCACCTTGATGAGCCCGAGTTTGAGGTTAACTAAGGGGAGTGATACTAGAGCTATCCGAGACAAAGGGGGTCAACCCCATCATAAACATACAACAACTATCGATGAGCAAGTATGTAATGTGCTCAACAAAGTCTCCGTGGAGGTAGAGGCAAGGATCTTCTGCAAAAATGATAGGGTTAAAGTCTTGGAGGACCTGATGGAGAAGAGGAAGGAAGAAATAGTTAAGCTAACAAAGGAACTCAACCTTGAAAAGTGATCAACACTCAACTATAGCGAGAATTACAAGAGGAGAAAGCTAAAGTGCGCGAAGTTTCCAAGAAGGTGGAGCTCATCTCCTAGGATATTGTCATGAAGCACCTAGACCTTAACCCTCCCGCACAAAAATATGGTTCCTCCTGGAGTGTCTTGAGGACTTGACTCGAATCCTCACCATGGAAAGGTAGCCTTTGGCCTTGGAGTCGGCAGAGGATGTAGCTACGCGCTTGGAGCAGGAGGACAAGTTGAAAGTCATCGTGCTCATAGTTGAATACAACAAGGTGCTTGCTGATGTAAAAGTAGCTACACAAACCACTGGGTCACATACGACCATTGCACGGATCAGGACAAGGTGACAAACATGTTGCTTGCCAACGACGAGGCCAAGTTATGAAGGACTTCAGGGAAAAGAATAAAGGCAATAGAGCAGAGTGAGAAAATATTCTAGCCGAAGTAGAAAGAAAATCTGAAGCTATTGAGATCCTTCGGGTCTCAATCAAAACCCGGCTTAAAGAGCTCTACAAGGTCATTACAAGGAAGATGGATGCCTTGGAAGATCAAGCTAAGGAACTAGAAATGGCGGTAGATACCATAAACACGAAGGGGGAGGGATTAACCTTCGACGAGGTGAGCGCATTGGTTGGCGACCTTTGCAAGAGGCACAGGGATGAAGTCAACACTTGGAATACACTGGAGGCCAACCTGCGGAAAATTTTCCCCTTCTTCTTCTTTAGGTAGTTTTCCTTCTATTCTCTCTCTTCCCCATTTCTTTATTCTTTCCCTCCATTCTTTTCCAAGGCAAAGGCTTGCCTTTTTGTATTGCATTCTTTGAAAAGGTTCTCGAGGGTGGAGAACAGGTGAAGTGTGGGGTAATGTTGGGACCCTAATGTAGCTACCAAATCTTAAAGGCGCATAGGCATGCACGACCGGAGGAAGCGCACAAGTTAAGGCGCGCAAGGCAGGATTCAAAAAGGGTTCTTAGAGAACCAAGGATGCGCGCCCATAAAGCACAATTCGGACTTAGGTTTTTCGACCTTTTGGACATAACACACATGAAGAACGTGTTCCATTTGGATAAGGTTCCATCCTGGCAACAGGGTGTCCTGGAAGGAATATACCTTGCGATAAGAAGATCCAAAAATCTAATCATGACATGGAGAGGCATGCGCCTGAGGTGATCCACACCTTGACACTTGGGGCCAGATCTGAGGTTGCAGAGGAGTTTGTTGGAGATCAGATGCCTATATATGCATGCCCTTAGCAAAGAAAGAGGGGAGAACACAAGGAAGGAAGCGAGCTCTACAAAATTACTACGAGAACTATGGGATAAAAGGGGTAGATGATTATAGGAAGGATGTAATAAGGGAATGGGGAATGTAAATTTTGTTTCGAAAGTCTTCATGTATGGATCCAGATATGGTGCATGACTATGGTCTCCCCTTCTGTGATATTCTATAGTAATGCTATGAATGAATATGATAAGGTTACCATGATAATTGTATTAAGATATTCTCTCTGTATTATTTGCATATTTCTTTTATGCTTTTGTTCTTGTATAATCATGAACCTTATTTGAATGTTAAGTCTATTTGTGGATTTACAACTTCCTAGTTACTTGTTAAGTCTATTTGTGGATTTACAACTTCCTAGGTGAAATTTGACCTTTTGCACTTTTGGAAAAATTTCTAAAAAATCCTTGCGCCTCTGCCGCTCCGAGACATGTGGCACCTCCTGGTTCGTTGATGGGATCGTGGGTCGAAGACTTGTCCTTTTTCTCTTTTTATAACTTGGGAAAATTTCCCCAAAAACCTCCGCAGGCCCGACCTCCGCTGGTGACGTGGACATGTGGCACCATTTCATTTTACGCGGAGATGCGGTTCAACTTTTGCCTTTGACCTTTTTCATCACTTTGGAAAAAATTCCAAAATCCTTCCGCCACCCCGCTGCTTACCACTGACTGGACACGTGGCGGCTTCAAAATAATCTGCAGCCTTCGGGCCAAAATTTGACTTTGGGCATTTTAACCCCCAAAGGGCTAAATGCCAAGTTTTCCTCCATGGGCCCGCGCCAACCCATTTCCTTCCTTTGTCGGGCCTGTGGGCCAAAATTTTCCTTTGCACCCTTTTGAAAGAAGAGCCAAAACTCCAAAATCCCCGACGCCCATCGCACTCGCTTTGCCCCACGTGGCATTGTTTCATTGGCTATGGGCCTGTCTAGGGAAAATTTCCCCAAAAAACTCCGCTGAGCCATAACTCGAAAATTACAAGGAGTTAGGAGGAAAATTTTACCTTTCTGGAAAGGTAAGAAAATTCTCTATCTGATGGAATCATACCAAAAATTTTGAGTCCTAAAGCATGCAAAAATTTCATTTTAAGTACCAACAAAGGAGAAGGAGGAGGAGTTAGCCAAAAATAAGCATGGGCTTATTTTGGATAACACTTTTGGCGACTCAGAGGGGTCATCTGCCTGCTGGATGAAATGACTAGCTACCTGAAGCAATCCATTGGGCATGGAGTCATGAACTCAACTGCTGTTACTCTCAATTCATTAGAAAATCTCTAGGATGAAGATTTTGAGAGTAGAAAAATTACTTTGACCTGGAACATGATCTGCAAAAGATGCACTCTTGGGGCAACAAAACCTGTGCCAAAGCACTTAGGGAAATGTAAATCTAAGCTACCACAAAACACTGTGCATAAGCATTTGGAGGAATGAAAAACTTAAGCTAATATGTACAAGGTGAGAAGTTTCCCTTCTAGTAGCAATGCTTTAGATGGATTCTATTAACTGGAATCTGTAGTTCCTCACCATCCAATGTAGATAATTGGAAGGCATTGCTGTTTTTGCTTTTTGTGACCATGTAATGGCCACTCCAAATGGCATAAAATTTTGAATGCCTTCCTGGCTTTGCTCAGTCTGCATCCCATTTCAGCACTAAATCTCCCACTTGGAAAGTTCTAGCCTTAGCTTTCTTATCAAAGCTTCTCTTGATCAATGTTTGGTCCTTTTTCATTGTTTGGGCTGGATTCTCTCTGATTTCTTGGAGTTCCATCAGTTCTACATATCTAACCTCCATGGGCTCAAACTCTAACAATTCCAATTGCTTCATGAGTTCCAATGTTGGCAACTCAAGTGACATAGGCAGGACTGCCTCTTTCCCATAAACAAGTTTGAATGGAGAGTTACCTGTGGATCTCTTGGGAGTTATCCTATTAGCCCATAGAGCTGATTTGAGCTTAGTGTGCCAAGTCCTCTGATTTTCATCAAGAGTCCTCTTGATGATCCTTAATAGATTCTTGTTTGTGGACTCAGCTTGGCCATTACCTTGAGGGTAATAATTTGATGAAGTGCTCAAATAGATCCCATTTCTAACAACCCATTCAATTACCTTTGATCCTATGAATGCCAACACATTATCTGATATTATAGTGGCAGGTATACCAAATCTAGTTGTTATCCCTTCATAGAAGTCTAGAATGCTAGATTCATTTGCCTCTTTGAGTGCCACCGCCTCAGTCCATTTGGTGAAGTAGTCTGTTGCTGTTAGAATCCATTTGTGCCATTGGTTTGAATTTGGATTAATGACCCCAATGAAGTCCAAACCCCATTGCATGAATGGCTGGTTAATTGAGATTGGGTGCAATGGAAGTGCTTTGCTAACCTCTCTTTTCCTGTGAAGAATGCACAATTCTTGCACCTCTTGATCTATGCATAACAATCACTAAACACTTTGGGCCAATAATAACCAGCTTTCATGATCTTGAGAGCTGTCACTCTTGGAGAGAAATGACCCCACTGATCCATTATGGAACTCTTCTTACATTTTCTCAATCTGATTTGTCCCAATGCATCTCAGCAACACTCCATTCATATCCTTTTTGAACAAGACACCATCAACAAGTGCATACGAAATAACTTGCAATCTGAAGTGCCTTCTTTTGGCTTTGTTCATCTCTAGAGGGCATAGGCCTATTTGTAAGAAGTGCATTATGTCTTGGGTCCAACAAGGAGTGAGCACACCACCATTTTCTTCTTGAACATCTCTTTGTTCTTGGCTGTCTTACAACACCAAAACAACAATCTTCTCTTTGCTTGCTTAAATTGGTTGACTCAAGGCCAATTGCTCACACAATCCCTTTCCTCGGATCATCTTGGTGACTTTGATCTCAATGTCATACTCCATGACACGAGTAATCCACCTTGCACGTTTTTCATTTAGATCTTTGTTGAGGAGGAAGTCTTTAACTCCCACATGAGGAACCATCAGTTGAACCTTGTTGTTTGAAACTAGATGAATAAATTTTTTCAAGCTTCTAATCACTGCAAGAACATGCTTCTCAATGAAGGAATACCTTACTTCATAGTCCTCTAAGCTTTGGCTAAAGAACGCAATTGGCTGCTCTGCATTTTCTTCGTTCTCCTATACTAAGATTGCAGAAATTATATCACCACCGCCAAATGCATAAAGGATGAAGTATTTGTAGAAATCTAGGTTAATGAGAGTTGGAGCCCATGAGATAGCTTCTTTGATTGCCTCAAAACTTGCCTTACCTTCAACTATCCATTTGAATGCCACACTTTTCTTCAACATCACAGTTATTGGCTTGACAAGGGCTGCAAAGTTTGGCACAAACCTTTGAACAAAATTGATTCTTCCCAAGAAAATTTGAAGATCCTTCTTATGACTTGGCAATGGCAGTTCTCTTATTTCTTCAACCTCTTTGGATCAATTGCTAACCCTTCTTTGGAAACAATGTGACCTAGGAGCTTGCCTTCATGAGCTAGGAATATGCATTTTTGGGATTCAAGATACTCCAAATATTTTACATCTTTGGAACACTTGTCTCAAATGAAAGAGATGGTTTGCTTTGCACTTTTAGAAAATACAGGTAATATCATCTAGGTATATCAGCACTATTTTGTTGATCAATCCCTTGAAAGCCATATCCATTGCCTTTTGGAAAGTAGCTCCGGCGTTAGACAACCCAAATGACATATTTCTATATGCATAGGTTCCCCATTTGGTGGTGAAGGTTGTTTTGAATTGATCATCTTCCTTTACCATGATCCGATTATACCCTGAATAACCATCTAGCAATGAAAACCTCTCAGAGCCAACAACAACTTGCAAAATCTGCTCCATAGAAGGAAGTGGGTAGTGATCCTTAAGGGATGCTCTGTTCAAATCTCTAATGTCTACACACAACCTGATTTCCCCACTCTTCTTTCTAACTGGAACCAAGTTTGCAACTCAGCTTGAATGCTTGATGGGGAATATGATACTTGCCTCTATTAATTTATTCAATTTCTTCTTCATGAGAGGCTCAATGTGTGGATTGGCCGGTCTCTGTTTTTGCTTGATGGGCTTAGTACTTGGATCTAGTTCAATTGTGTGTTGAGCTAGCTTTGGATTGAAACCTCTCAAGTCCTCTTAGCTCCAAGAAAATACATCCAGGAACTTTTGGAAAAGTTGCATGAATTCATACCTTTCTTGCTTGGTTGCCATTTTACCAATTTGAAGTGAATTTCCTTCTCCAAATGAGATGGGCTCTGAATCCTCTCCCTTGACTTGGATGTTTTCTTTCTCCTTCCTAAATTGATCATAGGATTGAAGATAGACTCTAAAGTCACAAGTCCTTTTGGTAGTTTGTTGGTTCTTAGCTGTACCACTTGATCACCGTATCTTGCTGTCCCAACTTTTCCTGATTTTTATCCGAGAACTCAACTTCCTCTTGCAAGAAATTGATGATTTGTTGGTCATTCTCAAACACTTGCCAACTTGCATTATTGTTTGACACTGCTGGCCTCACAATCACATGGATATTTGGCTTCATTTTATCTCTTTTGATACTCTCCACAACATCAAAAGTTGCTCCACTTGCTGTTGCAAGCCTATCAGCAGCTTGGTTCTCTTTCCTAGGGATGGAGTTGATGCCAAAACCCTCAAAATCCTTAATGAGATCCCACACCCTATTCCTATAAATTTTGAGTAAGTCATTCTTGGCAGCATGCTTTCCCTTAATTTTATTAACAATCAGCTCACTATCACCAAAGACTTGTAAGTTTTTGATGCCTCTCTTCCTTGACCAATGCAATTCATGTATCAAAGCCTCATATTCAGCAGTGTTGTTAGAACATGCAAATTGAAATCTAAAAGCTAAATAATACTTAATGCCTTGAGGTGAAACAAGCATAGCTCCTCCCCCTACACCTTGTCTACTTCTTGATCCATCAAAGAACAACTGCCATACCTCATTGTCATCTCTATGGTCTGGCTTGGTGAAGCTAGGAATAGGCTGATTTTCTTCATGCATGTAATAGACTCCTAGTTCAGATTCCTCCATTTCCTTGTAGGGATGAAAAGCATGTACCTTGTTTGCCCATTCATCAAGAGTCAAATCTGGAATGCTTCCAACTTTGGTTTCAACTTCATGTGTGCTTGGATAATCCTTTTGATCAAACACTGAACAATTGGCATTGATTGGGCTTGGAGTATGAGGCTCAATGTGAAAGTTTGCAATAAGTTCAGACCTAATTGTGGCCTTGGCTCCATACCTTGTCCTAAATAGAATGTGTGACTAGTCAACAGATAGGTAGCCTCCAATTCTAGCTATGAAATCCCTTGACAAACATATGGCAAAGAGTGTTGGCAAATTTATCACCGACACATCTTGTAAAACGGTGACATTGGGGCATGCATGCAAAGTAAAGCTCAGATCTTTAATTATCCCAACTGTTGTTACTTCTATCCCATCTAGTTGCACCACCCCCTTGGATATGACTTCATATTGAAGGCCTAGATGATCAGCTATTTGCTTGGGCATCATGGAACTAGTTGCCCTAGAATCAATCATACAATTATGTACTAGTTTATCCCCAATGATCAATGAAACATAGAATGGAGGGGAATTCAAATTTTTACCTTGCTATCCTCCATGGTTCCCCTCAGGCTGAGTAGCATTTGTGAGTACCTTCTCTTGCATATGAGCTAGCTGATTTGAGGTTGACCAATTCTTCATGGCAACTTGTAATAGATCCCTTTGTCCTGGGATGGATAGTGACTCCCACATAGATATGTTCACATTGGTCTTCTTCATTTGTTCAATGATGTTAAATGGGGATGAACCATCTCTTTGCTGCCCTTTAGTCTACACATTCTTTTCTTGTACATGGGCTACAACAGATGGCATTTGAGCTGGTCTAGAAGGTGGCTTGGGTTGTCCTTCGACATTTGAAATTGCATTTTGCTTGCCAACACCTTGTGGAGTGATGGAAGGTTGTGAATCACTTGGATCTAATGGATTCCCTTCACCAATATTCCTCTTCTTTGACTGTGTGTTGTTACTACACTTTGAGAAGGTGTTTGATTCACACCACAAAAATCTTCAGCTTGCTAATTCACAAGTGTAGTATCATTTGGAGTTGTATCTTGTTGAGATGTCGCTTGTTGTTGGTTTGTTTCTCCACTCGCTTCACTCTCTACAACATTGTTGTCACCATCAAGGCTTGGTTCAAAGCACCATCGAAGCACATAGATTAGCTATGAGGTTCATTACATGGAAACACCAGTCATACTCTTGAGCTATATTATTTTGTATTGGCACTAAGGCTTTAGAGGTAGATGCAACATTGGGGTTATAGGGTTGAAATGGTCTATTGGTAGGATGCCTTACTTGATTTTGATTTGCAGCAGTTGGGTTGGATGGCCTATTAGGCTGATATGGTTGTCTATTAGGCTGAGTTTGGGGATGATAAGAAGGCCTAAAACTTTGAGCTTTCTGTCTCTTAAGCGTAACCAGCTCTTTGCCCAAATTTTGCAATTGTTTCATGACTTCTTGAAGCTCATTTGAAGTACTAGAGGATGAAGTAGAAGTTTCATTTGAACTCTGGTTTCTAGGGGTGGGAATATGAGCTAAAGTAGGTGCTTGAGTAGTATTTGGGCTTCCCAACTCTGGATATAAGGGCATAGGAGGCCTAGATGCAAGTTTACCGGCTTGTATCAAACAATTCTCAGCCCTAATGACGATGTTGTAAGCTGCAAGTAGAGTTACACCTCCCATGGATTGGATCAACATAGAAATGTTAGAATTTAAAGCTTTGAGAAAGTATAAGAAATCACCTTGAGCTGTTGGCCTTATTGCCAATGGGATTCTAACCCATGTTCTTTGAAATATGAAATTGAAGTCCGTTAGCTGCTCATTGGGAGCTCTCTGAATAGTTGTCAGTTGCTCCAATAGAGATAAGTTGTCCCCTTTCTCTCCAAATTGGTTATAGAGGGCCGTGCACAACTGGTTCCAATTTTGGATAGAGCCTGCATTAAGGCTCCTGAACCATTGCAAGGCCTTCCCTTTGAATGAATATGCAAATAGTTTGACAGCAATTTCCATCTCAACAATCTCATAGATTGCACAAACATTAGCAATGTCTTTGACATGATCACCAGGAGTGGTATGATTTTCTCCAGTAAAGTATGGGATGTTCTTCAATGCTGCAATTGGAACTAGGGTTTGTGCATTGAGAGCAAGTGGACTGCTGCCAGTAAAGTTGACATAAGGATTGGGTTGTGTCATTCTGATTGGCCTGAGAACCCTTGTTGATTGGATGAAAGGTCTATCAGGTGGAGGAGTTGATAGAGTTCTGTTTGGTGGAGATGGAGACCTTTGAATCCTTCTTCCTCTTTCTCTTCTTTCTAGGGATAATTGCAGATACTCAGAAAATCCCTCTTCTCGGCCCTTGACCTTGTCTGGATCCTTCTCATGAATTTTCAAGCTTGGATTGCTGAAACCAGTTGATCCTATCCTTTTGGAGTCGCCAGATGTGCAAATCAAGGCTCTTTCAAGCAAGAAAATTACAACAATTGCACATCAACTTTGTTGTAATGAAGATGAAGACCTCTAAGGTCCCACCGGGTGTGCCAAAACTGTTAGTGAAAATCTACAACACCCCAAAATGACCTTCAAATCTGTAGTCCAGAATTGGGTCATTTAGTGTGATTGCACAACATTGAGTTTTCTCCAAGGTGTGGGACCTTGCAAGGTGAGAAAACTCTCTAGATTGAAGTTGGTTCTTACTCCTCTATTTAGGTGTATGCATGAATTTTCAGAGGTTCAATACTAATTCCTACTCTAAATTCCAAGGAGACAGAGTTGAAGATGCAAGAAAGGGGAAACAAAACTAAGCTAAAACGGTGATACACCAAAGGAGTGATGAACTTATATTTTGCAAATAAACACAGATCTAGCACAGAACATGCACAGATTGCTAGAATATAATGAAAAATTAGAAGACAATGATAAACACATGAGAGGATTGGAAAATCAATCACAGAACATACATTATCATTCCCAAGTTTAATACAATGCATTACAATGGCAAGGAGGCAAAAATATGGCAGCTGTATGAGAGGTCTGAAACTCTACAAATCTACCTGCTAAGGAAGAAAAGAGAGCTTGCAAGAGCAAAATGTCCAACATTACAATAGATCACATCCTTTGCATTTATAGCTAAAGAAAAGAGAGAGAAAACAGAGGAGGAAGAAAATCTGATCCTTTTCCTCAACCACCCACCATTAACCCTTTCAAATCGGCCTGCAACCCATCAAATCGACTCCTCTGCCTCTTTTTTTTGCGTGTTGAAGAAAAAATGATGGATTTGGTGAAACACAACTCTCAAAGCAATCTGATCTTGGATTAATGGCATGAGAAGACATTTTAGGTTTTTTCCCTCATTAAGTCGAGTTGATTCTTCATCCTGGTGTGTGGGAGAAGGTAACCATGGTGGATCAAGCAGAGAACAACTTATTCAAGAAATTTGATACGCATTAAAGGTGTGAAAGATGTTTTGAACATTTTCTCCATCGAAACCCTAAAAATGATGTTTTTATTCCTCCAATGCATAGTGGAGATCAAGACCATTCTAACGAGTCTGATTTTTCCCAAATCTGATCTCTGGATCGAAAGATATGCCCATTTGAAGATTTAGGGCAAAATCAGGGCATAAATTTGGGCACAAACTTTGAGGCACAAATTAGGGCACACTTGGCGGCAAAATCAGATTTTGAAAATAGGTCCATAGGGTGAATTTGACCTTTTGCACTTTTGGAAAAATTTCCAAAAATTCCCCACGCCTCCTTCACTCTGAGACACGTGGCACCTCTTGGTTCGCTGATGGGATCGCGGGTCGAAGACCTGTTCTTTTTCTCTTTTTATAACTTGGGAAAATTTTCCCAAAATCCTCTGGGGGCCCAACCTCCACTTGTGATGTAGACACGTGGCACCATTTCATTCTGCGCGGAGATGCGGTTCAACTTTTGCCTTTGACCTTTTTCATCACTTTGGAAAAAATTCCAAAATCCTTCCGCCGCCCGCCGCTTCCCATTGATTGGACATGTTGTGGCTTCAAAATGATCCACGGGCCTTCAGGCTAAAATTTGACTTTGGGCATTTTAACCCCCAAAGGG
Source organism: Taxus wallichiana var. yunnanensis (assembly GCA_018340775.1). Lineage (NCBI taxonomy): Eukaryota > Viridiplantae > Streptophyta > Pinopsida > Cupressales > Taxaceae > Taxus > Taxus wallichiana. Next base: position 213,313,951 of record CM031237.1, on the reverse strand, counting down.
CTAAATGCCAGTTTTCCTCTCCGGCCCGCGCTAACCCATTTCCTTCCTTCGTCGGGCTTGCAGGCCAAAATTTTCCTTTGCGCCCTTTTGATCGAAGTGCCAAAACTCCAAAATCCCCTCGACGCCTGCTGCTTCGCCCTCCCACATGGCTTCTTTTCATTGGTCAGGGCTTGTTTAGGAAAAATTCCCAAAAAAACTCCACCGAGCCATAACTTGAAAATTACAAGGAGTTAGGAGGAAAATGTTACCTTTCTGGAAAGGTAAGAAAATTCTCTATCTGATGGAATCATACCCAAAATTTTTTGAGTCCCTAAAGCATGCAAAAATTTCATTTTAAGTACCAGCAAAGGAGAAGGAGGAGGAGTTAGCCAAAAATAAGCATGGGCTTATTTTGGATAATAGACACCAAACAAGGGATCCATGATCTTAATCATGATATCCAATAAGTTTGGTTGGGGTTTAAACATGGAACCTATTGGATTTTCCCCAATTTGTATTTTGGCCCCTTTAAGTGCAAATTGCACTCATGTCACTAATGAAAATGAGATCGATTCGATAAAGTGAAGCACATATCACATATATTATTTGGGTGTTATAATTTGATTCGTGGAAAAGGTCCGGTACTTGCAAGAATTTAATTTTCACTTTTTTATTTCTAACTTTATATCGCTGCACTCTATGTCTTATCTAATAAATCAAACGTTGTCCAATAAAAAAACTTGACAACATTTGCGTTTGGGTTTTGAACCTAAAACCTATTGGATTTTCCCCATTTTTTATTTTGGCCCCTTTAAGCAAAAATTGCAGTCACATGAATAATGTGAGAGATATTGAGATGATAAAGAGGAACACACATAATGGATATTATTTGGGTGTTACAATTAGATTCGTGGAAAATTCACAGTACATGCAAGTATTTAATTTTTGATTTATTTTCCAACTTTCCATCCATGTCTTCATCTTTTCTAGAAAATCAAATAATGTCCTATAAAAAATCTTGATGGCATAAAAATAAAATTAAAAAATAACAAAGTTTGGTAGATAAAATCTACTGTCACTCATATGCCCAATCATTGGAGGGGCTCAATTATCAATGTTTGTTCACTCATCTCCTATTTTCCTGTAATTACTCTTACATTAACTTGATCTTAAAATAAAAAAGGGGGCTACAAAGTGCTACGTGAAGAAAGCATGGTGGTTTGGTTTCGACGTTGGAACCCAATGGATTTTCCTCAGTTTATATTTTGGCTCATCTAAACTCAAAATTTACTCACATGAATAAATGAGTCTCATTCTAAAACTTTCACTTGCTAGACATGCATGATCAACCATTGGATGAAATCGAAAATTGAAGATTGTTCACGCATCCCAGTGTAAATTTTAGTGGTTAATCTTTGTTAATTCATGAATATTTGGGTTTTTGAAATTTAGATTTTACTAATTTTTAAGGGGTTATGTTGATTGCTATTTCACCTAAATTTTCTAGGTACAAGTTAATTTTTTAGGTTGAATCGCCCAACGTTTATGGTAATAGCCAAAATTTTATATTCAAATGACCTTTACCGTATGCACAAAAGAGAAAATTTCTACCATCGGTAGCCTAATGCTACTAGCGAATAGTTGATATCGACCACAACATTTCCTTTTAATTCGTGGCATTCACCTATATTTCAAAAGTCATTTATAGAAATTTTCCAAGTAATATCTATGGTTATTTTTAGGGGGTATTAAAATTTACATTGCTGCATCCACTATTTTCCTGTATTTAATCTAGATTAAAATTCAAAATGGGGCCTACAAGAAGCTCTAAGAAGCAATAATTTATGTTGTGTTTCAAACTTGGAACCTATTGTGTTTTCCCCTTAGATTTTTGCCTTTAAGCATAAATTGCACTCACATGAATAAGGCAAGTGAGATAGATATGATATAAGTGAACACAACTAGTGGGTATTATTAAGGTGTTATAGTTTGAGCCAATGAAAAGGTGTGGTACATGAAGGTATTCATTTTTCAAATTTTTATTTCCAACTTTCCATTGTTGTCTTTGTCTTATCTAACAAATCAAACATCGTCCAATCAAAAGCCTTAACGTTGTATAAAATTAAATAAAAAAATAGAAAATCTTGAACGGAAGATAAAATCTACCTTTCGCTTATATGACCAACTGCTAGAGGTGCTCAATCATCAATGATTTTTTGTGCATCACATATTTTCCCACAATCGCTAGAACTTAAACTAGACAGACTCAATTCGATGATTGTTATAATGCGAGCGAGAATAAGATGATATAATGGAACACATAAAAAATATTATTTGGTTAGGAACAAATTGAGCTTTGGAATAGATGTAGGACACGAATATTTTATTTCGCTCCTTTTTATTTCCTTCTCATTCATGTCTTCATCTTATCTAAAACATCAAATGTTGTCTAATTAGTAGCCTTAACACTGATTAAAAATAAAATAAAATAATAGCGAAGCCCATTTTATGTGATTGTACATGTGCACTACACAAAATAAAATAAAAACGATTGTAAAAAATAGACTTGCACACTGCACTCCCTTTCTCCTTCAAACGATTGGAAAAAAAGGCACGTGCTTGTAGGAAAGAAGAGTTTCCTACTGTTCCCCTCAATATTTCCCCCAACCTTGCACTTGTCCTCTCTCAAACCTATTCCTCATCGCCCCTCATCCACCCCCACTTTTTCGTTCCCTCAAGTTTCAATTCTTCAATCCATTCCCTTCAGCGATTCCATCATACATTTCATGCACGATTTCTCATTTAGTCTTGAATACTAACAATCATATATCAAATACTAAATGCCTTGCTTTAAAATTGTATATCAATTAATAAGAATCTTTGAATAAAATTAATCAAAAGTGAAACGACCCAAAAATTCACACACAAACAACATAGTAAAAGACAGAATTTTTTTTTTTGACTTGCTTCCACACATAACATGACACAACATGTTGTCGCAAAGTTACAAACAACTCTGGGAACCACTTGTTACGGGGATGACCACAAGGTCAGCACGGAAACGTTCACACCCAAAAGGATAATACACTTTTTCTTTTTGACAAGACAACATAGAAGTCCAACCACAGAACACACTTACAGTTAGGGCCAACCACAATGAGATATTCTTGAGGGTTATTTATTTTAAAAAGACATCTTGCAATTCTTAGCTTACGTTTTCAAGGAGGCTCAAGATATGATTCATACAATTCATCGTACCAAGCTAAGTTTATTCTTTTTACACTGAGTAATCATCTTTAAAACTTCTCTATTATGACATTTATTTGCTTAATTCGTTTATTTAGAGAAAGGGGTAATTTAATCCCACAAGGCCATCTATTTACACTTACGCTACTAGAACTTGGTCATGCCCATATGACAACATGGGTTCACTTTCATCATACTTAAGAGAAAAGAGACAAAGCACCATGGAAAAAGGTTAGAGGGAGAAGGTTGAGTTGAAATCATCTTTAAGACCTCATTAGTTATTACCAAGATTTAATTGAAGCTTGAGAACTTAGCCATAATTATTAAAGATTTTACTTAGGCTTTACTAAATGAGTTTTATAAAATAAAACAATTTACCTTCCAATGGCTGAGAGATAGATTGTGTGGTTTCCAAATTGTTTTCTCCTGCTTATTAAATCTTATTATCTTCCAGAACTAACCATAGATTTCCCTTAAGTTCGTTTAAGAATTTCACCATGAAAGGGATAGTGTTCACTAGTGTAGCTAGGGATATCAAGTTATATAATGTTACTTAACAAAGGATAGTTTCATCTTTGATCACTTATGGAATTACATGCTCTCAAGTTGGTCACCTCTACACTAATTTATTTGCAATATAAATTTTAGTTTAACTTCTATAAGTATTGAACAACCCATTTTATTTTACTTATAATTCACAATTACTAAGTCTTAGAAAGATTTAACTCAACATTTAGTCGTAGGGATAAAGTTTAACAATATTCATTTACGAAATAAAAAAGGGTTACATCAACTCTTAGAATACCGATAATCCATTAAGGTCACTCAACAAGCGGTAATCCAACTTTCTTATATTTTCCAAGATAGACAGACAATTCAAGGTTCCAAAGTTAAGACGACATAATCCATGATACAAAACACTAAGACAATGATCCTCTTCTAAATTTTCCACAAGAATTGTCAATAGTTGAACAATATAAAAAGGATTCATGCAAAAGAACTTCTCAACTGAGGTTGATGTAAAAATCTACAAGTCTATCCCTCATCTACTCACAAAATCCATCTGCAACAAATTTTTCCACAAGAGTCAGTTCGCGAGAACTGAGCAAGATAAGGCTACACAAAACCACCATAACTATTATCTAACAATACCACAAAAGGAAGCACTTTACTACAAGAATTGGGTCAAACCTCTAAACACTATCAACACATCAAGTTATAATAAAGTCTCCATCATGCCAATCAAAGAAGGAGAAGACCTTGTACTTCAGTTAGGAGTAAAAGCAACGAAAGTATAGCAATCGTATGAGAATGGCCCTTGGCCCTATAAGGAGAAATAAACAATCTAGCAAAAACAGAATTCCCATCAAGTAAATAATTAAATAATAATTACAAGATTGAGATTTGATATATAGACCAACCATCTAGAAATTTATCAAAGGTACCAAACGCATAGGCTAAAATAATATATTTCTAAAAGAACAAGAGTTGATCGGCCCAAGAAAGGGGAACCACGGGTTTCAAAAATTAACACAAAAAGCCATGTATAATTGAGTTTCAAACCGGAAATCAAATAGAGTATACACACAACATAAGTTTCGAAGTGAAGGCAAAGTATACTAGTTTTGACCATTAACTACAAAGATTTTCCAATCATTCAAGAAGGGCCAATGTCTTACAGGCTAGTAGCAAACACGCGAGAGAAGAAGGGAGTTCCGTCAAACAAGAGTATACACAAATGTCATCAACAAATTTTATAACACTAAAGATTTGCAAACCTCCACAACAATTCTAATGTTTGGTTAATTTAAAATAAATTACCTATTTCCCAAAACAACAATATTTTAAGGCAACCCTTGGTAACACAGTCAACCGTCACACATAGATACAAACATAATTTCTAAGTGACATTATCAAAACAAAACCTTCCGCTATGAATCCATAAGACTATCAAATGAAAGATGAGTTTTTTTTTTTTTTTCCGAAGATTAATCACATTTAAGGAAATTTCCATCACAAAATATTAAGGTAATTACGTGCATAAAAACCGACCAATATTAATTAATAGCGTTAACATTACAAAGGAGAAATAATGCAAGTTAGGAAAAATAGAAGAGCGCCATCAACAATAATTCTGAGAGGGGGATTAGACCAAAACTATTCTAGTGTCAACGAGGTACTGGATTCGCACAATGAAACCTCGAGCTTAGTTGATCCGAAAAGCTAGTTATGGTTCAAGTTGATAGGGATGGTCAAGGTACTTCTTGAGGATGGCCTTAAAAGCCTAGAAACAAGATGAAAGATAATATAAGAGTCTAAACACGTAAGACGGAAAACACATTGCACACAAACCTTTTCATTCTAAAAGTTTTAATACCGAAACTCAAGGCTGGCTAGCCCAAGCATTGATCACACTACTCCTACAACCTTTCTTTCTCGATGCCAAAAGGTTATCAAAGGGACTTGAGAAGGAGTTAACAAAAAACGTCAAAAGACAAACTTGGGTGCTAGGGAGGGGCTTCATAGTTATCGTAAACTTACTTCCTCGATAACGAAAATACTAGTTTGATCAACATAATAACTTGCAACTCAAACGTAGAGAAGAATTAATACATAAACAAATAGACGAAGGTCTATCACTCAAGCAAGAGAAACATAATGCCCAGAGGAGAGGGCACACACATCCTTTCGACCAACATACTGACAACGATAAAAGCTAAAACAAGAAGAAACAAGCAGAAAGGGGAAATCTCCCATCATGACATCCAACTGACAAATCAATGCAAGGAAAAAGTGGTTCGATTTCGCAATAATTTTAAATAAAATAACAGTAGAAAAGTGTAGAAATATCTTGCCTTTTTCTCCAGATTCGAAGGTTTCATGGACACCGCCCGGAACAGCAACAACAATCCTCAGGTCGAATCTCCCCTTTTTATAGGCTGGGCACTCAAGCTCCATTCTCGTCTATGCTTAGCCTGGGCAGAGAGCTCCAACGGTTCCAAAAAACCCCAACAACACTTGCAGGCAAAACATGAGCATCTGCAACTAGCCCTTCACCATCTGACTCACTGTTTGCAAGGATCGTTTCAACTCCTCCGGCCCTTCTCACTTCAACCCCTTTTGCAACTCTGGGATTGCTTCCCCTATCACACATCACAATTTTCCTTTTCACCATTTTGGGGTCCAGAGACCTTTCCATGCAAAGGGAAGACGAATAGCTATCTCTACCATTCCCAACAGAGATGTCTCCAGCATAGATCAAGGGGACTAAATCAGACCCCAATGCCTTTCCACTGTACAAAGACACTCCCCTGACGATTTTCCCATTACCCAAAATGATGTTTGCAGGGAAATCCCTGTCTAAAGTCCCCGCCCCAACTGTTGTCACCCATGGTGAAAGATTGGTGACAGACAGCTCCCCAGGACCCTCGTTGCCTGCAGAAGTAGACACAAACACACCCCTCTCTAGCCCCAAAGGCACCCATTGCAATACTATCAAGATAATATGGCACAACACCCCCGCCCACAGAAAGTGAAATCACATCCACACCATCTTCAACAGCAGTATCAAACGCAGAAAGTATGTCAGAATCATAGCAACCAGACATCCAACATACCTTATATGTTGCAAGCCGAGCTTTGGGTGCCATTCCTTTCGCTATCCCAGAAACCCGAATCTAGGATGCATTTGATACTGAACAGATAACAACATAGTTGGACAACCTGCTTGTTGGAAGCGCTCAGAAAAGGTTCCTACTATACTGCAACATGCCTCGCGCTCTGGCTACTTATCATCAGTCAGCAGTCGTTCATTGTGATATACGGCAAGAACATACCTCGCAGCACCTAAGAAAATGGAGGAAACACGCCTACCTCACTAGCTTGAAGCTTCATCTAAAACCACGCGCGCAGGGGGTGAAGACAAAGAGCGCACCACAAAGGACAAAGAAAAAAATTGTTGCTTGATCAAACTCCGAGTGAAACCAAACAAGGAAAACTTTCAAGCTTTGTTTAAGGACTCTCCACCTTTTCAAATCAAGAGACACCATGAAAATCATCTATTTGCTCCCTGTGATTACAATCTACAAAGTCTGCAGATGGTAAAAGGCTGCCGATCAAGGTTGAGGAGGTATTTGAGACTTTTTTCACCTTTTGAAGCTTGTGGATCGCTTAGAGAACGGCTTCAACACCTTCCATGGGTGTTCTTACCCATTGAGATCACATAATCACCACTATTTTACCTGAACAATCATTCTTAGTGTCATCACAAATGAAGACTCCTTCATGCTCTGTTCGATTTGATGCCAAGGAGATAAAGACCTTCAACCGAGAAGTTGCCACGAGACTTAATGAAGTGGATTGATACATTCACCTCAGCTATTCACATCGAGGACTAATGCAGTTTGGAGGAGGGAGCCCTAACCACATTTTGAATCTTCAAGACAGTGCACTCAATAACTCTCACACAACTGTATACCAACTTAATGCTGTCCGCCACCAACCAGGGAGAAAAGGCGTTTCAACCACTACCAATCAAGACCCCTACCAAAAAGAATAAAAAAATAGTCTCCCACTGTCCCACGCCAAACCAGAAATTAAAATTCATTAAGGAAGTGACAAGATATGCCTCCCATCCGCCAGCTAACCACGGCACAAGGATGATAAATTTTATTTTATTTTATTTTCTAACACAAAAAGGTTCCACAGCTAGGTATCTTTTAATAATTACATCTAAAAGTAACTTGTAAATATTTTAATATTCCAATAGAACTCTTTTTAACAAACGACATTAAGCATTCCATAGATCGAAGGCACGACAGACGAAAGAAGAAGAAAGGGTGCTAAAAAAATAACTTCGCAAATCGGGTAAAAGTCACCTAACGATAAAGAAGGGAGCTCAATTCAGCATTCAATGACACGCAACAGGACAAGGACGTAACAGCGAAAGTCGATGCCGAACAGGGCATTACAAAAAGGTACAACATATTGTTTGGAATTAATTTCTTCATCCATTAATAAGTGAATGCCAAATGTTATCAATTTAGAAAAACAATATAACTATAAAGTAATATGTTAAAAAAATATTTGTTAAAACAATATATATTTTAAAACTAATAATGACACCGAGAGGCATTCCCACAATGAAAACCATGGTTGTAATGGTTTGAGATGTTCATTTGTATTCTTGACATTAAATTTGATATCTATTTGACCGTCACATGACAATTCATCCATAAATTTGACTCCCAAATTGATTTGTCTCTTTTTTCCTTTTTCTATTTTCTTGGAGATAAATTAAAATATATGTAATATCTTGGCCACATAGTAATGCTTGGGCCCTTTTTTCTTCTAATATGTATTTTTGAGACCAACATAAATGACGTACCTAAATTGGTCCCATTTTCTACAAATAATTGGATTATTGATAAATAATTTAATGAAGTGATTTCTTAATATGGTATGTGAAAAATCTAAGCCAAGAACCTTGAAATTGATATTTGTTGAAGTATTTCATATGGATACATTTATTAGCATATATTATTTTTTATTTTTTGGTATACTTACACTACACTAACATAACTAGATAGGTGCCTCAAGATTGATATCTTTTAACATATTTTAGATAAATGTATTAACTATATCTATACTAGTAATATATAACATTAAGAAACGAACATTTTCCAAATGAATTCAATATACATGTAGATTGTGTGCTTTGTCAAAGTAATTCAATTTAGTCTCGAAATACACAAACTTAATTGACCCATTCCTATATTAAATGCCACATTTTCTAAACTCCATCATTGTTAGTGCTATAAAACTAACAAATGAACCGTTACTCTAATATTAATAGTTAACAATTAATATCAAATTAATAACTTTATAAAATTTAATAAGTGATGTTAAATGTATAATTTAATAAGATTTAATAAAATACAACCACCAAGCATTCATCTATAGAGACATACATGCAAATTATATGCTATTTGAAATAACAATATAGTATACTATCTAAAACCATAAAAATATGACATAGATTCTTGATATATGTAAACTTAAAATGTGAGATCTAATTGTGAACACATTAATAAAATAATAATTTAAGTTCTATAAAATGAAATTATATTTATATCCATAGCTTAATATATCTATATTTAAAATGTGAGATCTAATTTTGAACACAAACTAATAAAATAATAATATAAGTTCTATAAAATGAAATTATATTGATATCTATAATTTATTATATAAATTTAAAATGTGAGATTTAATTATGAACACACTAATAAAATAATAATTTAAGTTCTATAAAATGAAATTATATTGGTTCATTCCTTGGTAGGCTTCCACCTTTAAAGTTATTTTTGCTGGAAAGTGTCAAAATTCGGCAATGTTTTCCAAGTGAATTTTTTTCTGCAATACTATTTTCTCCTAATCCCAAAATAAATATATAAATATTTAGATTCTCTTCGTGTAATTTACAACTACTAGTTTAGAATATACATATAATAGAGCAACAACATTAGACATTATTTATTAACCATTATCAACCCTAGGCAGTTTCCCGCAACTGAAATGAGGAAACATCAACAGATGTTATCCTTGCGAGGGACGAGAAAGATGTCCACGAGGAAGATGTCCAATGTCACAGTGCAATCGAAATTTTTGAAAAGATTGAATACACTCCATAGACACATCATATTTAGCCAACATGCCTTTCATTATGTTCCAGTTGTCCTCATTCTTTTTATCCTCCTTCTTCTTCTTCTTTGTCACCAAGTCTTTCTCCTCAATTTCTCCGTTCTCTTTTGCTTTTTCTTCCTCTTTCTTTTTCTCTTCCTTTTTCTCCTTCGTGTTCAGGTCCATTTCAACATAATGCTCAACAATATTTCTTAGTGAGGGCGGCTCCTCGTTACCAGAGACACCATTCATAACTAGAAGCTTTTTCCATTTCTGCGAGACAAACAACGCGTGTAAGTCGATCTGTGAATTAAAAATCCATAAACTCGTGCGCGATGAAAAATAAAGTAAACCGAACTACCTTTATTATAACATCGATTTGGTCTCTCCATTGCCAGCAACAAAATATCCACACAATAAGTTGCACCTGCCAGCCCGGCAACTTTTTCAAATGCTCGCTTTGGGAAAGAATGTTCCATGCCAGACAATGGTATGTGAGGACTCGTTTCCATTCTCGCGGCAGTTTCTGCGCATCCGTTGCCAGTTCGCTCAAGTAATTTATTGCCTCCCGCTCTTCATAGCTGTAATTTGGCAGCATCATCTGGCTGTTTAATGGCATGGACAGCAGTTTTGAACATTTTGTTTCCGACCCTAATGAAATGCCATATCCATTCTCACGATCAGTTTGGAATGATGTGTTACTCTTCCATGAAAGGTTATGATAGCAATATTACGAGTACTTACCAGGTCTTTTTTAAATAGACAATTTGCCAACGTTCTTAATGGTTCAAATAAATCTGACAGGAAACCTCGACACCTTTTTGTGACGTGTTGGCAAACGTCCAGAGTTACATGATCCCGGGTGCAATCTGCATCAAACACAAAATGTATTGCTTCTATAAACTAAAACAATAAGCACGAAAATGAAAGGTATTATTCTCTGTACATGAAATTATTATTATTTCTTAACCTGATAAAAGTTGAGAGCAACCGGCTTTCCGCGTTGGCTGATCTTCTTGTTGTGAGACATTTGAATGCGTATCGTCATCACTTCTTTCCTCATCGTTTCTTTCCACGTTGCTTCTTCCCTGGAACGCCGGTCCCAGCTGCCGGTCCAGAAATGTCTTTGTTTCATCTTGGTCAGCATCTGGTAACGCTAACGGAATCTGAACTATTTTGCTTATATATTTGTCTGCTAAATCTACCGGATCCGGAAAATTGTGATTATTGATATTACTATCTTGAAATTTATTTGCTATTGCTCTTGCGATCATTTTCTTGTCCATTCCGAGAATCACGTTGATCTCAGAAACCGCTAAGACCAGATTAACTGCAGACAGTACCTGATTAAAAACAATGCCATTTCAGTCACGCGCACTTATATATATAACTAGCTTACTAGGTCAAGCAATTCAAATGATGGAAATAGAAACTACCTGTAAAATAACATTGTCTTGGCATCTATCCAAATCGTCAACAAACACAATTATGCGAACATCATCCTTGCAAGGTGGAGGTGACTTTGGAATGGAAGTACCTTTAACTGTGTCAGGATAGAGGCCGAACAATCTCCATAGCCATTCAAAAGCAATAATTTTCCATAGCCTGGAGGGTTTATCATCCATCTGTTCTTTTAAAAATTGGATGTCAGAAATGACTTGATGCTGATAACCCAGCTTGCTGCTATGGTCAGGCAAGGTGACATATCCCATTATTTGAACACTAATTGGTTTAAGCACAGAAAGTAACTGACTCACGACAGTCCAAACAACCACCACTACAGTCACAGGTATGGAGCCATATTTTAACTGTACGAGTTCCTTGTGCTTGGATCTACTAAATAACGTCCATGCCCCCCAAGCTACCCAACCCGAGAGAACTATTGCAAGGAGGCACGGTAGAAGCAATTCTAAGCATAGTTTATCCCGTTGTTCCTTCCATGCATATCTCCAGCGAATCATTCTCTAGTCAAGGCCTTATTATTTTCCCAGCCAAACCTGCCCACGCTTGTGACTCATTTTATGCCATGCCTCGTTGTACCGAACAGTCAGAATAGTAGGAATCTTTCCCAAGGAATATCCATTGCTGTTGGAATTTGACGTTTCACCTTGAAACTGTGACAAATTATATTAAAGCTACCCATTAGCAGCAGAGAAGGGCTTACAAAAACCACAAAGCTGCACTGGTGCAAGAAAGAAAAAAAATCTCACCATCTCACTGCGGTCCATGACGGCAAGTGATCTATACAATTCATGGTATTTCTGTTGATATTCGCGATTCAAAAAATTAACCAGTGGATCTTCATCATCCTGATGGGCACGTATTTAAGAGGGTTACCGATGGTCGATTATTTATCATGCAGATTTTAATGTATGGCTACATAGATCATCTACTTACAGGAGCTTCTAATGTGGAGTGTCGCATCAAATCTTGTACTCCCTTCTTAATTCTCTGGTATTTTCTTTGACCTTTTGGAGATAACTCGAACTGTTTTGATCCCGGAAATATCTCTGTTGGTAACAAGTTTGGAAATGCTAGTTGAGCTGCCGCCTTGAGCAGAATCAGTTCCGTCTGGGAATGTGGTAAATTTGTCATTTTCACAGTGTTGCCTGTAAATAAAATACAAAATTTAAACGTACCTGAATCATTAAGCTGGACTTCCCCATTCCCCAGTCACCGGAGATGCCGATAAGGAACAAACTAGCATGATTTTTTAAAAATAAAGCGGATTTTCACATGTATAATACCTTTTTCCTGTCCCATTGTGTTTTAACATATAATTGTAAGTAATTTTCTATAGGGTATTCTCCTTTATTCGAAGATAGTAATTTATTAATGCATCTCTTACTTGGCTTTCAATTTTTATATGGATAATATGAAATTCGCCCTAGTTCCAATCTAACATTACTTTTCGGTCATAAGTTGTTGGAAATATGCATGTGATGCATATTTAATTCCAACTATAACTTTTTTTGAGGAATATTAATTTAGCTTTAGTCTTGCTTTTAGTTTGCTTTAGTTAACTAGCTTTATCTTATTTTTATCATTAGATTTAATTCAAATAAATTTGTTTTAATTCATGCATAGCATGCAACTATTTTAAAGCATGAGTTTAAATTTAGAATGCTCAGTTGAAGAGCTGTTAGTGGGTGAGTTATTCTATTTAAATAACAACAATTGTAATTGCTTTGTATGCACACACAAAAGTGTGAAATCTACACAAGGAAGGATGTGCATTGAAAGCACACACACACGCACACAACTTGATTGTAAAGAGATGAAGCTTTGAGTATGATGAAACTTTTATTAATGGAGATTACGCACAACAGATTGCTGGTTCGAATATTCATATGTTTATGCAAGTTTTTAAGTATTCTCATTTTATTTCTTTTATGTTGTTTGTTGTATAAGACTGCAGATTTTCTACAAATTGGTATCAGAGCAAGGTTATTCCAGCAGCTTATTAAATTGGTAGCAAGCTATGGCTTCTACATCCGGCATGCAGACACCACAATTTAATGGAAAGAATTATGAATACTGGTCGTTGACCATGAAGGCGCTATTCAGATCTCAAGACGTGTGGGAGATCGTTGAAGATGGGTACACAGAGCCCGCAAATGCAAAGAAGATATACTGCACTTTCTCAAGCAGAGAAAGATACTTTGAAGGAGTTACGAAAGAAGGATGGCAAAGCTCTTTTCTATATTCATCAGGCAATGCATGAAAGCATTCTTCCAAGAGTGGCAAAGAAACAATTCAAGCAAAGACTGCATGGGATACTTTACAAGTTGCATATCAAGGTAAGGAGAAAGTAAAAACCGCCAAGCTACAGTTACTTCGTAGAGATTTTGAGAATTTAGCAATGAAAGATTCAGATTCTGTAGAATCATTTTTTACTTATGTAGTTGGCTTAGTCAATCAAATCAAATCTCATGGTGAGACTCTTGAGGACAGAAGGATTATTGAAAAATTGCTTAGAAGTTTGCCTACGAAATTTGATCCTTTAGTTGTTGCTATTGAAGAAACTAAGGATCTGAGTCAATTTTCTATTGATGAGTTGCATGCATCACTAATCAATCATGAACAGAGGATGAATAGATCACATGCAAGTGTAGATCAGGCTTTTGCATCTCAGATAGCAGGTAGTCATGGCAAAAGAAGAGGAAGTTTCAGCCTAAGAGGCAGAGGAAGAAGTCCATCTAGAGGACGTGGCAGTGGCTCATCAATCTCAAGTGGAAAAGGACAAATTCAAGAACAAATTTATGGTCAGAGATAAGATAAGTCTCATGTTCAAAGGTGTCATTATTAAGAAGTATGGGCACTATGCTTATGATTGCAAGAAAAACAATATGATCAAGAGAGACAAAATCAAAATCAGGTTGGAAGTTCTATTTCTAAACCTATGTTTATTGTATGATGCAAAGGATCATGCGAAGCAATACCTTCTTTATCCCCTATTGAATGTAATTTTTCAAAAGAGAGTCCATGTGATGTATGGTATTTAGATTCAAAGGGTTGCAGGTAATCACATGACAGGTAATCTAGATTTGTTTTCTAGTTTGGATGATTCAATTAAGAGTGATGTAACTCTTGAAATAACAATATTGTGTCTCAGTGAAAGGAAAAGGCGTGGTTAGTATTCTAACAAGACAGGGGAGCAAACAAGTATGCAAGATGTTTACTATGTTGCAGGTTTTGAAACATAACCTTATGAGTATTGGACAACCGGTACGAAAAGGATACCGAGTCTATATGGAAGACAATGAGTGCGTGATTGTGGACAAAGCTCCTAGCACTCAGTTGATTGCAAAAATGAAGATGAGCAGCAATAGGATGTTTCCATTGATTTTGAAACTCTGGAAAGAAGAAGAAATCAGATCTGTTTTTGCAGCAAAGTCATGTGTTTCAAGCCAAAGTCTGCGCTTTTTTTGTTGAGTCATGCACTCAAAACAGATGAGTCCGCTACAGCCTACGCAATTCTGAAAATCAAGTTTAGTCATCGAAGGAACACAATCAGCTTTTCATTCAGTCATGAAGGATGAAACATGGCTTTGGCATCTAAGGTATGGACATTTGAATTTTGGAGGTTTGAATTTATTATATAGAAAAAATATGGTTAAAGGTTTGCCATTGATTCAGAAACCGGAAAGGGTATGTGAAGGTTGTATTTTGGGAAAGCAACACAGAGATTCATTCCCAGTTGGCAAAACAGCAAGAGCAAGTGCACCACTTGAGATTGTACATTCAGATTTATGTGGACCTATGCAGATAGCTTCTATTGGAGGTTGTATTTATTTTATGACATTCATTGATGATTACACAAGGAAGACATGGGTTTATTTTACGAGAAATAAATCAAATGCCTTTGATACATTTCAG